>CM060255.1:36269042-36560558 GCA_030684275.1 Acipenser oxyrinchus oxyrinchus
AACGGAGGGTCGTGGGTTCAGTCCCAGGTGGGGGACACTGCTGCTGTACCCTTGAGCAAGGTACTTTACCTAGATTGCTCCAGTAAAAACCCAACTGTATAAATGGGTAATTGGTATGTAAAAATAATGTAATATCTTGTAACAATTGTAAGTCACCCTGGATAAGGGTGTCTGCTGAGAAATAAATAATAATAATAATTATGTAGTTTTGTTTGTATTTGTGTAATGCTATCTCATTTTTTGGTGGCCAAATGAGGCAGGCTGCACTTGCAATGCTTCAGCACAACCTACAAAGTTTGTGGAAGCGCAGTTTAAGAAAGCTGCACAATATCAATAGTTGCTCAAGGCCAAATTGGAACTTAGACAGAAATATTTAAATATACCCTCCTGTATTTTAATATTAATTTGGTTATTTGCATTTGGAAGGAGAATTTCTCTGGCTGAAAGAAAACTACATGGAAACACACTGTGAGAGGGTGTGGGGAATTCACTGATACAGGAGACAGAAATGGAATTGAACACACCACTGAGTGCACTGGTTTATTTAGTCCAGCAGATGGCACTGTTGCACTACGTAGGAACGCTACCAACGATGGTAACACGTTCCTTCGTTATATTCTTTTCCAGCGCACTCTCAGGTGCGGAAATAATAATCAAAACAGAATGAACAAAGGTAAAAGGAAAAAAACACTGTAGCAAAACTACAAATGAAAGTGGCTGCATCATGCAGCTTACCTCAACCGTTGCTATCCGATGCGGCTCGGATTCAGCTATTCTTTGCTATTCCCTCACTGTACTTTCAGGGTTGCCCAACCTTCCCCAGCTACCTATGGACGTCGCGCTCGGGCACGTAAAATCGTTAATATTTATAGCGGCTGTCTTCCTCAGCCGTGCTTGCCTTTTTGGTCTCTCGCTCCAGACCCTGGTGTTCTTTCTTGGGTTTGTTTACTCCGGTTTTTCGAACCCAGCTTCACTGTGTATCTCCTACAAGGGCAAGAGTGACGCAATAACAAAGCGTTATTTTTATAGGCCCTGCTGGACCATATTTGGGGTAGCCTTCCAGGTGAGGTCCGTCAAGGGAGTAGCTAGTGTGGCGCAGTCTTGGGTCCTTGAGACCAGTCCTCGGCCTCGAGGCCGGCTCGAGGACATTTTTTCAGGTCTCCTCCTTGGCCTTGGCCTCAGGGGTGTGGCCTCGGGTGTCCTTGGTCCGAGGACTTCGAGGGCTTGGGTGTTTAAAACTGGTTACGTGTAATTTCTTATACTGATAACTGATTGCTAATTTTACTTTTTAAAAATGAATCTGTTTTCCAAAAATGTTATTGTGAGGAGTTAAATTACATTTCATTTATCAGTTTTGTTGCAACACGCATAAGCTTTATTCACTGTAGCTAATCACCGCACGGTATTTAGAAAAACAAAAAAAAAATGGCGATTGACACTGACTGAGCATAACCAATGAACTTTTATTTGTGCTACAGTCAGTTAACTATTTTCCCGCTCTGGAAATACCACACTGGACTCACGGACACTTATAAATTATCTAAGTTATTTGTAATTTCTTATTTTTTGATAATGGCCACTGAACCAAAAATTGTTAAATATGCGTTTTCACATTTCTCCATCGAAGCAAACAAATGGAGTGCCAACTGTCTTAAATGCAACGAGAAGATTGTGGAGACCAAAGGGACAACGTCTGGATTTAATAAGTAAGTATTTTATTGTATCCCTCTTTATGAAATGTATATTCATGGCTTCAATAAATAAACAACAGCTAAACGTGAAAACAAATCCAGGTGTTCCCTACATTAACATTTGAATGGAATAGTGCATTTTGTAAAACGATTCCGACGTGTGGTAATTGTAATATAATGTTGATGTTTTACAGTTTTACAGCCTATTTAAAGATTTGAATGTCCATTAAAACCCGAGCATATAATTTAAATATCAGATATTTATGAAAATAAATGCTTTGGAAAAGTCGTTTTGAATTTCTAGCTATTTTTATTTTTTTTCTTGTTTTAGTAAATAGAATATATACTAAAATGTTTATAGATACATATAGTTGAAGCAAATTGAAACAAACAAAAAATGAGCAGTCTATAGTGTATTTGAAGTCTTCTGTTCAGAATTATTTAAGTGTGATTATTTTGTCTTCCTGATTATAATTTATATTTCTAATCAGTTAGCTGCAATAGAGCTGTTTATGTTTCCTTTATTATGTTTCCTTCTGTCATAGCACTACATAGGCACTTAAAGGACTTGCATGGTCAAATTCGCTATCAGGGATCTCTTGTAGATGCACTTCTACAATCCCTTCACATAAGGTTCAGTGGGCTTTTTAATTTGCTACAAATTACCCAAGACCACAGTGACAGACAGGATCCAAAGCCTTTTAGTGAGATGCTGTACCCAATGGCCAGTGTTCTTGATCCCACATTTGGTTTTCTGTGGTTGGAAGCAGACCATCCCGGCAATGACTAAACGAAAAGCAAGATACGAGAAGAAATCATTGGTAAGTGTTTCAGTATTGATAAGTTTATTAAATGTATTATAAAATTATTACCACACCTCTAAATATAAAAAAACATATTCATGAAGTGTGATTGTGTACATGTACTGGAATTTAGTGCTATATATTTTTTAATTTCAGATGAAATTGTGAACCAAGTAGACCTGATGTGCCCCAGAGAAACTGCAGGCCCATCAGAACAACAGGCGCCAGCAAGTAAAGTACCCAAGGGAACACTGTTTACCACGTATGAACAAAGACGCCAGATCATGGTGACTGCTTCACCTTTATTAACAAGAAACATTGTGCAACGTTACTTGGATGACATCAGTTCCCAAACTCAAGGCACATCTTCAGGGACTGACCGCTGGGGTTCAGTACAGGAAACAAATGTTTACAAAAGGATGTTGCCTTTGTTGGAAAAGATATTCTGCATTCCAGCCACATAAGCACCTGTTGAGAGGGTATTCAGTCAGAGTGCACTGCTAATGCGACCACACAGAGCAAGAATGGGAGACAAGCTTCTCTCACAGTTGGTGTTTTTAAAGTGCAACTCATCAAATAAGTAAAATGCAAGTTTTTCTTGTGAGCAGTGTGGTTCTGAATGAATGTCTATCTGGTCAACAGACATTTAATAGTGAAATATGAGCACAGGGTATTTGTGAAAAAATGCTATCACAATTTGACACAAACAGCATGATTTTCAAAAGGGGCAAAATAAGAATTAGGTCGCAAAATTAGTTTTTTAAAGTCTGATTTATGCAACTAAATTACATTATTGATGGTTTTCAAAAGTTCGAGGAGTGGGTACACAACGCATTTTATATAAACCACCTGAAAGCCATGTATTCAGTAACCCAAATAAGGTTTGAGAAATCACTCTGCAACCTCATTCTTATTTTGCCCTTTTTGAAAATCATACTGAAATTGCTTCTCTTTGTTTTTGTCAATGTCTTTGTCTTCAATGAAAATATGCTTTACAAAATTACCTGTGCAGAATAAAAAAGTGAAAAGTTGTAACTGAGTTAGTTATTTCTGAAAAAGTTCCCATTTAATTTGCTGTGTTTTCTACTCTGATGGAGTAAAGTGTTTACATTTACTGTACTGTACATTTTGGCTCTTGTACAAATTTGATGAAAACTGTCTACATCTAACCCAACTCATCCCATTAATAAAACTGCATGTTTGACTGTGGCCTTGTTTTTTAAAATGCTTGTCATTGACCTTGACTGGGCTTGACCTTAAAGGCTCCCGGCCTCGACTGGCCTTGCCCTAAAAGGCTCCCGGCCTTGGCCTCGGCTTGGCCTTGTGGTCTTGGTTTTTGCCAAAACAGAAAGATCAGGTCCCAGTCTGTGACGTCATCTGCTTGCGCCACTAACTATGCCTCCTGTTGCAACCATGGCTTCAAGAGGTTTATATGATAAATGTGCTTTTCTCTCCGTCGCTCCGGCTGGCATATCTCATAGTCCACCGTCCCAATCCAGTGTGTAACCTCAAAAGGTCCTTGCCACTTCGCCAGAAGTTTAGACTCTTTAGGATGGGTAATAATAGAAGCACTTTATTCCCCGGCTGAAACGTGCGTAAATGGGCTCCTCTGTTATATTGGGTCTCCTGTCTGTGCTGAGCCTGCTGCAAATTGTCATGTGCCCATTTTCCCACAGACTCAAGACGTTTGCGAAGGTCCAACACATACCGGACAGTATTGGTTGAATTGTCCTTCTGCTCCTCCCACATCTCTCTGAGCAGATCGAGCACACCCCGGGGTCTCTGCCTCGAATGGAGAAACCCTGTGGAAGCCTGGGGGACATCTCTATGATGGCAAAGAGAAGGGGAGGAATCAGCTGGTCCCAGTTGCGCACATCACTATTAATAAATCTGCGCAACATGTTTTTGAGGGTCTTATTAAAACGTTCCGCAAGACCAGCGGTCTGGGGGTGGTCAACTGAGGTCCTAATGGTCTTAACCCCCAAAAGTTTACATGTCCCGCAGACCAGCCGGGACAGAAAGTTGGTGCCTTGGTCGGTCAGTATTTCCTTGGGGATCCCCACCTGGGAGAAAACCTTCACAAGCTTGTTGGCAACAGACTTAGCGGACGCAGATCAGAGGGGAATGGCCTCTGGATAACACATAGCATAATCCAAAATGACCAATAGGTGTGTGTATCCTGCCGCACTCCTCTCTAGCGGTCCAACTATATCTACTCCAAAACGCTCAAACGGAGCTTCCACTAGGGGCAATGGCACCAGTGAAGCTCATGGGACGGTTCTAGGGCTGGCCTTCTGACATTCCTCACAGCGTTTGCAAAAATACCTGACGTTACCATCCAGCCTCAGCCAATAAAATCGTGTCATGAGCCTCGCTTTGGTCTTGTGAGCCAACTGCAACAAATCCTCCTTAACCCTTAGCGGTCCATTTATTCAGCACCTCTCAGGCACGTCAGATCCAATTTATTTTTACACATGCTGTTTATTTTACACACGCTGTTTAAAAGTATTTTTTCACAGTAAAACAGGTTTAAAAGGCACTGCATATCAACAGGACACTCAGTAATGCATCTCCAGCCCTGCCCCACCACTTGTTCGCTGTATTTTTCACATACCTCTTCATAGTCGTGCATACTGATAAATCATCTCTTGATCACTCGTTTTATCACCAAACTCCTCAATAATGCGATCCAAGTCACTATTTTATTACTATAACATCTCAAAAAGCTCTGCAAATGTCTGTGATGTTCTTTGAGTGATGGATGCGGAAGCAGCTATCTTCTTTGTTTATGTCTGTGTTATCTCTGTGGTGCAGGGACTATGTGCATTGCTCAGATCTGCCCCTTTTTTTCCGGCTTCTCTCGGCACTTATCGCTCCTATCGGTCTCACCATTGAAAGGTTTTCTTAGCTTTTTCTGGAGAAAAAACAACTAGAGACCTGTGCTTGATGTCTTTTTGATGATGTCGGACAGGGTCCGACATCGAACCAGAAAGGGAAAATTGTAATGTTGGACCTGGTCCGACATAGGACTGCAAAGGGTTAAAGGGCTGAGGAATGAACAAATGGTGATGCACTTCCCCCGTCTGTGGTAATTTTTCAACACGGTACAAAAGATCTCGATTAATTTAAAAGTGAGGGTACGTGGCGGTGGGTCTGGGCTCGACCACCCGACCATTAACCACAGCTGCTTTGTCAAAGAGCCTGCTCAACATGTCGTCACGCCCTTGCTCGAGTCGGAAGTCATGGGAGCAAGCTAAAAAATCAGCTCTCATGGCTTCCAGCTCGGGATTGGGTCGGTCCTGAGCAGAGGCAGCCGAACCAGACCCCTGGGCTGGTTCCACGGCCTCCCCCCCAGACTCTTCACCAACTGCCCCCACCTGAAACTTCTCTGTCTCCCTCCATTGCCAGCCCTCATTCTTAGCGGCCCAGCTTTCAGTGTGGGTTACTCCATCTGCCGCCGGATCCAGGGTCCTCGCCGCTGCCTGCGCCTCACTCATCAGCTGGGGCAGGAGATAGCTAGCCCACTGTTCTAGGGGCCACCCGGCAGAGATCGCCAAAACACCTCCAGGTAGGCTTCTGTCCGATCCTCTGCGGTCATTTTCATCGCCCGCTGTAACCATGGATCCGGCCCCACATGGGAAAATAAAACACAGTAATGAAACTACAAAATAAAAGGTGTTGCTTTGTGCAGCGTCCCCCACTGCCGCTAAACCAGTCAGCTCGGGTCTCCAACCTACACTGAGGGATTCCCTCACAATACTCTGTGGGGTGGCCCAGGTCCCCCTATCTCTGCACGTCCCCCTCGGGTAAGTAAATGCTTACAGTTATGGCAACTTTCGGCTGTCTTCTTTAGCCGTGCTTGCCTGTCTTTTCCTCTTCCTCCGGACACTGCCGTTCTGTAAGGGTTTTTTTTTTAAATTCAAGTTCATGAACAGAACTCCCGATGTCGTTCTTCCTGAATGGGCCGGGCCACCCACAACAAAGCGTTTTTTATTTTTATAGGCCAAGCAACCCCCAAGGCCCGCCTCCCAACCACTCAGAGAGAAGGAGAGACCACACCCCTCACCCACCTCTCCGTGTCACTGCCATGACTGACAGGCGGATGGGGCTGCTGCCCTCTTCCTGCCAAACTACACATGCACCAGACAGTCAGCACTTTCCAAAAGAAAAAGGAAAATATTAATCATTTAAACCAGACCACAAATATATGGTTATTTCAATCTGTTTTTTTTTATTCTTCCAACTAGATTTAAGCTGAGCTTGGAACGAACAAAAATAAAATAAACAAGACTGCAACAAAGTACCATTCAAAGAGAAAAGTATTTGTAACAATATGAGGCACTGATCAGTAACATTGCACCACAAACACTTACACTCGATCCACACTCCAAACAAACCACATTCAATCTTATAGGCTACCGTTCAAAGCCAAAGTTAGCACTGAATTTCTATTTTCAAACAAACCAATAACACGATTTAAACAGCAAACACAGACAACAAAGTGTTAGCGTGTTAGCGTCTCAATCCCGGTCAAAGTTAGTTTTATAGTTATTAATCCCAGTCTGCTCATATAAGCATGGTAAACAAACCATCTCGAACCATTCATATTTTAGTACTTTGGGTTTGTTCAATAGGCCTCCAAACCTATTAAACTCCACTTCCAAACAAAGTATCAAATAAACAAAAAAAAGAAAAAAATATAATCCAAAAAAACCGAAAAAAAACAGGTTTGATCTCGCCACTCCCAGGTACCCTCTTGCTTGTAGATTGTTGCACCTCAAGATGAATGTAGAATTTGGAGACTCACCTTGAGCATACATAACTCCATTGAGAAAAAAACGTAAGAACACCCCCTCCAGTATTTATAGAAAAGACGAAAGGTCGATTTAAAGGGATATTCCTAACAACGCACCATTAATAGGAGAATTTACTACTTAAGAAAAACAAAACATAAACCAGATACCTGGCCAGGTTTAAGTGTGGTACAATTAAGTCCAACACACGGTGCGATTCTTGCACCATATACAGTGGCTCTCAAAAGTATTCACCCCCCTTGGACTTTTCCACATTTTATTGTGTTAATATTTGGTAGAGGCACCTTTGGCAGCAATTACATCCATGAGTCTATTTGGATAAGTCTCTACCAGCTTTGCACATCTGGACCAGTGTTATTTCAGTTGTAACTTTTATTTAAGTTTCTATTTCAATTCTATTTTTTTCTTTCCCTCAATTTCAGTTTCAGTTTTGATACGGATGTTCTTAACCATTTTTATTTCAATTTTCGTTTTAATGATCATTTCTATTTCAATTTTCGTTTTGTGATAATTTCTGTTTCAGTTTCAGTTTTCACTCTAAACCAATGGTGGGCCCTGTACAGGTATTAAGTGAAGTGCTCCAAAATATTGTCCCTAGTTGTTAGTGCTGTTAGAAAGCAACAGTTTCTGATTCATCTTCAGAAACACTCTTTGTTCCAGAGATGTATCCATCTGATTCCTTCGTCCAGATGATAGCTGTCCACACATAGAGAAAATCCTCTCTGCAAATGCTTGGGATGCAGGGGCTGCAAGAAGATCTTCAGCAACTGGTGCAAGCCTTGGATACACAATCTCCCTATTTGGCCAAAATTTCAAAGGAGTCTCAGTCTCACAGCATACTTTGCCTTGCTTCAGTTCGGAGATATATGTGGAAAGTTCAGTATGTGCACTTCCTGCATTGCCAGTGGTATTGCCAGATGTTGGCGTGAGTTCAGCTCCAACCTTGGAAGCCAAAAACTTGAACCTCTTTAACACAGTTCCTTCAGCACTAGCACTGGTAGGGCATTGGGGGTTGACACTGGACTTTTGTTGTTGTGACACTGAAGGACTGCTGTAGTGTGCAGCATGCTGAAGGACACAAGACCTGGCTGCTTTCATGAGGCTTTCCATCTCTGTTGTGAAAAGTGCAAAGGCAACAGTTGGGTCCATCAGGCAAGCTGCTGCAGGTCTGGCATCAAAATCTGCTGCTTGAGGGTTCAGTAAACAAGCAAAGCGTTCACAAAGTGACTTCAGCATAATCTGATCACATGGTTTTGAGATGACTGATGACTGTAAGTGTGTTTCTAGATTCAATAGGCAGGGCACAACTTCAGACAGAGACTGGCTATCAGTCTGGAGCTAATTGATATGTACTGCAAATGGTTCAAACAACTTCACAAGTTGCTCCAGTTTGGACCAATCACTGGTGAGCAAGGTGTTGATGCCAAGCTCATCAAGAACTTGGTTCAAAACAATCTTGGTCTCCAGAAGTCTCTTCATCATGTTCAGAGTACTATTCCAACGTGTCACACAGTCTTTAATTAGTGTTTTGCCACACTTAGAAATCATTTTTTCAGTGGCCACTGAAGATTTACGTACAGTATTCACCAGGCTTCTAGCTCTGCTAATTACATGTCCAGTACTGGGATGTTTGAAGGCATCCTTCAGAGTGAGCTGCAGGGTATGTGCCAGACATGGCATCCTTGTGTACTTAGACAGATCAGCATCTTGAAATAAGTCTACTTCAGCTGTTTCCACAACAGAATCCATACCTGTAAAAATACAGGTGAATTGAACACTGCTAAATTGAAAATCTACTTGGGAAGTAATTACAGAGTATTAAAAAATACTATACAGTACATGTTGTTTTTTTTGTCATAGTGATTTTAAAATATATATTATTATTATTATTATTATTTATTTCTTAGCAGATGCCCTTATCCAGGGCGACTTACAATCGTAAGCAAATACATTTCAAGTATCATAGTACAAGTAATAATACAATTAAGAGCAAGATTAATACAATAACTTAGGTTCAAGCAAGTACAAGTGTGACAAAATACAATTCAATAATACAGCAGATAAGTGTCAGTGATAGTTACATCAGGATATGATTAAATACAAAATAGTACAGATTAAACACTTGGCAGATTACAGTACTCTGAAGTACAGGATTAAATGCAGTAAAATAGGGGGCAGTTAAGAGCAAGTAATGCGCATTTAAGGAAGGGTGATAAGTGTCCCAGGGGAAGAACAGAGGAGTTCTACAGGTGCTTTCTGAAGAGGTGAGTCTTGAGGAGGCGCCGGAATGTGGTCAGGGACTGGGCAGTCCTGACATCTGTAGGAAGCTCATTCCACCACTGCGGGGCGAGGGTGGAAAAGGAGCGGGCTTTGGAGGCAGGGGAGCATAGAGGAGGTAGAGCCAGTCTTCTAGTGCAGGTGGAGCGGAGAGGTCGAGTGGGGGTGTAGGGAGAGATGAGGGTCTGGAGGTAGCTGGGTGCAGTCTGGTCAAGGCATCTGCAGGCTAGTACAAGAGTCTTGAACTGGATGCGAGCGGTGATCGGGAGCCAGTGGAGTGAGTGGAGTAGTGGAGTTGCGTGGGAGAAGCGAGGCAGAGAGAACACCAGGCGGGCAGCAGAGTTCTGGATGAGCTGGAGCGGACGGGTGGCGGATGCAGGGAGGCCAGCCAGGAGGGAGTTGCAGTAGTCTAGGCGGGAGAGTACCAAGGCCTGGACCAGGAGCTGGGTGGCGTAGTTGGTGAGGAAGGGTCGGATTCTTCGGATGTTGCTCAGGAAGAATCGGCAAGTGCGTGCCAGAGTGGAGATGTGCTGGGAATAAGAGAGGCAGGGGTCCAGGGTGACTCCGTGGTTTTTAGCGGAGGAAGAGGGAGAGAGTGTGGTAGATTCCAGAGGAACAGAGATAGAGAGATCAGAGGAGGGGGAGGAGGAGGGAAAGAAAAGGAGGTCAGATTTAGAGAGGTTAAGTTTGAGGTGATGCGAGTGCATCCAGGAGGAGATAGCAGACAGACAGGTAGAGATACGGGAGGGATGGTGGAGTCAGAGGTGGGGAAGGAGAGGAAAATCTGAGCATCATCAGCATAGAAATGGTATGAGAAACCATAGGATGCGATGAGGGGCCCAGGGAGCGGGTGTAGAGAGAGAACAGGAGAGGACCCAAGACTGACCCTTGGGGACTCCTGTTAAGAGAGGGCGAGGTGTGGAGGTTGCTCCACGCCAGGTTACCTGGTAAGTGCGGTTGGAGAGGTAGGAGGAGAACCAGGCCAGAGCAGTGCCAGAGATTCCCAGGTCAGCGAGAGAGGATAGTAGAATAGAGTGATCGACAGTGTCAAAGGCAGCAGAGAGGTCGAGGAGAATTAGGACAGAGGAGAGAGAGGCAGCTCGGGCAGACTTTAATGAGTTGGTGACAGACAGGAGGGCGGTTTCAGTGGAGTGAGCAGAGCGGAAGCCAGATTGGAGAGGGTCGAGCAGAGAGTGGTTGGACAGGAAAGCTGAGAGCTGGCGGTGTACAGTCCGCTCAAGGGTTTTGGAGAAGAAGGGTAGGAGGGAGACAGGACGGTAGCTCTGGAGGGAGGTGGGGTCGAGGGTAGGTTTTTTGAGGAGGGGAGTGATAGAGGCTTTTTTGAAGGTAGAGGGAAAAAGACCAGAAAGGATAGAGGTGTTGAGAAGGGAGGAGATGAAGGGAAGTAGAGCAGGAGCAGCAGCTTGAAAGAGGCGAGTGGGGAGGGGGTCCAGGGCACACGTGGTGGGTTTGTGACCCTGGAGCAGGGAGGAGAGGTCAGAGTCTGAGAGGGGCGAGAAGGTGGAGAAGGAGGGTGAGTTAGTAGGGGATGCAGTGGGTGTAGGGGTTGGAGCAGGAGGGGGTGCAGGGGAGGGAGAGGTGTTAAAGAGTTTGCGGATATCTGAGATTTTAGAAGAGAATAAGGAGGCAAAGTCATCAGGGGAGATAGAGGAGGGAGGAGAAGTTAGAGAATAGTTCACGTGGGTTGTTAGTGGAGGCTTGGATTACAGATTGGAAATAAGTACATTTAGCAGAGGAGAGAGTAGAGGAGAAGGAGGAGAGGAGAGTGCAGTAAAGGTCTAGGGCAGCAGGGAGTTTGGTTCTCTTCCATTTCTTTTCAGCAGATCGCAGTGTGATTCTTGCTGAGCGGAGCGCAGAGTAGAGCCATGGTTGGGGAGGGGAGGGGCGAGCAGGTCGGGAGGTGAGGGGACAGAGGGAGTCGAGGGAGGAGGTGAGGGAGGAGAAGAGGGTGGAGGTAGCAGAGTCTACGGAGAGTTGTGAGAAGGAGTCGATAGGAGGGAAGTGAGAGAGCAGTGGAGGCAAGGACAGAAGGGGAGAGAGAGCGGAGGTTACGACGAGAGGTGACAGTGGGGGTAGGAGGAGCAGGGAGAGAGGGGAGAGACAGAGTAAAAGAGATGAAATAGTGATCAGAGAGGTCCAGGGGGTGACAGAGAGGGTGGAGGGGCAGCAGGCCCTGGAGAAGGTGAGGTCCAGTTGACGGCCAGCTTTGTGGGTAGGAGGGGATGGAGAGAGACAGAATTCGAAGGAGTGAAGGAGAGGGAGGAATCCAGCAGAGTGGCTGGGGTTGGAGAGATGGATATTGAAGTCACCTAACAGGACAGTTGGGGTAGACAGAGAGGGGAGGGAGGAGAGTAGATAGTCGAGTTCATCTAGAAAGTGAGTGAGAGGCCCAGGGGGATGGTACAGTACAATTAGCAGGAGTTGACAGAGAGAGGTTAGTTGGACTGCATGAAATTCAAAGGTATGAACAGAGAGTGAGGAGAGGTCGGAGGGGACAGAAAAGAGTAAGGAGGGAGAGAGGAGAAGACCAGTCCCACCTCCCCGTCCAGTGAGACGCGGGGTATGGGACAGGACGTAGAGAGAGGACAGGGCAGCAGGAGTTACAGTGTTATCAGGAGACAGCCAGGTTTCAGTGAGAGCAAGGAAATCGAGAGAGAGGTGGGAGGCAAAGGCAGAGATGAAATCAGCTTTGTTAACAGAAGAGTGACAGTTCCAGAGTGCACCAGAGAGTGTGCGGGAGGTGGGGAGAGGCAGAGGGATGAGGTTAGAGGGGTTGGAGGAGCAGCGGCGGAGAGAGGGCAGAGGACGAGGGTGAGAGGACAGAACAGGGATGTGAGAGACAGTCATAGCAGGACAGGTGAGACAAATAGGCACAGTGGGAGCAGTGGGGTGGAGGGTACACACATGACTAGTAGATGGTTTCTTCCAGTGCGCCGTTAGGTTTGGATCTATTTGAACAGTGTCTCGGCACAGGTCTCCCCTCGCTGGACTCCCACAGCTAGACTCTCGGCTCTTTTGTTGAGGCTCTTCGGTTAGCTGGTGCTTCTTGCTGGCGCAGAATAGGCTGCCTAATATATATAAAACAACTGCGTGGCAAAAGAACCAACTAAACTGCGTGGAAAACAATCAAATAGCGAATCAACTTCTATGCTAGCACATAGAGAAGGATCCTTGTTATTTTTCAGTAATAAGGATATGATAGCAGTGTTAACATCTCTACGAAAAGAACCCCTCTCAACAGCTGCCTGCACCATCTCCAGTAATAGGGGTCCCAATTGGACCTAGAAAGTAAGAAGGAATTCAGGTGGTATACCATCAAACCCAGGAGACTTACCCTTTCTCATGTCCTGCACAGCCTCCCTCATCTCATCTAAAGAAAATCAGAGGCGTGGTAATTGGAGATTCTGAAGAAATTGCATATATTTATCTCTATCATAGAGGACATCAGAGCTGTATAATTTAGAATAAAATGCGCAAAATTGAGAGTTTATTTGTATAGGATCAGACAGTATGTCTCTTTGTGCGGATTTGACAGATGAAATATCTGCAAAACATTCATTACTGTGGAGCCTTAGGGCTAGTAGATGACTAGCTCTGCTACCATTAAAATAATCATTTTGTCTAGCCCTGTGAATAAGGAATGTTGCACGATATCTGAGTAAGAGATTAAGTTATTTTCTGATAAGCTCCAATTCAAATGCAATGGCTACAGAGAAGGAGTTATGTAGAGTATGTTAAAAAAAAAGCTAGTTTGGTTTCCAATTCTTTGATTTTACTATGTCGAGTCTTGTTGAGATTAGCAGCAAATAAAGTTGAAGTAGCTTTAATAAATCCTGTAATTGAGTCCCACAAGATACGAGGGTCATCTACAGAACCACGATTGTTTGAAATATTCAGATGAGGAAATGCCGAAAATACGAACATGGATTGGCAACTAAATATATTATTATGCTAGTGAAACAAATAGGGCTACATTTCCAATCACAAAAATATGTGAAGAAATTCCAAATAAACGTCTTCCAATGCCAAAGCTTAAGATATCAATGCAATCACCTGCTGGCACCAGGAACACCCTGTCTACCTCTCAAATATTAGAAAGGATTGGTTTGTTGGCAATTGGTCTGTATGTTTCATGGGCGATCGGTGCATATGACCAGAAGAAAGGAAAATGGTGTTTTGTTCTGGAGAGCTCTGCAAAGACTGGTACCACTTTCGGTCCCTCAATCTGAATCTGACCAAAAAATTACCATATGCTTTCAGATGCAATGCATGCAGAGATCAAATGAAGCCTCCCAGAATATGAAAACCCGAGCAGTAAATTTGGTGGTGTTTTAGTTTTTATATTAAAATGTTTAGCCTAGTCATTTTTTTTAAATATATGTTTTGTAGCCAATTTATATACATTTTCTGGATATGCCCAATTATAATGTCACCTCACCAGGATGCTCCAGACTGTAGAAAGAGATTTTTTTCTTTTTAAGTTCCACTGTGCCAGCACTCCAAGCCCTGCATTAGCTACTCTTCCTGCTTGCTGTGTTTCTGCTTCAACCTTACTTCTCTAGTACCGGTGTCCCAGGAAATAAGTTGATCGGGAAATAAGTTGATCAAGCTCTAGAATTTAAAGGGAAGGTTCCATTGTTTCTAATGTAAACGAGCCTAGGCTAGGAAATAAGTAGATCGAGCCCAGGAAATAAGTTGATCGGATATATTAATGAACAATAAATCATTTAAAATTAATTTTGTAAGTATAATTTATATCAATTAGTAGATCTCATTTATTCGCAGTATCAATTAGTAGATCTGATTTATTCGGCAGTATGCTGCTAGATAAGATGATGTGAATATCGCTTCAGAACCGATATATCTCTGGGGGGTCATACGCATCATATACTTGGGAGGGGTCATACGCAAAAAATACTCATTATCATATAATAGACGTATCCCCCCCAACTCAACATGACATGACCTTCATGACAGTAAAAATAGACATATTTTTATATAAGCTAGTGATCAGTATCAAATATCGGAACTTTCTTCCTATGCATCGGGACGCATTTGCTAGGAAATCGGGGCTGTCCCGACCATATAGGGACTGTTGGCATGTATGACAAATACGTAATTTAAAAGTGTTACATATTTAACATTTTGCATTTCTGGAGGTGTTCTTGTTTTGGGAAGCATTACTGTATGGACAGGTATACGAGCGATTTTCCAAATGTTAAAGCATGAGTTTCAGTCATGGAAAAAATTGAGCTCCCTGCTGCGATGGTGCACATCAATCACATGATGAAAAATGTTACTTTTACAGTATTATTATTTAATATTATGTGCTTTGTTGTTTCATTTATTTTTACATACAGTACTTTGTATAATTAGGACAGAAAACGAACAGGAGACTGGTTATCATCATGCATGTATTTCAATTACAAGTTTGGGAAGAAACAGTACAAGTTAAAAACTAAAGAGTTAACGTCTTTGCTAAACCGTGGTAAATACGTGTAGTTCAATACCAACCAAGATAGCTATTGTAAGAAAGAGAGATCATACAGTATATGTAGGCTACTGTAGATCAGCATGATTTTAAAAATGGTAAATTCCTGTAGTGCAACAACCATGCAAGACATAGCGAGCAATCAAATCTACCATGGCATACGTTTTTTCATTTCTGTATTTGTCCTATCAGATTTTGCAGGGTCCTTTTTTTAACATAGTACAAAATCTTATCCCTTAGTAATACTATATATTACTGCAAGGAATACAATTGTCACGTTTACGAAGAATATGGCATATACTGTATGTTAATGTATTGTGTGCAAACAACATGAGAGATTGTTTTTAATTCCCAACCTGAGTACACGACACAATTCCTTACTAAAAAAAAACTTTCATCTGGCTATTTATTTGTGGTTAATTTTCTTCACCCTATCCCAATTTAAAAACCACAACCCTAAACCTAGAACCTTTTTTTAAATAAACATAATTGTATGTGTAACAATAAATGTTAATGCTTAAGACATGCAGACAAATCAAGGTACTGTATATACTATTCATTTTTTTAAAAACTCTATTACAGGGCAATAGGGGGCACCCAGTCCTAACAAAATCAGATGGAATTATTCTGGGGACTTGATCTTAAGTGGTGGGGCAAAAGCCTCGGAACACTGGCAGCAGCCACTGTCTATTGATAACATGAGTATATAGGGTGGGGGTGCTTTAACTGAGATATCCTATGTTTAGGAATTACTCCTCAAGATGGTTGGGGGAAAACTGCTGAAACAATTAGCTATAGTTGCAATAGAACTGGTTCATAAAGCAAGCGTTACGCCATTCAGTGTTTTACCCGGACCCCTGCGTTCCTCCTTGTTGTAGACACGATCTGTCAAGAGCAGGGTTTAGCACCGTGTTCATATCAGCTCCAAGGATTCATTTAAAGTCTGACAGATCTAACAGTAATTTGGTCAGTGAATTAAAAAAAATCCTACCTCAAATATCGTGGGGGCATAAACTTAGACAAAGGCAATTTTTTTTTTACCTGAGATTATAAGGCCAAATATTCAAACACATTGCGTGTGACGCAAGGGGAGTTGTAGAGATTTTTTTCCGCAATTCCGCAATTTGCAAAAAAGGTTGCGCTTTTGAGTGAGATTCAAAATAGATGCTGTGTTGGAAAAAATGGGTTTGCGAGTCACAAGTGCTTTCCCCTCAAATTTGAGGGCGGTGTCATGAATAATCCCGCAAGTTCACCACCACGAGCTAAATTCAAAAGTTAATTTGCTCGCAAATCACTATGTTACATAGAAATCACTTAAGACTGGTTACACTAAGAGGCGCCGGAAGGACTGCACAAGTGGGTGGGCCAGCCAAAAAAATTAATTTCTGAGGACGTTAACTACCACGTCATAACACAGCTACCTGCTGCAGTGTCACTTCAAAATATCACTGATCAGCACTCACTACTACACAAAACGACAGAACTGAGTAAAGCTACTACATCAAATAACTACTGTCACCTCGTTGGAAATAAAAATCACAGGACAAAACATTCTCAAATACACCAGTGGTGCAATCGGCAAACTTTTTTCTTTAGATTAATCATGTCGTCATTTTTTAACTGTAGCCTAATCGATGTATTGATTATTCAAAATAACAAAAACATGGTTTTGTTTTAACAGAAGAAAAAAAACCTGTGCTGAATAGTTCAAACATCTATGCACATCTTACATTTAAATTAGGAAATAAATACAAGGGACATTTTTAACAACTGAAAACAACAATACGCGTGTGTCCACATCAGAGGTCCCTTTGTATTAATAACATAAAACAATACTATATTTTAACCAAAGTAATTTTCAAAGCAAATCAAGCATTAAACATATTGTAAAGGTAACTTACAGTAACGTAGTCTGGGTGGCTTAGTTCATTGTTTAATCAGCTAGTCTTCTGTCTTGTCGGTAGCTGGAGTAATTTTCAGTATTTACAGAACACTCAAGAAAATGCAGAACTAGTGGGAACTATATACAAGCAACAAAAGTTTAAAATGTTCAGCAGTCCAATTCAGTTAATCCCATTTTCCAAAAAAGCTATTCCTGGCATCACTAAATCCACAAAATGACTTGGCAACTTGTACAAGGTCCGAAGCACCAGTAATGTCTTTATGTACGTGTAGAAACATGACATGATTCATGCGCTTTTGTGTCATAGTAGATCTCAGGTAGGTTTTAATTCTTCGCATTGCTGAAAAACTTCGCTCTGCAGTTGCATTGGACATAGGGATTGTCAAATAGAGGCGAATGAGTTTATCAACTTCTGCAAGGAGTTGCCGTGCCCCCTCATCAGCTCCAAGTATGTCCACAATAGTGGACAGTTTTGTCACTTTGTTTATGCTTGATGTCGTCGCCAAGTGAAATAAACACATTATCTCCGCATTTCAAAAAGTTCAGTTTCTTGACTAGTAAATCTACAGAGTGCAGAAGGCTTTCTTTCTGTTTACACAAAGCACAAGCCACAATCTACATAAGAACATAAGAACATAAGAAAGTTTACAAACGAGAGGAGGCCATTCGGCCCATCTTGCTCGTTTGGTTGTTAGTAGCTTATTGATCTCAGAATCTCATCAAGCAGCTTCTTGAAGGATCCCAGGGTGTCAGCTTCAACAACATTACTGGGGAGTTGGTTCCAGACCCTCACAATTCTCTGTGTAAAAAAGTGCCTCCTATTTTCTGTTCTGAATGCCCCTTTATCTAATCTCCATTTGTGACCCCTGGTCCTTGTTTCTTTTCAGGTCAAAAAGTCCCTGGGTCGACATTGTCAATACCTTTTAAGATTTTGAATGTTTGAATCAGATCACCGAGTAATCTTCTTTGTTCAAGGCTGAATAGATTCAATTCTTTTAGCCTGTCTGCATATGACATGCCTTTTAAACCCGGGATTATTCTGGTTGCTCTTCTTTGCACTCTTTCTAGAGCAGCAATAAACTTTTTGTAGTGAGGTGACCAGAACTGAACACAATGTTCTAGATGAGGTCTTACTAATGCATTGTAAAGTTTTAACATTACTTCCCTTGATTTAAATTCAACACTTCTCACAATATATCCGAGCATCTTGTTGGCCTTTTTTATAGCTTCCCCACATTGTCTAGATGAAGACATGTCTGAGTCAACATAAACTCCTAGGTCTTTTTCATAGATTCCTTCTTCATTTTCAGTATCTCCCATATGATATTTATAATGCACATTTTTATTGCCTGCATGCAATACTTTACACTTTTCTCTATTAAATGTCTATCTTTGTACCAGTCAAAACCAGTCAAAATTGAAAAATCTCAACCGTGATTTCTCGCCAGATCCATATACGCGAGCAGTTTGTTGTTTTAAAATGGGTAATCTATTTGCTTCAGGTGATATGCTGCAGCAAGGTAGCTCACAATCTACAGCCATCTCCACACATTGAGGTAAGTATAGGCCTACTTCAATACCGTTAGTTAGCTCGGCGTGCGTATTTTGAAAAAAATGCGGGGAAGCAACTTATATATATATATATATATATATATATATATATATATATATAATGTAATAGTATATTCCTGGGTAATGTTGTATCAAATGCAAATAAAACACAACTCTGCATACAGAAGGTGATTATGGGCCATTTAAAAAGTACATTTCTATCAAAATCACTACATTTGTCAGAGAGTTAAACACCCCTTTTTTGAAAATATGGTATCGGCTTTCCAGCACCCACGGATATACGGAAGATCGAATTGATATTTATCAACAACATCTCGTGCTTTAACTTGCACCCAGACCTAGTAGTACGGAAGTCGGTTTAATCAATCCAAGCGTATAGCATCGTGAAGTTTGTTGCATAAGATTTATTAAAACACTTAATTTGTGGATGTATTTGATGCATTTGACTTATCTGTGTCTGTGTTTTGGAAGAGCGATGAGATTAAGTGCATTTTATTTTTGAAAGTTTTTTTTTTGTGTGGGCAGGGCCCCCTGTTTCAAAAGTGGGTGGGCAGGGCCCCCTGTTTCAAAAGTGGGTGGGCAGGGACCCCCTGTTTCAAAAGTGCGTGGGCAGTGGCAGTTGGCCCACCCGTCTCCGGCACCTATGGTTACACTCCTCTTAATTATTTTGCAGGAAGTATTTCAGGACAGCTATATTTGCAAATGCTAGCAGAGCAACAGAAAGAGGAACTATCGTGCAGGCTGAATATACAGGCAATGTATAACATTCCTTGACTTGTCTACTGAAGAAGTCCTTAGTCGATTTATACTTTGATTAAACATAATAACATTTTGGTTTATTTCCAACTCAAACATTTCATTTATTTGTGGTTTACTTTAAACAATACTAATTACTAGTGCTTAATTTGTAAAGAAAGAGGTGCCGGGGCGCAACGAAGTATTTTGCCCGTCCATTTTTTTTACTCTGAGTATATGCACTATTATTCCATGTATATTGTAGGAATTTGCTTGTATCGTTCAAGATGTTTTTCAAATCAAGTAAGCTTATTTCATTTGTGTATAAAAAACAACAATAGAGTCACAGTCCTTCTTTCGCAGCCAGTGTCATCTTTATGGCACGTAAATGGTAAAGTAATTAAATGTCCCTGGCAGTGGACTGTCTCTGTTTAGCGCATGCAAGAACTTGCAGAATGGATGAAACTGTTGAGAACTGTAAGAAAACACATTTGAGAGCAAAACATTTAATGACATTTTTAGCTTTCATAGCTGAAGAGGCACTGGGACTGTGCCTCCTCAAGCCCATATAATGCGTCTTCATTTTGCAAAAAGTTGCAATGGTTATATACCTAGAGAAATTTGCGGTTGATTTCCTGTGTTAATTCATGTTTATTAATTTCCACAGTGCTGCGATAACTGCAGTTTCTTCACATCTCTTTTAGATTTCACTCATTTGCGATTTTATGCAAAACATTTGCAACGCAAGCAGAGTTGCGAGAAAGGTTTGAAAATTTGCAAGACCTTTGAATATTTGCACCATAGTTTTTAAGTATGCCACTCTGCCATCCCCATAGCTTCCAGAGCCCAGAATAGAAATCTGAAAACTATGGCGCAATACAATCAATGCACCCCTCGTTTTATTATCTGCAGAGGACAAGGCTGCAACAAAAGTATTTGTTAGCAAATCGGGAAATGTCCATCTGTTTAAGATGAGATTCCTGAATCATGGCAATGACAACTTTCTTAATACGCAAAAGGTCAAGGCAACTAACACGTTTATTGGGGGAGTTTAGCCCACGCACATGCCATGATAACATCGATATATTAGTCATAAGACTAAAAAATAAATTCAAGTGTCAGGAGCAAAGAGATAGGGCCTCTTACAACTAGTTCAACAGCAAAGATAGTCGCACAAGAATAGAAAAGTAAAACAATCTTCGTTTTATTGAGGTCCTTCCCCCGCTTCCCCTGCAGGATGCCACCGAACCCCGACCACCTACCCTCCCCATCCATACACCCACCGAGCCCCCCACAACCCAGCAAACAAGTCAAAACAAACATCAGAAAGAAAAAAACCAACAGCCCACAAGGAGCAAAACATGGGTCGGGCAGAAACGGCACCGACACCCCCAAAGCATTTATCCATGGCTCCGGTAGGGCAAGGCATTTACAAATTCCCTAACCCATACTGCCCCCCCCCCCCGGCATCACCATATCGTCTTCATAGAGAGAAATAAAATAAAAAAACATACATACATACATACATACATACATACATACATACATACATACAAAAACAAAACAAAGGCAGGTCTGTCAAAATAGCAGAAATCATTCAGCGTTTACAAAAACAATCGGAATATATAAAAGACAATGCAAAAAGAAAAGAAAGGGTTCAAGTCTGAAAAGGCAAGTAGGAAAATCCCATAGCCGCCTGTCGTCTTCATAAAAATTAAAGCACAAAAGTGAAAATAATCCTTATTAACAGAAAACTCGCCCAGCATATGCAAGAGTAGGCAGAGTATATAAAAATCAAAAACAAACAGGATTCAGATCAGATCAGTTCAGACCCGGGGGCCGCGTATGACTCAGTGAGTGAAGCAGATCCTCGTCAGCGTGAAACATCATCGGAGTACACCGAGCTGGAAAGTGGTGGTGGTTCATTCCATGTGTAGACGGCGACAAGCTGGCTCTGTCGTCAGTTCAGCGGTTTCTATTTTGTCACCTTGAGAAGAAGAGGGTTGTCCAGATGGGTCCTTGCGTCCCGGAAAGTCAGCGATGCCAAGTGATACCAAAAAATCCAGTGCTTCTTGTGCAGATCGGAACAGACGAGGGTCCCCTATATGTACAATCTTAAGTACTGCTGGATACAACAGAAAGGCTTGCATACCTTGGGAATGAGCAAGTGATAGGGGCTGAGAAAATGCCTTCCTTCACTTAGCTGTAAACCTGCAGTAATCAGGGTAGAATCTGAGGAGCGCAGAGGGGTCTTTCTAGTGGCTTGCAGTATTAGCTGGCGATCTGTGTACCTGAGCAGATTAAAAATCAGGGTACGCAGCATAAACACAATGTGCCTGCATGATCTCAATGTTTTTGCCTGCCAATGCTGGAAACCACAAAGGAAGAGATTTAAAAAAGTAATTGCATCCGTCCCCTCGGCTCCCTCTTCAAGCCCTACCAGATGCAGATTGCACCGTCTATTCCTGTCTTCAAGTTCGGCCATCTTAGATTGCAGGTGATCCATTCTGGAGTCAAGAGTGACAGCGTTTTGGAGTTGTCATCCACCACTGATCGGACAGAGGATAGGTCTGTTTTCACATCTTTCTGCTCCAGCATGAAATTTGCAAAGCCCTGCTGTATCGAGCTCAACATGGCTTCGGTCCTCAGCACTAAAGTTCCGAGCAAACTAAAGTTGACAATTTTTTTCAACACAGGCCTCCAACATTGTGAAAAGATCCAGCTCCAGGTATCGCTTGCTCGAGGGTTTTAGAGAGGAATGGGAGAAGGGAGACAAGACAGTAGGGATGAGGGATCAAGGGAGTTTTTTTTAAATGGGGGTGATGCAGGCTTGTTTGAAGGCAGAGGGAAAACAGACAGAAAGGTGTTGAGAAGAGAGGAAGAAGAGAGGAAATGAAAAGGAGTACAGCAGGGACAGCAGCCTGGAAGAGGTGAGTGGGGAGGGGGTCCAGAGCACACGTAGTGGGTTTATGGCTCTGCCGCAGGGAGTAAAGATCAGTGTCTGAGAGGGGCAACAAGGAGGAGAAGGAGGTAGATTAGAAGGGGTTGCAGAGGGTGATGGGGAGTGAGTAAGCAGAGAACAGGGGGTGGGTTAGGAAGGAGGTGAGGTAATGAAGAGTTTATGGATGTCTGTGATTATATGTTAGTATGTAAAACACTGTCTATGTTGTCTGACGTTACTGCATTGACAGTACCATCTAGCTGCGTTTTCTGTATTGCTTACTAAAAAAATAAAAATCAGGATTCATCGAAATGATTGCGTTTGGTAGTTCTGTCTATACGCCTGATTTTCTTGCCAATAACATTGTTGAGATTATTTGTTACCAATAACACAATTTGAGATTATATAAATATATACAGTATATTTCAGCTCTTGCACAGTGGTACTCCCCTAGAGTTTCCTGTTGCTCGTTACTATAGGGTGAATCTACATTTTTCTCTTTCTTTCTCTTTTTCTTTGGAGCAATAACCATGCAGCAGCTTGCACCCAATCCATACTGCCTTCAGTTTATATCCATAGTTAACAGGACAGGGTGGTGATCACGGCGTCTTTCATCCAAAAATTTAATCTGTTTGGATTTTTGTTTTGAGCGAAATTCAATTTGTTTTTCGCAGTGACTACGCTCAAGTATGAAAGATAGTATTCAATTCCGCAGGTTCATTTTTTTTACCATAGAAAACGCAGTAAATAAACGCTGTAGCGTGAATAGCCCTTTAGGAGGCATTTAAGTGCTATTCACACTATAGTATTTATTCACCCTGATAGGTTGGGTGTGTAGCGCAAATAGGCACCCTGAACTCGGGGTGCCAATAAAAAGGGAGCATGTGACACGTGTCAGATCGGCCACTGTATTGGTAACAAATAATCTCAAACAATGTTACTGGCAACAGAAACATTGTTTAACACTAGAACGACAACGTTTATAGGCATACCTAGAACAACCATGACCGGCGTATTAAAAACAACATAAATATTAGAACGAAAGGACAAACAATTGAATTGTCGTAGTTTTATTCAGTAATGTCATATACAGCATCTACCCAACTGAAACATTGTAAATAAACGGACATTTGAACAGATATGTTATTATTATTATTATTATTTAGCAGACGCCTTTATCCAAGGCGACTTACAGAGACTAGGGTGTGTGAACTATGCATCACCTGCAGAGTCACTTACAATTACGTCTCACCCGAAAGACGGAGCACAAGGAGGTTAAGTGACTTGCTCTGGGTCACACAATGAGTCAGTGGCTGAGATGGGAATCGAACCGGGGACCTCCTGGTTTCAAGCCTTTTTTCTTTAACCACTGGACCACACAGCCTCCATATGTGTTTATATACAGACATATTACATAAAGTACAACCTAAAAAAAGGTAAAAAGAAAGAAATAAATATTTGAAAATTAATTTGTGTATATACAGGTATATAATGTACATACCAGGGCTGGGACGATAGTGTTTTTTTTTTTTTTTACTATCGATGCATCGTTTTCATAAAGACCCGATGCATCGATGCATCATTTTTCATAACGCAAAAGAAATGTGTAAATAATAAGTACATATATTGTCATCAAATCTAATCATTAAAAGTAAACATTTCTCCAGTTGAACTTATGTCTAGTCACACTGTCGGCAAGGTTCCCCACAAAAAGTTAATAAAACATTACAAATATTACTGTCTTAGCTTAAGATGTCTTGACAGCAACCGGATTAGAGGAAAAAAAAAACTCCAGCGGGGAACAAAAGAATAACTATTTACAAGTCCAATGTAACAAAGTCTGTGCTTTCTCCAGAGCTTATTTCTGTTTTTATTCAGAAATATTTGGCATCCACATTCTCTGGTTTCAAAGAACGGAGTTTGTTCGCAAGCATCCCTGCTTTGCTGAACACACACTCGCTCGGGACCAATGTTGCAGGGATACTTAACATGCTCTTTGCCAAGGCTGCTAGGTTGGGACAGCGTGTCTGGTTATTTTTCTACCAAATCAGGGGATCTTTGCTGATGTTTAATGGAGTTTCAGAAGCATAAATCGTCATATCTTGTTGGATTAAAGTTTCCTTGGAAGTAGTGTGTGTTTGTTGCCGTCCACGAAGTAACAATTCCATTGCTTCTTCGGTCTTCATTTTCTTTTTAAGAGGTAAATCCTCTGTGCTGCACTCACTTGTACTGTCATTATTATTTGTTTATTTACCAGACGCCTTTATCATTTTTGAGGTTGTCCTCCACCAGCCTCACTAGTTTGGAAGACAATGCTTCAGAAACGCGGGCTTTGGCCTGTTCCGATAAGAAATCCAGATGGCTAAATTGTGGGGTCAAGAAATGACACAAAAAGCAGTGACATAACCTAATTACTTGGGTCATTCAGCTGATGTATACAAAATCGCTGAGACAAATTACGCACTAGCTTATCTCTCAAACTCTGTGTAACTGAAATTAGCAAATCAGTTGAATTTGAAGAAGACGGTGCCTCCCCTTAATCAGGAACTTCAGTCAGTCTGTGTTTTATCCCTGTTGCAAGTGGGTACAAAGAACTAGCCGTAATGTTTTTCTCTGCACTCAAAAGTACTGTAGCCAGTTCGAATGGCTGTAGTAGAGGTAGCCATTAGCTTCCACTGCTCAGTTGTGAGATCTAAACTAGCTGCGTCAGACTTGGTCAAATCTGGGTTTGACAAAACAGCAATAACTGGCCATTTTAATTCAAGAAGGCATTCAAACATATAATAAACCATGACAGAACTGTAGTTGATAACGCCACTTGGCGATTTATTTACGCCACAAGGTGGCACTGTAGCACTAGCTCCCGAGCACAAACCAATACCAGCAATGGTAAAAGGTTGGCCGTTCATTAGCGGTGCACACGCAGGTGCTCAAAATAATATTACAAACAAAAGGGTGAAAGTAAAAAGAAAAATAAAACACAGTAACAAAACTACAAAATAAAAGGTGCTGCTCTTGCAGCGTTCCCGCACCGTCGCTCGAGTCTTCAGCCTGCACTTTGTTATTCCTCTACTGTACTATAGGGGGTTGCCCCGGGTTTCCCTGCTAAATACACACGTCCTGATTCAGGTACGTGAAAACAGATTCTTTTATTTATTTTCTTCTCCGGGTTGGCTGTCTTCCTCAGCCTCGTTTGCTTGCCCCTTCGTGGCTTCTCCAGACCCTCACGACCAGGACTATCACTGTTATTCTTCCTAGATGGGCGGGGCTGAGGAATAACAAAGCACAGTTTTTATAGGTCAGGTACCCCCACAAAGCCCGCCTCCTGACCACTCAGTGAGAGGGAGAGAACACACCCTCACCCAACTTCTCTGTGTCATCGCCATGATTGACAGGCGGCTCCTTCAGGGCTCCCGACCTCTCCTCCACAGGATTATGCATACGCCAGATAGCCAGTACAGATCTCACCCCATTACAGTCCTGTATTAACTTGAGTGGTGCTTTTTCTGTGTTCAGCATTTCTGTTTGTTTCCTATTTAAAGCGCTTGATGTCATCTCACTCTTTTTAAAATGTGCAAACATTCTCCTTGCTACTGCCACTATGGACTTGTTGTACATCCTCCAAGCTTTTCAGGAAGGAAAACACACAGGCAGGTACTGCAGGGCAAAAGACGCGGCATGCGCCGTTTATTTTTAAATAACAAAAATAAATAAAATATTTAAACAAAAACAGTGGTCACAGAGCAAAATAAATATTCAAACAAAAACAAATCACAAACACTAAACAAAAACAATAGGACAGGCTGGGCAGTTGCTGTCACTGTTCCTATTTATAGGTTAGTTTAGAATATATTAATCCACTCACTCACTCGCTCGCTCTCTCACGTTCACTCCTCTGAACACCCACCTCAAGTGCAGAGAGCTACAGGCTTAAATGCAGGTGACCATCTCCCGATTAGCAACAAATTAATCACTCAATTAATTTGGTAGATGGCCACCTTCTACACGGTTTTTAAATTGTTTCCCATCCACACTGCCAAACAAATGTGGCAGCGTGCAATTGGGCATCTGAAGCGGGTAAGCAAGGGGAAAATGGTCGGGAGGGGCTTTGTATTGTTAATGCAGTTTTGGGCAAGTTGACAACCCACACATTAGTGGACACCGGGTGTGAGCAGACCTTAATTAAAGCAGCTCTCTTGGGTGGTGTGTCTTGGCAGCCACGAGGCCAGGTGGCGATCTCCTGCGTCCATGGAGATACGGTGACATACCCCACCTTAAAGTATATTTATCGGTAGGACCGATAAAACACCACCTAGTAGTTGGGGTGGCGGAAAGGCTACCACACCCAATAATTCTGGGTCGAGACTGGTCAAATTATAGAGAACTGGTTCAATTAATGGCAGTCTCGACCGCACACGTAAACGTGGCAGAAAAAAAGAAAAAGGAACAAATTGGTGATGTGTTTCCTTTTCAAGCCAAAATGTTTTCTCCTATTTTCCGTCCTAGAAAAGAGAAGGACCGCAAAATGGGAGGGAGCATCACTGAGACAAGGCTGGGGTCTGGTGGGAGAGCACTCGCATGGTAACAAACGCCAGTCAAAGGGAGTTGAAACGCAGTGTGACAGCGAGGTTGAGGCTACTCCAGCCCCTCTCAATATACCGGACATGTGACCCGTCACTAGTGCACGCTTGGGGGCAGGTCTGGTCTATTGAAGGTAAGGATGTTGATGGCGCTGGGGTGCTAGTATATCCACACTTCATTATCAAGGGGTAATTACTGTATAGGGTAAATCTAGCCGCGAGCACAGGACAGCCTGTAACACAATTATTGGTTCCACCATCTTGTCGGACCGAGGTCATGAGGCATGATATCCCTTTTGCGGGGCACCTCGGAGCTGACAAGACAAGGGAGCAGATATTGGCTCGATTTTATTGGGTAGGGCTTCATAATGATATGTCAAGATATATAGCCACATGCCCAGACTGCCAGCGAGTAGCACCGGGTCGAATGCGCCCCGCCCCTTTGATTCCACTGCTGATTACTTCCACTCCTTTTGAACGCATTGCAATGGACATAATGGGCCCTTTGCTACCTTCTGACTGGGTATACACATATATTAGTAGTGGTAGATTATGCAACGCGATACCCAGAGGCAGTTCCGTTGAGGTCCACTAGTGCCGCTGCAATAGCCACAGAGTTAGTACAGATTATGGCTAGAGTAGGGATCCCCAAGGAGATTTTGAGTGATCATGGTGTCACGAATAAATCTAAAACCTGTCTTCCCTTGTACAAGAGTGTATGCGGCAGAGATAGATGTCTCTTTGATAGAAACAGTTTACTTTATTTAGTCTTTATATAGTCTTTCCACTGATGATGGGAATGGAAATATAGATGGAAGCTCTGCTAACAAGATTTAAGTCTTTGCAGGTATTAAGCTTTTAAAGACACACCTGTGGTGGCTTTGACAGACTCACTGAAAGCAGAAACTGATCATACTGTAAGATGGGCACATTTGGGTAAACTGGAATGCGAAGAAGGTATTCCTGCTAGACGTATCCAGATATTTTGCAGGTATCAAGTGGAGACTGATGTCCTTCATACCTGTGATGTGAAAATATGGCTACCTTATCCTGTCGTGGCCTTCACAGAAGCACTCAGAGCTGAACCAGAGAGAGAAGTTGAATTCTGCTGGAGCAGGGCTGACTTGCTTGACATCAATGGGAGCAATCTAAGATGAAGAAGTACCCTACTTGTAAATGTATTATGCTATATTCTTTGTGTTAGTTTGCAATAATATACTATGATGTATCTTGTTATTAATCTACTGTATTATTGTTTAAAAATAATTCTTTGCAACCAGTAACAATATTATTAGTGGAATTGGATTGAGACTGTGTAAAACGGTTCACTGATAGAAACTCATGCTAGCATGTTGAAGTTTGGGGCCTCTCTCTTATCAAGAGGTAGGATCTCTAAAATATACATGGAGCCTTCTTAGCATTCCAATCCAGTACAGTAAAGGCAAGTAAAATGAAAATAACCCAGGACAGTTAGAATTAAATTAAAAGAAATAATGGTTTGTGATTTTACTGTAAGGTAGAACAATATGAAGTGTATTAGCCGAAAGTTTGTAAGAGTTTGAAACTAAGAGAATATTGTGCAAAAATTAACAAAGTAAGAATGTTAGTCAAAATAGAGTGGTACCAGTCTTTGTCAGGCATACCGCAAGCTTGCAAAAGAGAAGGTAATTAATCTTGGTAATCCTTACTCGTTTATCGTACCAGGTGGAGGGTAATGTTTGGGAGTCTGGAATCCAAGGTTTATATAATGAGTGATCTATTACATATAATAAATATCTATTGGAACAAATGAGGGGGGCTATGGCATAGGACCATGGAATGCCATACAACTGAGAAGATGCTTACGAAAGAGTCTTCTATCAGTGATGGATGACCTTGATAGAGAAGCAGGTGGTTCAGAATTTCCTTGAACAGGATTTTTGTAAATGAAACAGAGAGAGGTCACTTTTAGTTTAAAGCACTGAATAGCTAAAATTAGACTGTTATATTTTGATTATGTTCCTGATAGACTGAATTTTTTGATTATGTTCCTGATAGACTGAATTTAAGTGAGAATGCTTGAATATATAGTTGCCTGCTTAAGAAGTTTGCTATAAGTCTTCTACCAGCCTCTATCCAATATATTTTAGTTAATTGTTAAACCACATCTGTGCATGTAACAAAGCCAACCAAATTAGGGGAATGTCTTTTGATGTCAAAAGGGACATCTATATATTTTTTGACTTAGGATTGGGATAATTACACTGATATATATTATATATTTAATAATCACATCTTTCTATGTATTTTTATATACTTGTACTGTATTCACATGTATGCTGTGTTCAGGAACTCTCTGGTACTAAGAAAAAAACACATCAGTTCAAAAGTTCACCTTACATATTTTGGTGATGTAGGAGAGGTGGACTAGGGGATGATGGCTAATTAATTTTATGAAGGGAGTTACCGGGTGTTTTAAAAATGTTATTCACTTGAAGGACATGCACTGTCAAGGCTGATTAATGTTCATAACTTAATTGAGACTTCTGACGCAAGAAGCGAGGCAAAAACTCTATAAAAACCGAGGTAAAATCTTAGTCAAGTATCACCAACTTGCTAACTACAAGTTGTGTGGTCCATGCTCTGAAGATCTCTGACCAAGCTGATTGCTGTTGGTGTCGCGTTCAGAAGTCTTTGCCTTTTGAAGACAGTTCCTGTTCTTACCTTATACTCTATACTTCCATATATAATTTGGGAGGTAAGAACTATTTGGAATCTATATCTCTCCTATGTTGATGCATTGCTATAAGGTATATGACTTATGTTATAGTCTATGAGAGTGTTATATTGGATGTTTTAGGACTTAGCGGTGAGCGTCTTTAGTTTTATGCATGCGTAGCCTTAGAGCAAAACATGTTGTAACCATACAATGTATTTGAAGTATTAATGCTAACAACTGTTAAGGCATTGTACTGCCCAGATTTTCTGTCAGCTGGGATTCGACGTAGTCTGTAACTACTCAATCCATTTTTAGTAGTTAATAAACCGAAGGGGTACTAATACTACTCTGATTCGTTAAAACTTCAAATCAAATGAGTCTGTGTGAATTTCTTGATTATTAAAAGTCATCTGGATACGTTGCAAGCCCAGTGCACGAACAATCCACTTACAGGAGTCCGAAACATCTTAATGTCCTCTTGAACGTCTCCCCTGAGTTTAAGATTGGGCTTAGAGTATATATAAATAAAGAGTACGTGCAGACCTGACAATGGGACCAACTTCTTGTCTAACACTTTACAGCAGGTGTATAAAATATTAAAAATACGTCCCATCAGGACATCTGTTTATCATCCAGAGACGGACGGTTTGGTGGAACGATTTAATCAGACCTTGAAGCAGATGCTGAGATGTTTTGTAACGCAAGAGCAAAAACATCGCTTCTTCCCTACCTCCTTTTTGCAGTGAGAGAGGTGCTGCAGAGTTCGATAGGGTTCTCCCCCTTCAAGCTCTTGTACGGCCGACAGCCTCGCAGCATCCTCGATCTGTTGAGAGAGGGGTGGGAGGAGCACAAAGGCTCATCCAAAAACGTAGTGAAGCATGTGCTCCTACTGAGAGATTGCCTGGATTTGGTCGGTCGTTTGGCCCAGGACAACCTCAAATCGGCTCAGCACCGGCAACAGCAGCATTACAATAAAAAGGCATTAATTCAAACTTTTCGATCAGGAGACAAGGTAATGCTGCTGCTTCCCTCCTCAGAATCAAAATTATGTGCTAAATGGCTGGGGCCATATGAAGTGATTCGGGCTATAGTAAAGGTGAATTATGAAATTAGACAGCCTGATCGTCGTAATTTATCATGTTAATTTATTAAAGCCCTGGCAGGCAAGGGAGGTCTTATTAATAGCCCCAGGCAAGGTAGAGGATGATTTAGGCCCCTGTCCAGAGACTCCTAGCACTAAAATAATTTCGATGGGGGAACAATTGGTTCCAGATCAGCAACGGGAGCTGCGTAAGCTTATTGAGGAGTTCAGCGATGTTTTTTCTGACTTGCCCGACAGAACTAACTTGGTTGAATATGACATTATCTCTCCACCAGGTGTCACAGTACGAGAGAGACCTTACCAGATCCCAAAGTCGACGAAGTGGCGTTCGCAAAGAGGTATGGGACATGCTTGAACTTGGGGTGATTGAACCTTCCAGGAGCGAGTGGTGCAGTCCTATTGTCATAGTGGACAAGAAAGACGGCACCAACCGCTTCTGTGTAGATTTCCGGAAGGTAAACGCTATTGCCAAGTTCGATGCGTACCCTATGAATCGGGTTGACGAACTTCTAGATAGACTGGGAAAGGTGAAGTTTATCTCTACTCTGGACTTGACAAAGGGATACTGGCAGATCCCCTTAACAAGCAGTTCTAGAGAGAAAACCGTATTTTCAACACCAGAAGGGCTGTTTCACTTTAAAACCATGCCATTTGGGCTACATGGTGCACCCGCTGCCTTTCAGAGACTGATGGACCAGGTTTTACACCCACATCATGAATATGCAGCAGCATATATTGATGACGTGGTTATTTACAGCTCCACCTGGTGAGAGCATTTGGCTAGGATTGCAGCTGTCCTTCAGTCTCTAAGGGTAGCCTGGCTGACAGCTAACTTGAGAAAATATTTGAATTGGATTTTTAATGGGAAATGGAAGGGTGAGACCTGTGGTCACCAAAATCCAGGCTTTGGTCGACACGGCGATCCCCAAAACCAACCACGACGGGTGAGGTCACTACTGGGATTAGCTAGTTATTACCACCGCTCTATCCCCGAGTATGCCACAGTGGTTAACCCTTTAGTTGACCTCACCATAAAGAGTGCTCCAAATTCGATTAAATGGTCAGCTGAGTGTCAGGGGGCATTTGATACTATTAAGCGTAAACTTTGCAAGGCCCCCACTCTTATCACACCGGATTTCACCAAGAGAGTCATCTTCCACACCGATGCGTCGGATGTGGGTTTGGGCGCTGTCTTCTCCCAAAAGGTAGACAGAGTAGAACACCCGATACTGTATCTCAGTAAAAAGATGCTACCTCGGGAGCGCATCTACTCCGTCGTCGAAAAGGAGTGTTTGGCCATTAAATGGGCTACTCACTCTTTACGATATTACCTGCTGGGACACTCATTTGATCTTGTCACAGACCACACCCCACTCAAGTGGTTAAGCACAATGAAGGACAGCAATACCCAGATAACTCAGTGGTATCTGGTGTTGCAACCCTTCATGTACCACATGGTACACCGTGCGGGGAAAGGCCATCAAAATGTGCATTCTTTTTCCTGGGAGGGGGGAGTAATGAGAAAGATAGATTCAGCTGAGTGTTCCTTCGGCTCCACTCTGAGCGATGGGATATGCGTTGCCTGACACTTCGTTCCGAGGGTTAAAAGGAAGTCGGTCATGTAGAAAAGAGACGGAGCTTCGGTACACCAACTCATTGACCCGGAGGGGAAATGATGTGGCAGCTGCCGATCATAAAAAGCAGCTGCAATTGTTTACCAAGGGGTCATGAGTGATGGTATAAATAGGGGTCGAAGCAATGTTATCTGTTCCTTCGTTTTGGTTTATGAAAAGTGACCTGGAAAGACCTGTGTTTTGTTTATCCGTATCGTGAGTGTTTGTTTGTTCTATTTGTTGCTTGTTATCACTAGACGGCTAACACGTTCCGAAGCTGTCGCCAGAGGCCAGCACAAACCCGGAACAGCACTGCACTTGTATCACCAATAATTGTGTTTGCACCACTAGCACTAATTCACGCATTAACAGACTTGTATATGTGTTTTGTGTGGGTGTATAATAAATACGGGACTATTATTTCGGGACAAACCCGGGGATTACAAATTAAGTAATACACGCTGCTGTATACTTAACATCATTTATTGTTTATTGTTTGTTTTGCTGTCAGGCACTGGACACAAAAATATCATTAAACTAATTTGCACCTGGATTATAATTGTCTGTCTGTTCATTGATCACCTGCACCTGCACGCTGTTAACCACTTTTCCACAGACCTGCACTCTTGCCATGCTACCAAAAAGTAACATAGCACGCTCGCTTGCATTACTAATTAAGTGGTTCGTGATCCAGAGTAATGAATTTGGAGAAGTCTTTCGATAGGGCATTTCATAGCCCGGAGCAAGATTCAAAATCAGATTTTTAAACGCAGTTCCCTCTACTATACTAGCAGGTCTGAAATCTTATGTGACAACATCCACTCTCAGTGGATGTTGCCTGTTCTTTCTTTTGCTCTGACGCTTTCTTTCTTTCCAAAATAAGCTCTCACTGAAGGTGTCGCTTCCTTTTGTTTTTTACTTGTTTTTCCGCAGGTTGGTGGTATTGCCACAGAAGCTCATTAAAATTCCACAAACAGCGCATTTTACCTTTACATTTTGTTCTTTTGTAAAAAAAACTTCCAAATGTCTGACGACATTCACACGGTTAGCTGAGTGGTGATGTCAGAACCAGGAAATTAATAACACAGACAGAACGGATGAAATGGTAAATGCGCTTGCTTGCGCTGGTTTATTGTAAATAAAAGGCTTGAACAAAACAAAGCACAGGACACGGCACTTGCGGGCAAAATAAACAGACAAACAAAACAAACAGACACTAGCAAACAGAGATGAACACTAAACAAACACGTACTGTGCTGGTCCTCCAGCACCACGTAGCAATTGCTTACTATTTACTTTTTACTTTTGATTTTCTCTCCTCACTCTCTCCCGTTCCTTCAACCTGAACACACAACCCTGAGTGAATGAAATGTGCATCTATATATACAATTGTGCAGGGATTCAATTACCAATTAATTATTCACTTGAATCCCAGCATGTGAACTAATCTGTGAAAACCCAGTGTTCACATATTAAAGAACTTTAAATGCACGTTTAGTGAAGTGCAATCCCCGTGCCTAAATACAATTATACATTTTAAATAACTCGTGCTACACACACCCATTTATATCCCGTGCAGCCATATCTATACACCAACATTAACACACCACACGCAACATATAACACAGAAATGCACACAGGGGCGGGACACATTGCCACACGACATTACTTAAATTAAATTAGATTGACAATTTAACTAGCAAAATCTGATCCTGGAATGCAGCCTACCTCTAGTCTCTTCTCTAGTTTTTTTTTTTTTTTTTCACGCTTACTCTGAAAACGTACGTGTTGCATAGTGGGAAGGGAGGTTTTTTATAATTACAATTATTTAAAGGAACCAAAGGAAAGGCAAGGAATAAGAGTGTAGATTTAAGTTTTGCCAGTCCTAATAAAAAACAGTCCTATTGAACTGATAGATGTGTTTTTATTTTCAACCATCGATGGTTATTTTATCCATCAATGGTTATTCCAACGACTTGATGCATAGATGCATTGTCCCAGCCCTAGTAAATACAAAACTGTGCAACTGAAAAAAAATAAAAATAAATGGGTTTATATTGCCTACATAACACAGCGCATATACGCAACTGAAGCTATGCGTGTATACATAGACATACTATAATTGAAATGACATAAATAAGTAAACATTTGAACAGAATGGGCTTCATTTACAATCATTTACATAGTCTAAGTGCTGGCACAAATCACACAGATCCTGCGCTTTTCAAAATATGCAGTGCACTTACCGCAGACTGTCTTTGCACATTTGGCACAGCTGTCAACATTAACCTAGGCTTCTGGCACCAAATGCTCCACGGGTATATACTAGTGCAATGAAAGCTTCTAATTCCTCCAAGGGCATTGACCAGGAATCCTCTTGTAGTTGTCGGTGGGCTTCTGCTTCAGTGCAACGTTATATGTGGTGAAGTGTATGCATGTCAATTAATAGGTGAAAAGCACTCAATGTGCTCTCATCAATGTTGTGTTTTGCACATGCCATATGCCCAGGAACTTCCCTCAAAATATTATGTTCACCCCTTCTACCTGCAGCTTCAACACCATGATTTATAGTGTTCCAAACAGTGCCATCATTACCAGTCTCCTGAGTGCCAGGTGATGCTGGCGCTACTGCTGGAGAAGCAGCTGCCTCAGCTGAAGTAGTGGCTGGATCAGGTGCAGGGGCTGATGCAGGTGAAGTGGTTGGCATCGTTGCAGGGGCTGCCACAGGACCGTTTCTCCCACGGGATCTGCACCCTCTGTGTCACTGCTGCTGGAAGATTCATCTTCGCAAACCCAGTCTCCTTCAGAGCCAGATTCGTCATTGTCCATCTCTGCTGCATCAGAATCGTTGTTTGGTAAAATCTGCAGTAATTCTAAACACTACTTTGTTGTCCTGCATCTTCCATGATCTATTTTCAATGTGTATTAGGGTAACAATGACTTTCTTAGAAAAACGAGTGACTTGTATAGTAACCAAAGTGCAGACAGACAGCCAGGCGCCGTGATCTGTCAAAGCTGATTGATGGGTTATCAGGAGGCTTATTGAAACAATAGAAATGTTAGTGACCGCTCACTTGAGGAATGCAGACTGATATAATCAAACTTCAATACATGGTGGCAAGTCCTGACTGATAAATACAAAATAATACCGCAACATTTAATTGTTATAATATGTTTTATATGTGTCGATCAAATTGACAGCTCCTGGTCGGAATAGATATGACAGTATTTTATCTCCCTAATTTTTGCAGCTACTCGATTCTTTCTTTGTCAGGGTAATTAATACATATATTTAGGAAAAGTCAGCAAAGCACAGCTCTGTATCTTAACACACACACCGCAATTTAAATTTAAATTCCAAAAACTGTCAAAATGACCGCCTTGGTCATTCTAGTGTTAAACAAAATTAGAAGACAGGACAACCAACCGCAATCATTTCGATGCATTCTTCCTCCTCTCGAACACCCACCTAGAGCTGGGAGAACTGCAGGCTTATATACAGGTGACCATCTTCCGATTAGCAACAATTAAACAATTAATTAACTCGGGAGATGATCACCTTCTGCACAAGGTTTTTAATGTGGATGGGGCTTCCCATCCACGCGACTAAACAATACAAAATAATAACAAAACACGGCTCCGCTGCTATATTTATAAACAAACAAACCATAACAATAACGACAATAATAATAATAACAATAATCATAATAATAATAACAACTACAACAACACAAATACAAAACAATAAACTGCACAGGGGCGGAGGGGTACCCCGTTCTATAAATAAACAAACACATATACAGGGCTCCTTGCTGTACTAATGGGCCCAGTATCTCATGGCATGCACTTTCTAGAAGCTACACCCGGACATTTAATGAAAAGCTGTAGTAAAAAACAGTGTTTATTTTAACATAGCAATAGCTCTTACTTTCCGATTTCTTCATATTTTCCCATAATTTCTGTTTGTATTCTTTATCGAAATATTTTTTTGTGCTGTTATCATGAAGAACAAGATATTCTGCACTGCTATAATTAGACATTCCCCCATCTTGCCTGTGATATTTGTCGCGCAAGTCTGAATACAAAAATAGCAGCGAAACGTTGGGCGTAAAAAACGCAGTGAATAAACGCTATACTGTGAATAGCCCTTTAGGGTGGTATTTTTAACGTGATTTCTAACATGATTTTCAGCTTTAACATCACAAATTGTGACAGTGAATTAAAGCAAAAACAGGTTCATAAATAACACTTAGGGCACTATGTCAGAATTTTGCGACTTCAGTTTTTACCGTTTTAAAAAATGTATTTCGGTTGATTTAATTTAACTTATGTACACGGCAAACGCAGCGAGTTCTTGTGCATTAGAGTAGGAGTCTTTTTTTATTGAATTGTATTGAAAAATAGTATTGTTAACTCTAAAACAGTTGTATAAGTAAAAAAACAGGTTGTATAAGTCTGTGACGGGGAGCCCCGCCCCTATATATATTGTGCGCTATTTTTGTGATTTATTTGTATTGTTGTTGTTATTATTATTATTAGTATTAGTAATATATATATACAGTACTGTGCAAAAGTTTTAGGCAGGTGTGAAAAAATGTTGTAAAGTAAGAATGCTTTCAAAAATAGACATGTTAATAGATTATATTTATCAATTAACTAAATGCAAAGTGAGTGAACAGAAGAAAAATCTAAATCAAATCCATATTTGGTGTGACCACCCTTTGCCTTCAAAACAGCATCAAGCATCAATTCTTCTAGGTACACTTGCACACAGTTTTTGAAGGAACTTCGGCAGGTAGGTTGGCCCAAACATCTTGGAGAACTAACCACAGTTCTTCTGTGGATTTAGGCAGCCTCAGTTGCTTCTCTCTCTTCATGTAATCCCAGACAGACTCGATGATGTTGAGATCAGGGCTCTGTGGGGGCCATACCATCACTTCCAGGACTCCTTGTTCTTCTTTACGCTGAAGATAGTTCTTAATGACTTTTGCTGTATGTTTGGGGTCGTTGTCATGCTGCAGAATAAATTTGGGGCCAATCAGATGCCTCCCTGATGGTATTGCATGATGGATAAGTATCTGCCTGTACTTCTCAGCATTGAGGAGACCATTAATTCTGACCAAATCCCCAACTCCACTTGCAGAAATGTAGCCCCAAACTTGCAAGGAACCTCCACCATGCTTCACTGTTGCCTGCAGACACTCATTCGTGTACGCTCTCCAGCCCTTCGGCGAACAAACTGCCTTCTGCTACAGCCAAATATTTCAAATTTTGACTCATCAGTCCAGAGCACCTGCTGCCATTTTTCTGCACCCCAGTTCCTGTGTTTTCGTGCATAGTTGAGTCGCTTGGCCAAGGCGCATTATAAGTTTAAACAAAGCGATACAATCAGGAAAATCGATGAAAAGAATGTAAGTTTATTGGGCTAGGGTGGGGAGACACAGTAGCTTGCATGAAAGCAGAGGGGCAGAGGCTAGGTCAGGGTCAGGAAAGCAGGGTCATAACAGGAGATCGGGGGCCAGAAGTAGCAGTAGGATGGGCTAGGGAGAAGAGATGTGTTTTGAGGGAGGAGCGGAAACTACGCAGTGTGGGTGACTGTTTTATGATACGTGGGAGTCTATTCCAATAAAGAGGAGCAATAAGGGAAAAGGAAAGGAAATGGGATTGGGCACAGGGCGAGGGTGGGACAGAGAGGAACAGTAGTGATTGGGAGCGTAAGGGACGTGAGGGAATATAGTAGGTAATCAATGCAACCAGATAAGGTGGGGCAAGACCATGGAGAGATTTATACACAATGGTAAGGAATTTGAACAGACAACGATAATAAACAGGGAGCCAGTGAAGCTGGAGGAGGAAAGGGGAAGTATGAATAGAGTGGGGGAGGTTAAATATGATACGGGCAGAGGCGTTTTGAATTTGTTGTAATGATGTAAAAGCGTAAGAGGGAAGGCCAAGGAGGAGGGAATTACAATAGTTAAGATGGGTGAAGATGAGAGAGTGGGCCAGGAGTTTAGTAGCAGAAAGGGAAATGGAGGGGCGTATTTTGCGGATGTTGAATAGTTGGAAACGGCAGGTGCGTGTTATGGCCGAAATATGATCAGAGAGGGAGAGGGTGGAGTTGAAGATCACGCCGAGGTTACAAGCAGAGAGGGATGGACTGAGGGACAAGGGAGGGAATGAGATAGTGGGACAGAGTGGGGGTGAGGAGCGGGAAGGGAAGAAAAGGATTTCAGTTTTTAATGGATTGATGAGGAGGTATCGGCGCCATCCAAAATTGGATAGCAGCCAAGCAAGCTGATATACGGGCAGCAAGGTCAGGGGTAAAGGAGGGGAACGAAAAGAAAATCTGGGTGTTGTCAGCAAAAAAATGATGGGGGAAGTTAAAGGAGGAAATAAGAGCTTCAAGGGGTGAGGTGTATAGGGAGAATAGCAAGGGTCCCAGGACAGAGCCCTGAGGGACACCGACAGTCAGAGGGGAGGAGGGGGAAGTGAGGCTGTTGAAAGCAACAGCAGAGGTGCGTGCAGATAGGTATGACTGCACCCAATCAAGGGGTGTGCCAGAGATGCCGAGGTTAGAAAGAGTGGAGAGAAGGATGGGGTGATCGACTGTGTCAAAGGCAGAGGAAAGGTCAAGGAGAATGAGAATTGAGGAGAGGCCAGCATGGGAGGAGTTGGCCAGATGATTCTGGACAGTGAGGAGGGCGGTCTCAGTGGAATGGGAGGGACGGAAACCAGATTGAAATTGGGGGTAAAGTGAATTAGCGGATATGTAGTGTGATAGGCGCGAGTGAACTAAACGCTCAAGGAGCTTAGAGAAATATGGAAAGAGAGAGATTGGGTGGTAATTAGAAGGGCAGTCAGGGTCGAGAGAGGGTTTTTTTAACAGAGGGATAATGGTAGCTGATTTGAAGATGGCAGGACAGATACCAGTGGAGAGAGAGGAGTTAAAGAGGGAGACTAGATAGGGGAGAATAAGAGGGAGGAGTGGGGATATAAGGGAGGCAGGGACAGGGTCCAGGGGAGAAGACGTAGGGTGAGCCTTGGCAATAATGGAGGAAAGTTCAAATAAAGATGTGGGGAGGAAAGCAGTAAAGAGAACATTAGGAACAGGAGGAGGTGGGATGGGAAGCTGGGGCTGGGGGCTAGTCTGGGGGAGAGTCAGAAGGTATAGGCGAATAGTACTAATTTTGGTAGTGAAGTAATGAGAGAGATCAGTAGCAGTGAGGGTTGGGAGGGAAGGAGATTGGGATGAAGAAGGGGGATGGAGTAACTTATTGAGGGTTGAGAAGAGCTGACGGGGATGGGGGGCCAGAGCAGTGATAAGGGTTTGGAAGTATTCGTGTTTGGCTAGTTCCAGTGCAGAGTGAAAATTGCAGAGGAGGGAGCGATAGGCTTTAAGGTTCAAAGGTGAGGGGGAGGACTTCCAGAGTCGCTCTGCCCGACGCAAGGAACGTCGGTCATTTTTAAGGGAAGGGGTAAGCTATGTTTGAGGAGGCATAGATGAAGGAGAATAAGGGTTTAGGGGTGCTAAGGAGTCAAGGGAAGAGGATAGCGCAGTAGACAGGGTGGCAGAGACAAAGTCCGGGTGAAGGGAAGAGAAGTCAGAGATGGGGGAAGCAACGAGGAAGAGAGGGAGATCAGAGAAGCAGTGTGTAGGGTATGGAGATTACGGCGGAGGACAGGGAGTGAGGGTAAGGGGGTGAAGGGAGGGAGATGGGGTAGGGAGACGGTGAGGGTGAGAAAAAGATGGTCAGAGGGAGGTCGAGGGGCAGTTATGATGGATGTTGATGCCTTACAACCAGAGAGGAAGATAAGGTCCAGAGTATTATCAGATGTGTGAGTAAGGGGGGAGGGAAGAAGCAGGAGGTTAAACAAATTGGTGAGAGGGAGAAAAGCAGAAGCAATAGGGGAAAAATATAGGTGGAGGTTGAAATCGCCAAGGAGAATGAAAGGGTGGGGAAGAGGGAGGAGGGAGGAAAGAAGGCAGTCAAGATGGTCAAAGAATGAGAAGGGAGGGCCGGGGGGACGATAAATGACAAGCAAGGTAATGCGGAAAGGGAAGACAAAGGAGGTAAGTTTGTACTCAAAGGAGGGGAAGGTGGGAGTTGTTAGGGGAGAAGGGGCAGGGGTCCAGGAGGAGGGCGTAAGTAGACCAGTACCGCCGCCTTTACCAACTGGGCGGGGGGTATGGTAGAAAGAGGTGGCTGAGGAAGTGAGGGCAGTAGGAGTGGCTGTGTTATGTGGTGTGATCCATGTTTCTGTGAGTGCAAGGACATCAAGGTGGAGGGAGAAGAAAGCATCTAAGGTGGCTGCGGACTTGTTACAGACTGAGCATGCATTCCAGAGGCCTAATTTGATTGAGGAGTGATGGGAGGAAGGTTCAGGGATTGGGGAGGTCAGATGATGACTAGGGAAGGGAGGTTTTACTGTAAGGCCAAGGCCAAGTTTCAGCTTTCTTGCAGAGGGCAGCAGATTTTCCTCAAGGACTTCTCTGTACTTTGTTCCATTCATTTTCCCTTCTATCCTGACAAGTGCCGCAGTCCCTGCCGATGAGAAACATCCCCATAACATGATGCTGTCACCACCATGCTTCACAGTAGGGATGGTGTTCTTTGGGTGATGTGCTGTGTTGCGTTTGCGCCAAACATAACGCTTTGCATTTAGGCCAAAAAGTTCCATTTTAGTTTCGTCAGACCGCAAAACTTTTTGCCACATGGCTACAGAATCTCCTGAGTGTTTTTTTGCATACTTCAAATGGGATTCAAGGTGGACTTTCTTGAGTAATGGCTTCCTTCTTGCCATCCTACCATACAGGCCAGATTTGTGGAGTGCTTGGGATATTGTTGTCACATGCACACTTTGACCAGTCTTGGCCATAAAAGCCTGTAGCTCTTGTAAAGTTGCCATTGGCCTCTTGGTAGCCTCTCTGATCAGTCTCCTTGCTCGGTCATCCAGTTTGGAGGGACGGCCTGATCTAGGCAGGGGCTTGGTGGTGCCATACACCTTCCACTTCTTAATAATCGTCTTGACCATGCTCCAAGGGATATTCAAGGCCTTTAATATATTTTTTATACCCATCCCCTGATCTGTGCCTTTCAACAACTTTGTCCCAGAGTTCTTTTGAAAGCGCCTTGGTGCTCATGGTTGAGTCTTTGCTTTGAAATGCACTACCCAGCAGAGGGAACATACAGGAACTGCTGAATTTATCCTGAAATCATGTGAATCACTACAATTTAACACAGGTGGAGGCCACTTAACTTGGTGTGTGATTTTGAAGGCGATTGGTTACACCTGAGCTAATTTAGGATTGCTATTACAAGGGGGTGGACACTTATCCAACCAAGCTATTTCAGTTTTTATTTTTCATTAATTTCTTACAAATTTCTCGAAGAGCGCATTTCTAGAATAGCACAGTGCAGTGAGTACGTGATTCCTCTGTGACTTGCGTAAATTGCGTAAACCACATTGAACTCTTGAAGAAGGAGGCGTCTCCTGTTGTTTCTCAGGGTGCTGTTGCAAAGAACATTGGCATGTCAACATCGCAGGTGCCTCGCCTTGTGATAAGATGTGATTTCAGTGATTCATTTTGTTTAGGAATAAAAAAAAAACATTGACTCGTATTTTAAATTATGTATGTAACATTTAATTGTGATGTGATTTCATTCTTTTTCTTTTCATTAAGAAACAAAAAACTGTGACTAAGGTCATCTCACTGCCTCTCGTTTAATTGGGACAGCCACTTATTCAGGATATTTTTCCTTCTTCCGAGGTGTCCTGATAAAGGGGCGCCGACTGCATTACTTATAGTACTAGGGTTTTGTAGCAGGTTTTCAACAGGAGTAGCTGGATCAGGTGTTGTCATTGAGTAATTAACTCTCCAATTGAGACTTTATTGCCCCTATTTTCGTACGTCACTCATGGGTTTAAGTTTGCATAAGCTGTCTTTTTAGTCATTTAGACAGGTGACTTGTGTATGTGCGATTTTCGAATGTGTAAGTTTCGGTGCTTCCAGGCATTTAGTCGTCTGTCTATTTTAAGTTATTCACGTCTGACACACCCCTACATGCAATTTCCGAAGCATACACGTCTATTAATGGGGTTTTATGCTTGGTGTAACTTCATTTGCTTTTAAAAGCGAGAATGTAAGATTTTTTTTCAAAGTGGTTGCAGTGCAGTAGAATAAGGAGGAGTTTTTTGGACCTAACAGATGATCAGATTATTAGTTGTGTTTGACTAAATGCACAAGCAATATTGGATTTAATACGCAATACGCAGCTCTGCTGTTTCTGTGGCAGTAAAGATAACCACTGCCCTTAGATTTCAAAGTATGGAGGCTATTTTATGCCAAAATTAAAAATAAATAAATAGAAGAAATAAATACATAAATGTCTATATATTGATTTATTTTTTACATTTATTTTTCATTTTGGCATAACATATTCTCCATATCAAAGATCCATCGGAGACAACTTGGGTATAAACCAATCTACCGTGTACAAAATTGAAGTGACTGTGTGTGAATAAATATTGTAGCGTTGTACAGAAAATGAGACGCAAAGAACCGTGCAGTTCTTGAATCCACGGTTTACTCACTGCTAATTAACTGGGTGCTCACTGAACGTGCTGAAACAGCTGGCAGTCCCAATGACAAAGAAATTAGCTACCATGACAAACTGCGACAGGCTGTAATACTGGTATTGGTCGCTGTAGGCCGTGACCATGTAGAAATAAAAGGGTGTACAAAATGACACGTCTGACCGCTCTCATAACTCCAAGCGCTCTCCACTTCCCTTTTATGCCTCCCTAACCCCTACTCTTTGTAATGTCACCCCTACAATCCCAACCAGTCTCTGTGTCCAGTCCCTTTTGTGCAAGTCATTGTCCATTCATTCCTATGGTAAACCCCCCCTCAGTGTTCTGTCTGGCTATAGGGAAGTTACTAAAGTCGTTTCACCATTTGAGAAATATATCCAAACATACACATTATTTTTGTATCTGATGCAGAGAGACTAATGCATGCCTTTGTTTCATCTAGACTAGATTATTGTAATCCACTTTTTTTCTGGTATCCCAAAATGTGTGGTATCCTGCTTATAGCTTGTTCAAAATACCGCCTGTAGAATTGTGACTAAAACCAGGAAAAGTGAACATATTACCCCTGTTTTGGCCTTACACTGGTTCCCTGTGCACAAAGATCACAGGATGCGGGGCTGCTGGTTATTCCTAGGGTCAACAAAAGTAACACGGGAAGTAGGGCTTTTTCTTGTAGAGCTCCTCAATTATGGAATGCTCAGCCTTCGTTTGTCAGGGAAGCTGGGACCGTTACAGTTTTTAAGGCAAGACTAAAAACACACTTTTATAAAATAGCTTTCTTATCTTAGTGGGTTTTAATGTAACTTTAAAATTGCTTTTTTTTGTTTTATTATTATTATGCGTATACTGTTATTTAAATCTGTTATTTAAATGGTCTGATTGTGGCAGTTGTATGTGTGACCTGCTATACAAATGTATTGTGGTTTGTTCTTTTTTTCCTGCTATGTACTTTACAGTACTTTGCGATACTTTTGTATAAAAAGCACTATATAAATACAATAAATAAATAGATAAATACAATAAAATAAATGAATACAGGCTAGTCCGGTCTGTCAGTTCAGTTTCACAGACTCGTAGTTTAGTCACGTGAGCCCTGTAGACTGCCGACGTTAAAATAGCTATGTTTTCCGAAAACTACACAGTTGTTACAAAAAACAAAAGAAAAATTGTATACAATTGCGGGGACAGTAGCGGTTTTAGATACACGCAAGGGGGCCCCTGTTGTCATGCCTCAGTTACTGAATGAATGACATTAGTCATTTTATCATTCTTTAATCTATATGCCACAAGCCATAAACAGAAAAACCACAACGTGTTGGGGTTTAAAGGGCAGCAGTGTGGAGTAGTGGTTAGGGCTCTGGACTCTTGACCGGAGGGTTAAGGGTTCAATCCCAGGTGGGGGACACTGCTGCTGTACCCTTGAGCAAGGTACTTTACCTAGATTGCTCTAGTAAAAACCCAACTGTATAAATTGGTAATTGTATGTAAAAATAATGTGTAAAAAATAATGTAATTGTATGTAAAAATGATGTGATATCTTGTAACAATTGTAAGTCACCCTGGATAAGGGCGTCTGCTAATAAATTAATAATAATAATAAAGCCATGCGCAAGTTTATGTCAGTATGTGCCACGTAAAACATGAGCACAAAACGTTAAGACATTTAAAAATGAACTAATTCTGACACACTACAAACAAAGTTTGCATTGTGCGTGCTGGGAATACATGTATAGATGTCTCACATGTATAGGGCTGCGTGTTTGAATGAACCTGGAAACAAATTATTATTATTATTAGTTTATTTAGCAGACGCCTTTATCCAAGGCGACTTACAGAGACTAGGGTGTGTGAACTATGCATCAGCTGCAGAGTCACTTACAATTACGTCTCACCCTAAAGACGGAGCACAAGGAGGTTAAGTGACTTACTCAGGGTCACACAATGAGTCAGTGGCTGAGCTGGGATTTGAACCGGGGACCTCCTGGTTACAAGCCCTTTTCTTTAACCACTGGACCACACAGCCTCCTCACTAAATATATGCGTTTCCAGACAATGTATCGACCTCGCCTCTTGTGATGCTCGACTACATCTACAAGTGAAATTTGCTGGTCCTGTATCCAAACCAAGTATTATTGACTTGCGTCTGCTTTTGACTGTGCCTGTCTCTGAGTGTGTGTTTATTTTTTTTTATGACTGTTGTAGTAAAATGCAATACAGTACATTTAATAATGTCATTGTTGCCCTGTTTGAAAGTCATGGTATCACAGCGTAGTATTACTGGTAAGAACAGGGAACAGGGGCCCTGGAATCAAGCTTTGCATGGGGCCACTGTTGGACAGACACTGCCACTGTGCGGGGATTCAACATGTTACCCCATCCTCTTTTTCGTATGGTCATGGAATCTGTTGATCCCTTGCCTTGTGTGAAGGTTTTATATAAATGCATCAAGTAATTAGTATTTCTGCTTCCTCAAATGAAAAAAAAGGTTTTTCTGTTCTTTTTTATTTTCCCCAAAACCAGAGAGGCAGATTCTCCAGTTGTTTTGGGGTTTGCTGCCATTTCTTTCAAAGCACACTGCTCTTGTTTTTCTTTTTTTTTCAGAAACGCAAATGACCATTACAAACGCCTAAAGAACTACATTTAGGTGATTCCAAGCCCGTCTCCTCATTACAATTCGAATTGAGATTCTGCCGAGTCAATCAGCACTTTACTACAGGTTTCGAAAGTCACACCTACATTGACATGTCTAAATCCAGTGTTACCTGTAGAACAGAATTTAGTCATCTAGATGAGCATAAGTGATTTAGATGCTTAAACCCCTAATTAACAGTAATTTACGCAAATTGGGGCTATACCAGCCCTAACTACACCTGCCAAAAAAACACATAACTTTAACTTTAGTCAACTTTAGTCAAAATAGGACCCATAGTGCGCAAAATGTATTTTGCGTGAGTAAAATGCAGTATGATTGGAAAATGGATCAGAGTTGTTTTAACATGACTGGTCAATACAAGGGCTTTAATCTTTAGTAATGGACCTTGAATGTTATTGTGACGAGGCAGGGGTAAATGAATAGCCTCAAAAGGAATCCCTGGAAGAGATCAGACTGATGTGATTGGCAACAGAGAAAAAAAAGAAAGCCACCATTTAGACTATAATGTGCTGGATTCAGTCTCCATGGAAACCTCATCCTCCTGTACCCACCCAATCCCCCTACATCACAATCACACACACATTGAACATGCTCTGTGGCTTAGGGCAGTGTCCGTGTTTTTAATAAATGATGAATGAAACAGTCAGTGTCAAAGAGAAAAGGGGAGGAAAGCCATATTATTTATTTGCAAGTCTACCCTCCCCCAAAACTAATTTTAAACCTGCTTCTTTCTCTGAATATTTATTGTCATGCTTGTAATGGCTGTGCTCTGCAGCCCCCCTCCCAGATGTTCCAGTCCCAGCTAGTCTCCCTCCCTCTCATTGAACTGACTTTGCATATCAATAAGCTATGGAACAGACCATTTTCCCCATGAACAAGGGGAAGTTGATCATAGCCCACCACTCCCTTTTCTAAGCATCAGTGTTTTTATCCTTCCCTTTTGCCTTTCTCTAACAAATTGATTTATTCCTTATTGCTTATGTACCCATTTCCTTTATTGTGTATTCATGTGACCAGTCCCTGATTCCACCTGCCCCCTCTACACACACACAGACCCACAGTCTTGTGATGGTACAAACCAGCTCATCAGCAGCTGCGGGGATGCAGTAACCAAACCCTGCTGCAGCAATTTCAAGCACCTTCAACACAGTCCCTATTTAAGATGTGATGAATTTTTAAACATTTTGTATCCCCCACTTTGCTGCAAGTGGAAGACGCCCCCTTTCCTTCATACTCCTCTTTCCTCGCTCTCTCCCATGCTTCCTCCCTCCTGTGCTTTCTCCATTCTGCCTCAACCTTGACTGGATCGTCTGTTGGGATGTCAGCAGTGGACAATAGGCTGCACACGCCCTCCTATTCTGTAGGATGCTAAGACTGCATTAGCCCCTCAAATTGTAATGTGAGTATGACTGAGTATAACTGGAATTGATATTTATCTCAGAGACCAGCCTTAGCTTTGGTCACATCTGTGCTTCTTAGAATTAATGCCCTGTGATGAAAATATATAGTATTTGTTGTGTGTTGTATGCATGGATGCTGGGTTTTAAAATAGCTGTTATGTAAATTAGTCATTTTAAAGCAGTAGGAACTGTGCAACCCTCCCTATTAATGATGTCTCAGATCCTTTCATGGATACAACAAAGCATTTTCATACAGGTCCCTTGACCTGCATCCATCCATCCATCTATCTATCTATCTATCTATCTATCTATCTATCTATCTATCTATCTATCTATCTATCTATCTATCGCTCAGATAGATAGAAAAATTGTACACACACATATATACAGAACATGCAGACACAACCATACATATGTACATATTGCACATGTAATTGAAACATGCATATCTGGTAATATCATAATGTGCCTAGGGCACATCTTTTTAGAATAAGAACCACAGAGTATGGATATATTTGCAATTTTTTGCTGTAATGTGCTGCCTCTTGCCCCAGAAACTCACTGGAAATAAGATCTTGGTTTCAATGAATGCTACTTTTTGATATGTCCATGGGACTGGGGAGATTTTAAATCAGTCTTGTTAGTTTCCATTAGCCGCAGACCAAGATCAAACCAGCTTTGATTGAAATTTTGTCAGCCCTAGTTAGGTCTTCAGACTCAAAGAATCTCTCCAGCTCAATGTTATGGAGGATTTAATGAGTATCCAATGCAAAGGGGAAATAGGAAAATGGCTCACAATTATGCTGAGATGGGAAGTAAAGGGTAATGTGATAAACATTTACAGTGCAGACTATTTTGGATTATTTATAATAATTTTGCCAAATAGAAAGCAAATACATGTGTTTCCAAAGTGATTACCAAATACTTGATTCTGTGCATTCAGTGTCAGTTTGTTGTGACATAAATGATATATTAAATAAATGGCAAAAAACTAAATTAGATTATTCTCCTTTTTATTGCAACTGTTGTGCCATTTAATAGAGCAAAAATTGTAAAGGGGTGCTTGAGCTGAAACCTCCAGACAGAAGGGGTACTGTTTTAAAGGTTGAAAATCACTGCAAGGGTATTATTTCTAAAAACAACTCCCTTGTTCTAAATACAGTGTCTGAACTGCATACATATGTATATAGGTTTGAATTCCTGTATCATAAAGAACCCGAAGAGCTGGTTATGTATGTTGTGCATCTCCATGGTAAGTTTTATGAAGCAGATCTGCAGACAGGCTACACTCTAAGCATATCTAAGTAAGAGTCTAAATACACTGCCAACACACATTGTAACTAAAATGACAAGGAGGAAGCATGGCCATGGCACTGCTGGGTATCACAATGTCTGTCAAGTGGGGGAAAACCTCATAATATTGTCTCTTTATGGCTGAAATGCAATAACATCTTGTTCCCTGATTTAAACTTACATCCATCACAGAGCGAGTATTGTTTTTTTAATTTATTTTTTACAAGTGATGTAGCACCTTTAATATGACTGGCTATAAGTGGGCAAACTTGATGGAAATTGTATGTGTCTGGTAACACGCAGTATTTTGATTGGTCGCCACCATGGAATGTAAACCTCTGATAGGCTGAACGGATTATTGAAATGCAAAATACAAATTTGGCTTGCCATTTGCTCTTCTTGTAGAGTACAGTCTGGCATGTGGGGTGCTGAAATGTACCACGATGGCAGTAAGCAGTGCTGGAGGGGGGAGGGGAAGGTTTGAACCTGAAAGAGCCTCGTCCCTAGAGGGTCATCACCCTGAGCAATCATTTTGTAATCACCTGCTAAACCTTTACCTGGCCTATTCCCTGCCTGCCACACACTGTTCCATTGAAAACAGTATTTATTTATTTATCTTTTCTTTGTTTATTATAACAGGAGATTTCCAAGACAAACGAATCATCTTGATTGAATCCTAGTGATATACTGAATATAAAATAAAATAAATGCCTCTTCTAACTTGAACAACTAATTTATCAGCAGAACCATGATGATCTGCCCTTACAGTCTAGTAGTTGATTGATTTGAATGGGAAGGTAGGAGCCTCAACCAAACGTATAACAGACAGACTTAAGCAAATGACTCTGTCTGAATGTTACAGTGGCTGTGTCATAGTGCCTGGTAATAGATCTTCATGTAACTGAATAAAAGTTTCAAATAGAACATCCCTCTAGAAACTTTTATTTTTCAGTCTATTTTAAGAAAATCTTCTGGATGCATTTAGAAGTTGGCTCCTGCCCCTTTAAACCCTCAGCCATGTAGGATAACTGTTTGTTTGTTTTACATCTCCAAGCAATAATGACAAATTCTACTGGAATGCTCACTGCTGCTTAGCACTGCCAAATAAAGACTGCTTTTGTACTTGTACCTGTAAGACAAAACATCCTTCTTTAAAATGTACTGTAGGTTGATTGTACTCCTGTTGAGTTCATGTAAAAAAAAAAATAGTGTGTTTTGTGTTACTCCATTTTCCCTCTGATCTTCAGTATAAAAAATCTGGAATTACATCATTTAGAAATGCACCTTCTCTCACTTTAAAGTTCTCAGTTCAAAAGGATATCCTGTTATTCTGGGAGCCTCAGTTTTTGTAATCAAAGCTGAAGTACTGCATATCAACAGACAAGGGTCACACTGATCAATTTATTAGAATAAAAGTAGATACTTTATATTGTTTCTAGTGATCCAGGATTCGGTTTCGGATTCGGCCTGAATACCTTCTTTTTGAGCAGGGTTCGGATTTGGCCGAATACTTAGGATTCGGTGAACCAAATCTGAATCCTATATCTGCTCAGACGCACATCCATTTTAATACTAGGCATGCACCGAATACCAAATCCATCTCAAAAGATTCGGCCAAATATCAAACCGAATACCGAATCTACAAAAACTGTCAAGAAAAACTGAAGGAAACTGTTGAATGAAAAATAGACTGGCAGCTACTAACAAGGGTCTATTGTTTTGAGCCTTTTATTTCATAGTATTTTTATTATTGAATGGAAATATATCCCTGAATAAGATTTCACTTTGTAACTTACACAATTTACCACTAGCCCCCTCCCCCCACGTCAAAATACAGAACTGTTTACTTTACCTTTACAAGAAAGGAGAGCTGCAACTTTGCCATAACCCACTATTTTCTTTAATGACATTTCAACCTGTGTCACCTGATCTGAGAGTAGGGTTGCCAACAGGCTCCAGAATCCCGGGACACTCACCTCTCTAAACTGCAGTGTATTCAGTAAAGTGAGTGTGAATTGTTGCTAAATTAATTGAATTGTTTTACTTAATTGTTACCAAAAGCACACACCTGCACGCGAGGATCGTTTCCATCAATCAGACCTATACAGCAGCTGATTGGCTTTCTGAGTCTCTGACTGGGCGGGACTTTGTGAAGCAAGAAATATTAAACAAATAGAAACTTTCCCTGCTGCCACAAGGTTAAATGAAAGAGTGCAGGTGAGTGCAAAGTTATCTGTAATAATGGTGTTGCGCTAGTTTGATAGATATTGTTTACTGTATAAAAAAATCAAGCAATACGATTAATCGTTGTTATGAGGCTCTCCGGATAAAATTGCCACCACAATTAAGCAATTACGTACATTTACTAAACTGCTCAAGCAATTCATACTCACTTTACATGTCGAATACATTGCAGTTTAGAGAGGTGAGTTTAAAACGGACCTGCCTTAAAGTGTCCCGAGATTCTGGAGCCTGTTGACAACCCTATCTGAGAGCTATGAGGAAAAAATTACCGTGAGGAGTGACCTGAATCTCCCAGCAAAATAAAACTCACATTGATTTATGTGCACAGTGTGTGTAACACATATCAAATAGGCTATGAAATAGTTTAAAAATTATTTTAATAAAACACAGCAGTTCCCAAATGGTTCAACTTGTATTGGCATATTACAGTAACGTAAAATGTTATTTACTAAAGCATATTGTTCAACAACATCTTGCACATCTGACAGTTGTAAAGTTAAAAAAATATATATTTCTGTGCACCGATTTTTAATTTTTTTTCTCTCAGTATGATCTCTAGAACACATCTCAGACAAAGCAACAAAGCACAAAAGCATAAAAAAGTGTGATGTGACTGTGCTGTTGCATACGGGGGTATGTTTGCATTCAGCAGCTGCGTGACGTGTTTAGTGCGTGCGCCACACGTAATTTAGGGAGTTGAGAGCTGCGAGAAGAGTTCATCAAACGTATTCTTGTTATTAACTCCAACAGTTACATTCAATACCGGATTTGTGTCTTATTTAAACACATTGAAGGGATGTATTAAATAGGGATGCACCAAATCCAGGATTCAGTTTCGGATTCTGCCCGAATACCTACTTTTGTAGGGTTCGGATTTGGCCGAATATTTAGGATTCAGTGAATCCGAATCTTATAGCTGCCCAGGCACACAATGCATTTTCATGAGATGTCTGGCAGAGACGAGCTGCTAACAATCGCCCCTGCCAGACCACATCCAAACCAACAATGATAAATCAAAACATTTTAAATAAACACAAATTACAGTAAAATCATACAACAACAACATCCATTCCCAAACAATACATTTCATTTTTAAATCATAATACACTATTTATAATATAATGTACACACAATACTGTAGGAACAATTCAATAACTGATAATTTAATGTTTATCTGGTTGATTAGTTCTCTTATTAAAAATATTTAATTGATGTGTTACAAAGATCAAGGATTTACTATGAACACACATACACAAGGAATGTTTAATCAATAGTAGTATTTTATTAAGTACACAAATAATAAACAGAAATCAGAAAAGTCAGAAAGTAAATCTCTTAGTCTCTAAGAACAAACACAATTCAAAACTCTCACTGCACTCATGCTGGCTAGACACCGCCTGTCTCCTGGCACACAAAGCAGCAGCTTGAGCAAGCTTGTACCTTACTCACACACACACACACACACAAGCACGCACACATATGAGCACAGCCTCAACTGAGATGATGCAGACAATCTTAGAATATGTAACATTAAGCTTATTAATGGTATATAGATTAAGGATATGGCAAGTTTACTTTTCAAGAAATTCTTCATACAACAATATGAGGTAGATTACTATACTATAATTACTATAGATTATTATAGTTACTTCATCAAGTTTCACTAAAAGTTATTTCACACGCAAAGTGTGCAAACTAAATAATTAACAGTTCAATTCTATGTGAATGTGTTACAATTAAATAATTTAGTTCCATGAAAGGAAAATGCAACTGGAATTATACTCAACAGTTCAGTGAAGCTTAGACCTTTGGTCTGCTGGGTTGGAAACTCAATCTGTTGAAGTGTCCAGTACAAAAATTCTGAGCAACAAATTCTTCAATCCTATATTGGATCAAACTCGGCAACAAAGCTTTCAATTCTCAATAGAATTAACAAACGGCTGCAACAAAGTCTTCAGTATAGGATCCACAACAGCACCCGTCTGCTCTGTCATCGCCGCTGAATCGTTTAGCTATGCAGGTAGCAGGGCACAGTTTATTTTGGATACTGTGGTTTTAGGTGTACAGCAGACCCAGACTGGTTTGTCTGATAACAGTCGCTGTAAGTTTTACGGCAGTCCCCCAGCCGGGCCTCAGTCTCGTTACTTGTGGTCGTGACTCCCTTCCAGCTTGCTTCCTCTTCTTGGGTCTGTTTTCAGACCCAAGAAGAGTAAATTGCAGCTTTGCTTAGCAGAGTGACAGCACCTTGTTTATCATTCGATGTGGAGCGCAAAATGTTTAGTTTGCTTGGATATTTATAGTCTTTTTTCACTCTGCTAAATAGCCACTTTCATGAGATCATTTGTGTATATTGCCTTTTTTTAAACTCACAGTCCTTTGATGTTTTAATGTCCTTTTCCACTGGGACATCACTAGTAACATGTGCAACAACTTATGTCAAAATGATTGTTGTTGCACATGTTCTTATCTGTACATAATTGAACTGTCCGCTCAGCCTAATCCAGTTCAGGCGCAGGTCCTCTAATCAGTAGGTCACATAGTTCAGTATGTCTGCAAGCCAGAGGCCCCCTGCTCAAGACACAGCAGTTTGCCCTGTTCTCAAGACACACAGTTTCATTAATGAATCCAGTTACATTTCTAATACATGTTCATGTATTATCATATTCAGGGAATATGTCCCACAATATATTTATACAGCTGCAGGTAGTCTCCATCTTGCGGTGGAGGCGGGTGCAGCAGGCAGTCTCCCTCTGTCTCTGGTGACTGGTGCAGTTCTCCCTCGGTCGCTGGAGACTGATGCGGCTCTCCCTCGGTCGCTGGAGACTGGTGCGGCTCTCCCTCAGTCACTGGAGACTTGGGTTTCCCTTTCTTGGGATCTGGACCCATGGACTATCCCCTTCTGGATGCTTGGGCTCCCCCTTTCTGTGTGCTGGACATTCAGGCTCCTCCCACTTGGGCATTGGATGCTTGGGCTCCTCCCACTTGGGCAGTGGACCCTCGGACTCCTCCCACTCCACGTCCGTGTCTGGGTCCCAGTCGACCTCCGGGCAGCTGTCCTCCTCATGCCCATAGCACAGGCATAAGGAGCATTGTGGGACACCGGCGCGGGCATATTGTGACTGCGCCTCTTGCTCCTGGTAGACCCAGTCCATGACCTGGGTCATTGCCTCCAAGGCCTCCATCAGCCCTGGATATCCTCTGGTGATCTCCTTCAGCTGGATTGCGGGCTTCAACTGGACAAACTCCAGGAGGATATCCATCTGGCTCTCCCCCAGTATGTATCTCCCCACTGTTCACAGCCACGGGGCGTTGCTGGGGTTTCTCAGCCAGCTCTCGTACCTCTCCATTCTTTTGTTGGCAGTTGGCCCTTCCTTTCCCCTCTGGAAAAAATATGTACCCGCAGTACCGGTTCTGGCCTGGGTCCATGGAAGCGCTAGAATCTCACTCTGAACACCATATGTGGCAGGAAGGCTGAGTGGTGACATACCCAGACCAGACCAGGAAGCTGACACAGAGACACAGCTATTTGCAGGGTTTCAAGTGCTGTGGCACTCTTTTATTAAAAAATAAAATAAATATTTAAACAGAAACACTGCTCACAGAGCAAAAATAAAAGGTTTAAACAAAACAATCTCTTGAACACATAAAGCACCATGATATCTAGGTGAGACTGGGCAGTCGCCTTCACTGAGCCTATAGCTGGTTTACTTTACTTTCATTTTCTCCTTTCTCTCTGGCTCTCACACACATGTTCTTCCTCTCGAACACCCACCCCGACCAGAAAAAGCTGCTGGTTTTTATACTGGTGATCATCTCCAGATTATCAATAAATTAATCAATTAACCTGGAGATGGTCACATTCTGCACTGGGTTTTTATATCTGTGTGATCGACAGCAACTCTGTTCATAATTAATTTGCTGCCAACTGCACATTTTCACAAGATGGCAGAGATGAGCTGCTAACAATCGCCCGTGCCAGACCACATCCAAACCAAACAATAACAAACCAAAACATTGTATTTTTAATAAACACAAAATAAATTCAAATCATACCACAACAACAACACCCATTCCCAAACAATTTCCTTTTTTATATCATAATACACTATGTGACGGAAAAGGACGCTGACCCTTTAAGGAAATCAGACAATGTAAGAACTACAGCAGAAAAAACTATGGGTACCAGAATGCCCAGTGCCGCAATTACAAAAAGGACGGGGCCAGGGAGTATATAAGGATGTGCACAGAAGAGCCAGGGGTGTTGCTGTGGGGAGACAGCCCTGACTCTGCTGGGAGGCTCGCTGCTATTGAAGCCTGCAAGGGGATTACCGGTGTTGGAGAGAAGCAGTATTAGACTGAGTAGTTTGAGCAACACGCAGCCTGAGCGGGACCGATCATTGTGTGTTTAATAGTAAAAGTTTGTGTAAGAACTGTGCTGTTTATCGTGACGCAGTGGTTGGGTATAATCACTGCTAGGTTTAATATGTAACGACAGTATACTCCCGGTTTGGAGATAGACAACCAAGAAAGGAGACCATTGTGTAGTATAAACATTTATTTGTTACAACAGACACTTGGGAAAAGGAGACCATTGTGTGTTATCTTTTATTGTTTACAACTGGACACTTGGGAAGAGGGAATATTTGTATCAAACGATACCGGACTGTGCTGAGGTGGTTGTCAAAGTGCAGCAGGGCCATCCTTCACAGTTCCTGGAGGGGGAGCCCTTTCCCCGACTTACCTGTGCTCCACAGTTCCTGGAGGGGGAGCACTTTCCCCGACGTACCTGTACTCCACTGTTCCTGGAGGGGAGCCCTTTCCCCGACTTACCTGTGCTCCACTGTTCCTGGAGGGGAGTCAATTCCCCAACGTACCTGTGCTCCACTGTTCCTGGAGGGGAGCCCTTTCCCGACTTACCTGTGCTCCACAGTTCCTGGAGGGAGCACTTTCCCAACGTACCTGTGCTCCACTGTTCCTGGAGGGGAGCCCTTTCCCCGACTTACCTGTGCTCCACTGTTCCTGGAGGGGAGTCAATTCCCCAACGTACCTGTGCTCCACTGTTCCTGGAGGGAGCCCTTTCCCGACGTACCTGTGCTCCACTGTTCCTGGAGGGAGCCCTTTCCCGACTTACCTGTGCTCCACTGTTCCTGGAGGGGAGCCCTTTCCCCAACTTACCTGTGCTCCACTGTTCCTGGAGGGGGAGCCCTTTCCCCACGTACCTGTGCTCCACTGTTCCTGTAGGGGGCGACAGTTCCCCAACTTACCTGTGCCCTACTGTTCCTGAAGGGGGCAACATTTCCCCAATTTTCAAGGTTTTTAAGAGCCTTCTGTCTTTCTGGAGGTTTTAACAAGTCTATTAAGGAAGAGATACTGCTGCCCTCTTTGTGTTAAATCCAGATATAAGTCAAACTAGACCTTGGCAAGGGTGAAATTTTACTCCAAAACTCTGACATGAAGGATTGCATGACACATCAGAAGCAGGGCTGTAAATCTACGTTTAATTGACAAAACATTTAAACCTACCACTAACTCGGTCGTTTATCGTTTAAACAGGCATATAATTTATATTTCAATAATTTCATATTTTTATACTTTACTTGCAATATTTTAAGAGCCATTTTTTATCCATTTTAAGTGTTTATGACAGATGCACACAAACATAATACACATATAAAACATTGTACACAGGGACAACTTGTATTTTTAATGCCAGTTCTGACAATAAATTCCATACAGTCCTCGAGCTCCAAATAATGCAGGGGAATTAATTTCTGAAAACTTTAGTTCAAAATCACAGTTCCTTTCATTTGTTATGTATTTACAAAAAAAAACACATGAAAGGGGGAAAGAGTAAGGTACTGTACTTCAACGGTAAAATCCACCTTCTGCAAGAAAATTAGTTTGTCTACATTTCCAGTGAACTTCTCATCTTTGTCACAATATTCCCATCAGTGTGGAAAAAAGTCTCTCGACTGGGACTGAAGTAACTGGCACGGTAAGGTATTTGCATACTAGTTTTGCCAGTCGTAGGTATTTGTTATCATTGGCTGCCCACCACTTAAGTGGGTTGCATTCAACATCCAGATCTGGTTCACAGAAGTACTGCTCAAACTCACGTGCATTTAGATTTGATGCCGGTGGAGCTTTGCGCTGGCCTCAGAGTTGAGCGAGGAACCTTCCAGCCTCTCTTTGCTGGTGGGGTTGTTTCATTCTCTGTTTGAGATTGTGAGTGTGTTTTCAGTGGCTGGGAAGATCACCGTGTGCATTTCATTCTTTATCGCAGCATACGCTCACCCCTTCAAATCAGCATCTACAAACTCCAGCGACTTGTAGCATGGGTCCAGTACAGCCAAAAGTATTGGTCGAGACTGTGCATCATTAACCTTAAACCTGGTTCGGATTTCCTCAGTCACGAGCCGTTTGAATGTTTTAATGGAAGGTATATCTTCATTTGAAACAACCAGATGGTTGTTGATTAACCCGTGCAAACACGTTTGAAGTGATCTCGCCAGACAGAACAGTTGTAGCACAGTACAGCGGCCTTAATGTGCTTGAGATTCAGCAATTTGCCAGCTCTCTTCTTTCACTTCAAGTGTGCAAGCATCTGTAAGTTTTGTGATTCTCCTATCACTTAAGACAGCACAAACTGCCCATCTTTGTTGCAAGAGATGCTCCAACATAAGAAAGTCAGTATGCCAGCATGTTTTAACATGCTGAACAAGCTGATGTTGGCAAGATTCATTATGCGCTGCTGTTCTTGCAGCGTGTTCCAAGCAGAAGTGCTGTGCTTAAAAGTGACCCACAGATGCCTTGCTTCTGCAAGCAGGTGAGAGATGTGGTCAGTTTTAAGAGCAGCCTGAACTGAAAGCTGTAGTGAGTGTGCAGTGCAACCAAGATCCTGAGCATTGCAGCTCATTTTGCCAAGCTTCCGCATGTTTGAAGCATTATCATGCGCAACAGCAACGACTTTACCGTGAAGATTCCAAGACTCTGCTACATTTTGAACAAAACTGGCAAGCGCATCACACGTATGACGTCCTATTTCTGTTGCTGACAAGACTGCAGTTTTAAACTCCCATTCATCAGTCATATAATGCACGAGAAACAAAATGTAAGAATCTTGTGCTCTTGATGTCCAACAGTCTGTCGCTAAGCTTACGTGTGTAGTCACCTTCCACTGTTTGAATGGGCAAGCAGTCTCTGCAATCAGTTCTGATATTCTTTCAGCTTTTACTGGGTCTCAAGCTCACGGGCGTGTAAATGCTGTAATCCTTGCCTGGCTTGCAGTGACTGATCCTTCACTGATGTGCTGTGGATGCTTCAATAGAAGATGGTTCAGCATTGTACCAGTGGAGCGTCCCCGATAAACTAAACTGCTTGAACAAATGGTACACCTGACAGTGCTTTCGTCTGTTTTTTCAAAAAAGTCCCAAACGGGACTTTTATGTTTAGATTTAGACATGTCATGCACATTGCTTTTTCACAGGCCTTACTACCGCATCAGAGGAAATAGAGTTGATTCATATAAGAAAGTCACCTTTGATTGGTTGAAGACTGATCACATGAAAGAACACCCAAAGGTCAAATCTCAAACCTACGGATGTAAAAAAAAAAGACTAATATGGGGACACGCTTTTTTTTTTGTTGTTTGATAAGTGGGGTGTATAACAAATGTTTATCTAAATAAAATCATTTTTTTTGTTTAAACGCGTACAGCCATAATCAGAAGATACAGGTTCCTCTGTTTGTAGAACAGTAACGTAGGTTACCTTCCGTAACCCTGGTTCTGTACATTACGTATGACATTACGTATGAGATATGCCTGCCCATTGGGTACGTATCACTGAGCTCTCTATACCAGAGCTGCCGATAGGCCCCTTTCTTGGGATGATGCACTCGGTCCCGCCCACAGAGGGAATAAAACTGCCATCCAAAGGAAGCCATTTCTCTTTTTCCTTCGAACCCATGATGGCGACCGATGCAACCTCATGGTTTGTGGTCGTCTTCTCTTTCAGGGAACCAGGGTTACGGTAAGTAACCTAACGTTCCCTTTCAATTCGAAGAGTACCACCAACGACATTACATATGGGATAATGAATACCAGAGCCGTCGCGACGGAGAAGGAACAGCAGCATATGAGGGACGCACAAGCACTGTCTAACCCAGAGGTTAGCAGTATGAACTTACACCCTCAAGGACCCTTGTGCCTACAGAAGGCAAGGCAGGGTCTACCACATTAAGACGGTAGAACCTGGAGAAGATATTCGGCGTAGTCCAGCTAGCGTCAGTACCAAAATCAGACATCGAGGCACCTCTGAAGAGGGCCCAAGATGTAGCCAACCCTCTAGTGGAGTGTTTGGCTACCCTACCAGGTGGGGGCAAGCCAGCACTATTAAATGCAGTTGAGACTGTATCCACAATCCAATGCGACAGACTCTGCTTAGAGAGGGGCTGTCCTAGGGTCCGTGTCCAGTGACAGAAGAGGTGGTCAGATTGACACAGAGCTCTTGTCCTATGCACGTAGCATCTCAATGCCCGCACTGGGCAGAGGAAATTTAATCTCTCATCCTCCGTTGAAGCAAACAGAGGTAGATGGAAGGACTCCAATTCCACAGACTGATTAACGTGAAAGGCTGTGATCACCTTGGGGAGGAAAGCAGGGTTGGTGACCAGAGACACCCTGCTGCCATCTTACCAAATACGCATGCAGGAGCTGTGCACAGACAGCGCCTGCAGCTCACTGACCCACTTAGCAGAGGTGATGGCCAAGAGGAAGGCTGTCTTCATAGACAGGTACTTCAACTCTATGGAGTGTATGGGCTCAAACGGGGCCTTCGTGAGAGCCTCCAGACAACATTGAGGCTCCATTTGGGGAGAACAGTCCTCTTAGGAGGGTGTAATCGCAGAGCACTTTTTAGAAAACAGGTAGCCAAAAAATGCGCGCCCGGAGACATTGAATCTATGGGGGCATGGCAAGCAGAGATAGCCGCTAAATACACCTTCAAGGTGGAAGATGACCTACCAGCATCAAGCAGTTCTTGCAGAAACTGTAAGATGACTGGCATAGGGCAAGATATAGGGCCATGGCTTCTAGCCAGACACCAAGCTTGGAATACCTCCACTTACAGGTGTACAAAGACCTAGTGGACTCTGGCCTAGTGCTCTGCAATGTACCCACAACCACATATAAAAGGGACCGCTGATAGCCCTAGGGCTAACCAGCGGTCCCTTTCAAGGGCCAGACCCATAGCCGGAACCTGCCCGGCTCCGGGTGCCAAAGAGAGCCTTTCGCCTGAATGAGGAGATGCAAGCGAAGTGGCAACAGCTGGCACAGGGTCGAAAACCAGACCCTCTTGGACCACTTGGGGGCTACTAGGAGAGCTGACGCTTTCTCTAACCAGACTTTTTCGAGAAAAGCCGGGAGCAGAGGTATAGGCGGGAAAGCGTACAAAAATGCTTTGGGCCACTCGTGGGCTGCTCTCAGCTCCCACGCATTTATGTGCAGGGATGTCCAGCGATCCGACCAGGGTCTGCAAACCCCTCTACCTGGCCAGACCGCCTCCGCAACCAGAGTTGGGTGCGTCTGTCATCACCAAGTCACTCCTATCCTTACGCCTTCGCTCAGGTGAAAGGCTTGCCTCCAGAGCTTCCCAGCATAGGCGACACACGGTCAGCCGATGGTGTCTGTTGCGCTTGGGGTGTAGCCAAAGGCACTGAGCCGTGCTTGGATCGGGTGCATGTGGAGTAACCCTAGTTGAGTGGGTGATGAAGCCGCGGCCATCAGATCCAATAGTTTTTAACAGAACACCAATTGTACTGTGAACCCTTGCTGAACAGGGCCAGACAGTTGCGAATGGCAGCTACTCTGTCGTTTTGCATCATACGGAAATCCAGCTGGAGACTCAAGTAGACGGTACTTTACACTGGTATTAATTGGCTCTGGCATCGTTGAGGGTGAGACCCAGCCTCAACAGATGCTTCATACAAATCGCTGTGTGGGCCACTGCTCCTTCCTGCCACTGGGGCAGATCAACCAGTCGTCCAGGTAATTCATCACCCAAACTTGGGTTTGGTTTTCCTCTCTTGTGCGCCGACGATCCTTGTCAAAGGTTGGCTAAACCTCAAGTGGGCTATATCTAGTACTACTCGCGGCATTGAGACCTGTTTGTTCTTTTGGGGGTCTCTGTCTCATTCAGTCGGCCAGGCAGCGAGCCCTCAAACCAAGTTAGGTTTGATGCCAAATGAAAGTATATACAATATACCCATGTATTTGCATACTCCGCTTTCTCCTCAATAAATACTGTACTAAAACATGTTGTGATTGGTATTTGTCCCGAACTACTGAATTCAGACTTAGCAAGAACCACTGTGCTCAATGGAACGCGGGTAGTACTAGCAACATTTTTTATAGTTCCATAGAGATTATAGTAGTATAGTGGCAGAAAATGGAGAAGACATGCTCTTTTCAGTTCAATACTTTATTCAATTTCAGGACGCGCTCTCAACATCCACACACAGACCACTGCTCTGTCAGCTTCACTGCATTCCAGGAACAACCACAATTGTTGCCGTTGCTGCGCCTTCTTATAAGATTCAGCTCCGCCCCTAATGCAGAACAGGGTACCAGAGCTGACAAACCCCATTGGCCCTCAGCCACACACCAGAACCAATGGGCACAGACGAACAACATCCAATGGGAAAACAGACCAGGGAAGACAACAGGCAGTGGGTTACATAATACACTGGAATACACACACAAAAGGTAAACAAGCAGCGGCGGACACAGCGGGGAGACAGAAACAAACAGCAGGAAACACAATATATAAACATCAATGCACGGATAGCTACATTGCCCCCACCTCAGTCTCTTTTTGCTCCCAAAAAGTCAGCAGGGCGCAATGCCCAAGAGTCCAGCTCCACAGTTTCAGCGTTGCTGCGATCCGGCACAGATTTTCCATGTTGCCGCTGTCGGTCAACAACAACGGCGGTGGCAACACAGTCAGGACACAGCTGGCGAGTGATGCAATGCGATTCCATGTTTTCAAAGCATCTGTGTGACTGACAGAGAGAAGACACAGACAGAGAATTCCCCTCTTCTTCCTTTCTTTGGTGGATAAATAGTATTGTAGCAAGCTGTACTAAGTATTATGTGTTGTATCGTTTTGTGTCACTGTTCCGTGTTTTGTCTGTGCCTGTGCATGTGAACGAGTGCACCTGTGGGATGGGGGGGAGCATGATCGAGTCGTGACCCCACTGTGCTTGTGAATGTTGTCCAATTGTGTGTTTTGGGGTATAAAGGGGCAGCCTGCACGCTGCTGTGGGCTAGGTTTGCTGTGGACTGTGTTTGCTGTGGGCTGGGTTTTTGTGTATAAAGGGGCAGCTTGCATGTTGCTGTGGGCTGTGTTTGCTGTGGGCTGGATTGTGGTGTGCCTGGGTTTTTGTGTATAAAGGGGCAGCTTGTACGCTGCTGTGGGCTGGGTTGAAGTGTGCTGATCTTGGCTGATGTGATCTATCTGCGGTCGTCTGGCTCCTTATCACTCAACGTTACAGTATTTTTCAGTTAGAAAAAAAAAGGTTTATACACGCACACTAACCTGCCCCAGAAGTTGGAAGTTTAACGTCACAACTGACATGGTCTCTCGACTTGCTGTGACGCTTTATACCCCAATCCAGATTGTTTAATCAATAATGCTGTACTTTGACCATGCGAGTGCAGTGTTACTGAAAAGTAAATAAGGCCAGCAATAGTACCAACCACTATAAAATGACCTATTCTTATTAGCAATTTCAATGTTTGGTTATGGCTTCCTTTCAGATTTTAGCTTGAGTTTTTCAGTATAATCTAGCATGGCAAATGGAGTCCTAATCAGCTGATCAACTGCGTTATCCTGCATTTGACATTTAATGCCTGCAAAACACCAAAATAAAACAATAACAAAATATATTGTGTTTCTTACTGCTGATGCGATGCACTTTTAATCAACACTCAGAAATGAACGCATACTCAGTGCATTACAGTAGTGATTCAGCAAGGGGCAGGAGGATGTGGGTGGTTCCTCCAATTAAAGCCTGTTCTGATGAACAATTGACATCACGAAGATGCTGCAAAATGATCTGTCGATCTTGGGCGGTGTTGTAACTCTTGGTCTCCCAGTTCGTGGCCTGTCATTGACAGAGTGTGTCTGGTTATACCGTCTCGCAAGGTTTGAAATTGCTGGCTGTGAGCACCCCAAGACGGCGAGCCACAGTACGCTGCCCTAGTCCAGCCTCTAACATGCCGATTGCATGAAGGCGCTGCTCTCTTGACAGACGTGGCATATTGTTTTTTTTCTGTGATTCTTTATTGCTTTTATTTAAGCTTGGAATTCAACAGCTGAAAACACTCCATATCCAGTGTCCAATCAACTGTCTCACTAATTAGGTGATTAAGTGCATATGCTTCAGTCATAGTCACTCAAGCGTGTCATGGTCAAGGCTCTGCCTCCCTTGCCTCCTCTAAGGAACCTCTCTCTCTCGCTGAGGTTTGTGGGATTGTGGGAGGGGCTTGTGAGGTGTTTGAGGAAGCTGGAGGTTTGTAGGAGGAAGGTTTGTTTGAATTGAATTAATCCTTTTTTTTTTCTTTATTAAATTAATTGTTGTGAGTGCGGGTGGGCTGACTCAGCCCCGGCAATGGGGTCTCATTCAGGGGGAGCGGCAGGTCTGACTCGCCGGCATGGCAGTCGCTGTGATCCCGACAGTGCTGTATCGGTGGAGGAATGTTTGCTCGCTGTGAGTGAGGTAGTTGGAGAAGATAAAATAAGATCAGCATCACGTATGAACAAACTATTTGTTATTTTTTTTTTAGTGATAATCAAGATGCTGACACACCGGTTCAGGAGGGGTTTGTGGTGAAGGGGAGTCTGGTGATGGTGTCCCCGTTAGCTACCCCAATAACTAAAATCACTCTGTCCAATGTCCCACCATTTTTAAAAAATGAACTGTTAGAAAAAGAACTAATGAGATACGGGAAGTTAATGTCTCTGATTCGGTTTGTACCTTTGGGATGTAAGGATCCCAAATTAAAACATGTACTGTCTTTTAGAAGGCAGGTTTTTTTGTTATTAAATAAGCTCAATGATGAAATCGATGTAGCTTGGACCTTCAATGTAGAAGGGAGTCATTGTGTAGTTTTTGTGAGCACTAACACATTACGATGTTTTAAATGTGGAGCTCATGGCCGTCAACGGAAAAACTGCCCGGCAAGAGAGAGTGAGGGAGTACAGGAAGGACAGGGTGAGACTAGTGGGGAGGCTGTCAGGGATGATCGGGGAGAGCAAGAGGATGAGCCGCTGCAGTCAGAGATATCTGCGGGACCGAGTGAGCAGGCAGAGCCTGCAGTACAATTAACAGAACAAGAAAACAAGGACGGAGATACTGCTGACAATCAAGGCTTTATTATGGTTAAAAAAAGGAAAAGAAATAAAAAAAAAACGATAAAACTGTTAAAGAAAATGAGAGCGTGTTGGAGCGGAGCTCTGGAGCGGTCCCCTTGGATCTTGGGCTGGCTCAACACGCCCGCTTTGAAGCGGGTGGTGGGGGGGTTGCGCCTGGGTCTGATAGGTCCGGGTTGGGTGGCCACGGCACTGCAGGAGTGGAATCTCGTGGTGTGGGGGCTCCTGATTCGAACCCTGGGGGGAGTCACGGTAGCTCTGGGTCTCAACTTGGGGCTGCGGTGCCCCCTTGTTCAGAGGGAGAGGAGCACAGCGCTGAGTCTTGGCGCTGCTGTGAATTCGTCTCTGCCCGACTCGCCGCAATCAGCGGCAGTCGAAGCGGGAGAAGAAAACCTGAAAACTGCAACAGTAACGGTGGAGAACGACAGCAACAATGAGTATGAGGAAGGGATGGACGAGGCAGAAGAAGGAGCGGTCTCGGACTCTTCGCTCCAGTTTGAAACTGAGCAGAGCACAGCAGCACAGGAGACCCTGGGAGAGCGCAGAGAAGCTTTAAGCAGCCTGCTGGAGGAGAAAGTGCGGGGGGCACAAGTGAGATCCAGGTTCATAGAGTTGAGAGACATGGATGCCCCTACAAGTTTCTTTTTCGGGTTGGAGAAGAAGAGAGCCAACAGTAAGCGGCTGCACTGTGTCCGGTTGCCGTGCGGCAAGGAGCTGACAGGCCAGGAGGAGGTCAGCGAGGCGGCAGTGCGTTTTTATGAGGAGCTGTATGCCAGTGAGCCATGTGATCAGGCGGATATCAACACGTTATTGGAGGGGCTGCCCAGCCTGAGCCAGGAAGAGAAGCATAGTTTGGAAATGAAACTGTGTTTCCAGGAGTTAAACACTGCTGTCATGAAGCCTGCAGGAGTGCGGCCCTCCTTTTTTGCCCCAGGTGTTGAGGTGGGGTAGGACGGGGATGAAGGTGCTGGGAGTGTACCCGGTACAGATAATTATATGGAGCAAAATTATGAGGGCATGATAGAGAAGGTGAAGGCTCGATTAGATCAGTGGCGAGGGCTGCTGCCTCAGCTGTCTTACAGAGGGAGGGTTCTGGTGATTAATAATCTGGCTGCATCAATGTTATGGCACAGGTTGGTGTGTCTAGATCTGCCGAGAAACCTAGTAGACAGCATTCAGAAGCTTTTTGTGGAGTTTTTTTGGGGAGGCAAGCACTGGCTAAGGTCGGCTGTTTTGTACCGTCTCGTGATGAGGGCGGGCAGGGGTTGGTTAGCATCGCCGGCAGGGTGGCAGCATTTAGAATGCAGGCTTTGCAGAGACTCCTGTACACTGGGGAGGGAGCCCACTGGAAGAAGTTAGCCTGCCTCTTTCTCAACAAAGTGGAGGAGTTGGGATTTGGCATTCATTTGTTTTTGATTAACCACCTCGCTTCATTCTCTCATTTCAGCGCAGTGCCTTCAGTCTTTAGCACTGCAGGGCAGTTTTTGTAAAAGCAGGTCTTACTAGGTTAGGACAATTTTTGGTGCCTGGACTATCTTGCTGGCTGAGTGCAGCTGAATTGAAAGGCATGCTGGGCTGGCGATGTGAGAGGCAGGCAGCAAAGGTGCTGAGGGAGGTGAGGGGCTGTTTGTCTCCAAGGCTCAGGGAAGCTCTGGAAGGAAGCAGAGAGGAGAGGGACAAGATACTAAGTTCCCGGAGCTGCTGGTGTCTCCTTTAGAGAGAGAAGAGGAGAAAGGGGAGGAGGAAGAAAAAGGAAGGATTTTGAAAATGCACAAAATGAAACATCTAAACTAATCTAGAAAGTAAAGATGTGTATAAATTATGCATAAAAATAGCCCACCGCAGAGAGTTAAAGGGGGTGGTAGATTCCAGATGGAGAGGCCACCTGTCACTAGGAGAAGAGGGGAATCCAGAATGGAGGGTACTGTATAAGCTTCCTCTGGATAAGAGAGTAGGAGATCTATAGTGGAGACTAATACATGGTATACTGGCCACAGGTAGGCTCCTTCATAAAATAGATCCCAGTATTAACTCAGAATGCGCTTTTTGTACAGAGGAAGAAACTGTGTTTCATGCATACAGTGAGTGTAAGAGACTAGACTCTCCGTTTCAACTACTTAGCGGAATGTTAGAGATGCTGGGAGTTGAATACACAAAGATTATGTTTTTTTTTGGAGTCCCCTACAAGAGGAGGGATAGTAATGTATGTGCAATAGTTAACTTTCTTCTAGGGCAGGCAAAACTAGCCATTCCGAAGTCTCGGAAGAATAAGCTGGCAGGCTCAGGGCTGACTCAGGTGGACAGGCTGTTCAGAGTGATGGTGGTGAGCAGGCTTAAGGTGGATTTCGCCTATTTAAATTGGTTCATGACTTAGAAGGTTTCCAGATGAAGTGGTGTGTGAGAGAGGCAATCTGTTCGCTGAGTGAGGAGGGGAACCTTAATGTTTTTTTGTTTTTTTTTTAGTTTTGTTTTTAGGAATTTAAAGCTCTATTTGTAGAGGTTGTTAATACTGATGTGTTGGGGAGTTCCCCTTGAGTCAGTATTGTTTTTTGATATTCTTTGTTTTATAAATCTTAATAAAGGATTGTCAAAGTCTCTCTCTCTCATATATGGGAGAGAGAGAGAGAGAGATTCTATGCTACCATGGCATGAGAGGTGACACAGAGGCAGTTGGTGAGGTTGAATAGCTGTCCTCATTGCAAGGAAAAACGTACTGCTTTAGCAAACAGCGACCAGTCCAAGTTCCATCCAGTCGCTGCTGGTAACAGTAAATCTGGTCTCGGAACAGAAAGTCTCGCCAGGTAAGTGTCACTTGTTCACTTTCTTTATAATCCACAAGGGCTGTCGGGAAATGTAGTTTGTAATCCTTTTCCAGGTGAACAGGTAAGTCTTCCAAGTAGTATGTCCCTTGGTACCAAAAAGACCGTACCCCGTGTGGTCCGCACAGGAACAACATGTGAGGATGCTCCTTTAGCGCCCCCCTCACAGTCTTTGCGATTGCCACAGCACCTTGCGTTCTTTTGGTTCCTTTGTCGCCCTCTGCTGGTGAACACTGACAGCCTGCTGCTTGGCTGGATCCTGACGAACTAAAACAAATAAATAAAATACAACTACCACGGTCCGTGTGGTTTGTTTCCTTCCTGGGTATATTATTAAGCACAGTTCATTAAACCAAACAGTCCCGGTTCAATAGACCAAAAAAAAAACACCAGTCTGGGTCTTCACTTTAAACCCCAGACGATTACAGCCATTTCAGGGTCACACAGCCTGTAGAATTAAATGGCGTTTCTGATTCTGAAATAAGCAACCAGCCTTACTCAGCACAGTCCATGAAAATAATGCGGTTGCTTAAAAGAATAAGTAAAATAACAGTCCACAAACCGCAGGCTTTTATAAATTCACCGCGTGCACACTATACGCGCCGATATAAAACTGTGCCTGTTTAAACGTATTCAGTTTGGCAACAATTAATACAGCTGTAGAAAACGGGTTGAACGCTGCACACAGCATGCGAGTAAGCAGGTGAGTAACAGTCCATTTAACACGGTGACTTCCTTTTTTAAACAGGTACAAACAGAACGCTGTCTTTTAAAAGAAACCAAGCACACATGGATACCACCAGTATGCGGTCTGGGTTACTCACTAGAGCAGGGGTGTTCAATTCCGGTCCTGGAGGGCCAGTGTCCCTCCTGGCTTTTGTACCAGCTTTGACCTAAATTACTTAATTGGATCAATTATTACCAATTATTGGTCTAATTAAGTAATTTAGAGCACAGTTGGAACAAAAGCCAGGAGGGACACCGGCCCTCCAGGACCGGAATTGAACACCCCTGCTCTAGAGATCTGTTTGGCGAGTGCACCAGCTTCACTTCATTCCAGACTGCAGACACGTTGCAGCTTCCTCCGGCCAGACCAAAATACAAGCCCTACTCGCTAATTATTTTGCAGTCACTCCACACAGGTACCTTCGGTTCTGGAATAAAGTAGTCTGTTCTGGTCACCAACACTGTCGCCCTTTTAATCTCTTTGTTCCCGTACTTCTGCACAACGAAGCACGGCTACTCTTGTCTCTGTTTCACTGACATACACACCACTAAAGCAGTTGCTGTACAATCTGTACTCAGCTAGTGAAACGAACCGACAACACCACTCGATATTTCAAAGTTGCTGCTATACACAGAGTACCTTTCACAATTACCCCCTTCCCTTTTCTAATTGCTGACCTGCCTTTTAAAACCCCCTGGATTCCCGCGGACATGTCACCTGACTACTGACCCTCGGAATCATGGGAGTTGAAGTTTCTTTATTTACGATATCGCTCTGCCACCGTAACACCCGTCTTTCTAGATTTGAGCTTAGAGGGAAGATATCAGCATCCCCACGTTTCTGATACCTTCCTCGTGGGCTCATCACGGACGGTCTGTTACAACAGTCAGTGCCGCTTAATGTCAACAACCACCATATTTATCACTAATTAGAGCACTGTAAAGCGGATAATTATAGGCTACACTCAAAACGAGGTTCACACCAATAACAGAAGAATTTCAACAAATGTTTTTAAAAGAGCAAGAAAATGAAAATACAAAGAAGAAAAGCACATACTCACATAAACCTCACAAAGTCGCATTTGCATTCACCTTTTGAATGTCATCTTGTCAGTAAAAGAAAAAAGCTTAATTGCCGCAGGTCACCTACATCACTTCCTGTCTCAACGACTAAATAAGGGGAACTCACTGATCAAAATGCATGTTAACAAGATCAAGAAAAATGAATGGAAGCATAATTTGCTGTTATGGAAACTACTAGCATACAGGGAGGCGACTCTCCCACCAGCGAGCAGCAGCCACATGGAAATAAAAAATAATGGGAATATTTATAATTATGGGAATATGTATAATTATCTATAATATCTATAATAATGGGAATATGTATAATTTGTAAACTTCATTTAAAATTGTGCATTTTGTCATGCAGAATGTACATTTATTTAGATAACTTGACATATAAAATGCTGATTTACGATTATCTGGCGTGTGGGTAAAAATTGGACGGCACGGATTAAAAAAATAAACCCCATTAATCATTTACCCTGATTTGGGGGGATATTTTGCCACAGCTTACTATATACACATTTTTTTAATGTGCATTTTACAATCTTTTTTGGGTTAAAAATAAAAACAAAATACTGTAAGCCGTCTATGTATATTGGTTAGAATTTATTCTTATGATGACATCTACTTTTGTATGTATTGTAGCGTTCTGTGCTATGGGGGTGAGACAGACTCGGGGGAGACCAGATGAGGTTCCACGTACTTTTATTTTTAATTTTTTTAATAACACAACGAAACCCTGTTTGGGCCGGGGTTCACGCCAAAATAACAAATAGCTGTCTCTCTCTCTTTTACACCGCAGCCTCACTGGGGGTTCACACACTGCTTCGCCGACAAGCACTCTCTCAGCCGGTACTCTGTCTCTCGCAGTCTCTCTCCCGTCAGACATTCACACGCGTTCTCCCGCCGGCTCCCCCTCCTACTTATAGCCTCCGGGGAACCGCCCACTGCACACACACACACACACACACACACTCACGCAGACACACACTAACGGCGTGCCCCGTACCCTCACAATACATGGAACCTTAACAGGACGTAACAAACAAGACAAACACAACGTCCAGGATGCTGCCATCGCCAGGGTCGTTACATAGCCCCCCCCTTAGTCCCTCGTCCCGAGGGAAGAACAAAGTCTCGGAAACGACCCGGGAGGCGATGATGTCTTTGCGGGCGGGAGCCCTGTGTGGAGGACGGGCTCCTGTCAGCCACAGGGGACAGGGAAACTGAACCGTCAGGGGAAGAACCCTCAGCCCTGGGGGTGGGAGGACTGTTAGGGCGGGGTGGATCAGGAGGGGGCAGGGGAGGATTGTCAGGAGCTGCTGGGTCGGACGGTGCTGGGTGTCGTCCCAGGTAGGGGGCCAGCCGATCCCGGTGCAGCACTACCTTGCGTCCTCTGGGAGGCAGCTGCACCCGGTAGGCCACGTCCCCGATCCTCTCCAGGACATGGCAAGGACCAAGCCAGTGGCTGTCCAATTTGGGGCAACGGCCCCGCTGTCTCTTGGGGCTGAAGACCCACACGAGCTCCCCGGCGGTGAAGTGGCGCCCCCGTACTCGGAGGTCATAGTTCCGCTTCTGCCGTACCCCAGCGGCCTGCAACTGGTCCCTGGCGAAGCTGTGGGCTGATTCCAGTCGGTCCTGTAGTCTCCTGGCATACTCAGGGCCCGGGGGTACCCTGGGGGCATCTGGGGGGCGACCAAAGCTAGCTCCGCAGGAGGCGCAGCTCACGCCCCAGCATGAGCAGGGCAGGGGTGCAGGCGGTGGAGTCCTGGACAGCAGAGCGGCAGGCCAACAGCACGACAGGCAAGTGGGTGTCCCAGTCCCGCTGGTGAGCGGCGGTGGTGACAGCCAGCTGCACGGCCAGCGCGCGGTTGAACCTCTCCACCAGTCCGTCGCTCTGAGGGTGCAGAGGGGTGGTCCGCGTCTTCTTGATGCCCTGGCGCCGGCACATCCCGCAAAGACCGGGACTCAAAGTTGCGTCCTTGGTCAGAATGCAACTCTTGAGGGACCCCAACCGCTGAAGAACCCCTCCAGCAGTGCTTCAGCGACCGTCTCTGCCTCCTGGTCTGGCAAAGCGTACGCCTCTGGCCACTTAGTGAAGTAATCGAGGGCCACCAGAACGAACCGTTCCCCCTCTCGGAGCGTGGAAAGGGGCCTAGTACGCCCACGGCAACCCTCTCCATAGGCCCCCGACCTGGTACTGCTGGAGCGGGCGCGCGACCGCCCTGGGGTCCTTTCCGGGCAGTGCAGATGTCACAGCGTCGGCAGTGGTCCTCCACGTCTCGCCTGCACTGACCCCAGTAGAGCGACTGGCGGAGCCGCCTCAGGGTCTTCGCCACTCCAAAATGACCAGTGCCTGGGGTCCCATGATGGGCCTCTAGCACCTCCTGGCGATCGCCCGGGACAACCACCTGCCACCTCACCTCCCCTGTGGCGGGCACCTTCCACTGCCGCTGAAGGACTCTGTCATGCAAGGCCAACCCATTCCACTGAGCCCACAGCCCCCGAGTGGCGGTGGAAAAAGGGGCCACCTCCTCCCAGGGAGGCCTTCGCTGCTCCTCTAGCCATTGTAGTATGGGGCAGAGGTCCGGGTCTCGGTCCTGATGGGCTCTCCAATCCACCCTCTCAGCCGATACTGTCACCCGGCATTGCTCTTCCCCCCGGCGGGACAGCTCTGCTTCCCTCTCCTCCTTTCTGCTGCAATGGGCGCATCCCTCCCGGGCGCAGGGACGACGGGACAGCGCGTCCGCATTGACGTGCTTCTCACCAGCCCGGTGTTGGATCTGATACTGAAACGCCTGGAGCTGCTCGATCCAACGGGCGACCTGTCCCTCCGGCTCCCGGAACGTCAGGAGCCACTGCAGGGCAGCGTGGTCTGTCCGAATGGTGAAGGGGAGCCCGCAGAGATAGTGGCGGAAGTGGCGGACCCCCTCCACCACCGCAAGCAGCTCCCGTCGCGTGACGCAATACCGGCGCTCCGCCTTGCTGAGCGACCGGCTAAAATACGCCACCACATGCTCCCCTTCCGGACCCGGCTGGGATAAGACAGCCCCGATCCCCTCGTTGCTCGCATCCGTGTCCAGCAGGAAGGGAGAACGGACATCCGGGGAGCCAGCACCGGGACTGGCACAGCGCATGTTGCAGGGAGGCGAACGCCTCCTGGCACGCCGGGTCCACTCAAAGGGCTCGTCTTTCCTCAGGAGGCGGTGCAGGGGGCAGCGATGGTGGCAAAGCCCTGCACAAACCTGCGGTAGTAGGGCGCAAGCCCTAGGAAGCTTCTAACCTGCCGGGGGTTGACGGGAATAGGCCAGTCCCTCACTGCGGTGACCTTGTCCACCTCTGTCTGGATCCCCTCTGCTCCCACTCGGTGCCCGAGGAATGAGACCTCCTGGCGCATCAGCTGGCACTTTTCAGAGTGCAGTTTTAGCCCCGCTTTCCTCACTCGCCGGAGCACCTCACGCAGGGAGGCCAGGGCGTCCTGGAAGGTCCCTCCGTGGACCAGCAGGTCGTCCAGGTAGACCAGGCACTCCGAGGGGGGTACTCCGGCCAGCACCTTTTCCATGAGCCGCTCAAACGTTGCGGGGGCATTGCAAAGTCCGAACGGCATCACAGTAAACTGCCACAGACCCCGTCCAGTGGAGAAGGCAGTTTTCGGCCATGCAGAGGGATCCAGCGCAACCTGCCTGTAGCCGCTGCGGAGGTCCAGCGAAGAGAACCATCTAGAGCCGGCCACCAAGTCCAGGGACTCATCGATGCGGGGAAGGGGCTCCGTCACATCGTTCACTCGCCGGTAATCGACGCAGAAGCACCACTTGCCGTCCTTCTTCCGCACCATGACCACCGGCGAGGTCCAGGGGCTGTCGGACGGCTCAATGATCCCCGCCGCCTTCATCTCCTCCAGCACCTGCTCTGTGGCTTCCTGGATGGCGAGTGGTTGGCGGTGAGGGCGCTGCTTAATAGGGCGGGCGGCTCCCTTCTCGATCTGGTGCTGCACCAGGTGTGTCCGCCCCACGTCATCCGGAGGCGGTAGCGAAACTGTGGCGATACTCATACACCAGTTCCCACAGCTGGTGACGCTCTTCTGTGCAAAGCCCTTCGCAGCTCCTGAGCCAGACTGCGTGCACTGCACTGAGAGCTGGGTCTTCAGTGGAGACTGGTGGTGGAGGGGAGATTGCTGGGGACGCGGAATTACTCCTGACCGTAGGGCGTGGCATGGCGATATCCTCCCGCAGCCCTTGGGTAGCGGTTGGCGGCGCCGGGCAGGGTGGCGGGGCTGCCTGGGGGAGAGCTGCATTCCCCTGGGCCACGCTAGAACTGCAGGAGGGCGGCTGTACACGCTGGCGAGCATTGCGGCCGGAGGGTGGGCGTGTTGGCTGGCGAGCGTTGCGGCCGGAGGGTGGGCGTGTTGGCTGGCGAGCGTTGCGGCCGGAGGGTGGGCGTGTTGGCTGGCGAGCGTTGCGGCCTGAGGGTGGCCGTGTTGGCTGGCGAGCGTTGCGGCCTGAGGGTGGCCATGTTGGCTGGCGAGCGCTGGCACCTGAAGGCGGCTGTGGAAGCAGTAGCTCCTTCCGGAGTGGGGGCCGTCGAGACGCTGTATTGTCCCTGATGAGACTGGCGCATGATGGAGCCCGGGGGTGTGCTGAGGTCTCCCGTCTCACTGCAGCGGTCCGTTGTGTCCTCGGCAGATCCTGTCGTGCGAAGGGGTCCCGACTCCGACCCAGCGGTCCAAGGGGTGAGGCTAAAGCTAAAGCCGGGCTCCCCTGTATGTGCAGTGTCCCGGTCCGGAGGTTTAGCTGTCCGCCTGTGTAGCGCAGGAAGTCCAGGCCCAGTATGCAGGGGTCTTGTACAGCTGCCACCCAGACAGGGTGGTGCACTGTCCGTCCAGCCACTTCAATAGCAAGGTTGCCCTTTCCTTGCATGGGGGCTAGCTCTCCAGTCACAGTGCGCAACTGCACGGTGGTGGGCTCCAGCCGGACCCCTGCAGGGAGCACATCGGGGCGGATGAGAGTCACCGTGGAGCCAGTGTCCACGAGAGCAGTGCACGGGACCCCCTCAATGCGGACGGGGACATGGCAGAAGTCCCCGGCAGTGGTCCTTCCTACCGCTATAGCTGGCTGGCACTGTCTGTGGTCGGCTGTTTCCGTGGGGGGTGACGCCCTGCTCTGTCGGCTACACGGGTTAGTACTGGTGGCGGCCGCTCCAACTGGGTGGTCCGCGATTAAGGGGACTGGACTGGGGGCACGCGTCGTCCCGTCTATGCGGGCCCCTTGGCGTTTCCCTGCGGTTGCTGTGTCAGGCGTGGTGGTGCAGCAGCTGCTGCTGGGCAATGGCGCCGTAGGTGGCCAGGCTGTCCACAGCCCCAGCACAGCTGTGGGGGTCTCAGGAGTCCGAGCTGGCTGGGTGATCGCCGCCCTGATGAGGGTGGTAAGCTCCGGGGCCAGGTGGGGTCAATGGTGCGATGCGGGCCTCCTCTTCTTCTGCTTGGGCCATGCGAGCTCTAGGTGGTGTGTGGTCAGGCCGCCTCTTCTGCTGACCACTCTCGCTCCCAGGGGCATGGTCCCGCCCCCTCCTCGAGCACCGCCTCGACTGCTCGGGCGTGAGCCACTGCGAGCTCTAGGGAGGTTGGGGCAGCCAACGGACCTGCTGACGTGAGCGGTCGGGGTCAGTCCGCGAACAAAGGCCTCGACAGCCAGGTCCTCCTGGGTGGCTGGCGGAACGCTGGGTACCCCTTCCGGCCAGGTACCGGACATCAGCAGCCAGTACGCCCAGTTTCTCTCCAGGAGCTCTAGTGCGGTTGGCCAGCTGCAGGCGCAACCCGACTCGCGGGCTCCACTCTCCCAAACGGCGTTCGAGAGCTGCGGTTAGCACCTCGTATTGGGCCACCTCGTCTGGGCCCAAGTCCAGCAGAACCTGCAGCGCTTCTCCCTCTAATGCAGCCGCCAACTGTCCTGCTTTCTCCATCGGGCCCCAGTCATTAGTGAGCTGCCATCCTGAATTTGACGTGGTACGCCTCCCACGGCGATCTACCGTCATAGCGGCCTGCTTTCACCGACTGCCGGCTCGCCCTGGCAACATGTTACCCCACACCGCATATTCTCTCTCCCGTGATCGGCACTGGGCCCATGTCGGGCTTAACGCCACGCTCTCTTGACAGACACACGCTCAGTTCAGCAATCAATGTCCCATAGCTACTACAGCCATTTAGATCGACGGTGGTTAGACAATGTAAAGCCTCTTCTTCCAAACAAGCAATTAAATTACTGGCTTTCTCTCTGTCTGTCCAGTTGTTTACCATTGCCATCATTTCAAACTGCTTTACAAAGTCTCGCCAATCGGCCTTACCGTTGTACTGCAGACGGCTGTAATAAACCCCCTTGTTGACATTCTGCTGCAGGGCGGGCGTGTCCGATGGTGACGCTGCCTCCTCCTTGACGCGCACTCGCGCTCCTCCTATCTCTGTGGCCGATGACGTCCTTGCGGCGGTCGAAGAATCTCCTTCTCCTCGATGACGATGGCGCAGTGCCCCTCAGCCTCGCGGGCAGTCTGTCTGTCTCCCAGCTCTGCCATCTTGATCCCTCTTTCCTCTTTCGCCCAAGGGTTCTTGCTCCTCCCTCGCTCCATGTTCTCTCCTCCCCATGCAGCGCCCATTCTCGGGTCGCTCCTGACCCTCAGCTCAGCGACCAGCTCCTCCAGTCTGGCTCGCAGCTCGTCTCCTCTCATCTCTCTCGCGTCTGCCATCTTCTCCCTCTTGCTTCTGTTTCACCCCTCGTGGCAGGCGCTGTACAAATCCCACTCCTGAAACACCAATGTAGCGTTCTGTGCTATGGGGTGAGACAGACTCGGGGAGACCAGATGAGGTTCCACGTACTTTTATTTTTAATTTTTTAATAACACAACGAAACCCTGTTTGGGCCGGGTTCACGCCAAAATAACAAATAGCTGTCTCTCTCTCTTTTACACCGCAGCCTCACTGGGGTTCACACACTGCTTCGCCGACAAGCACTCTCTCAGCCGGTACTCTGTCTCTCGCAGTCTCTCTCCGTCAGACATTCACACGCTGCTTCTCCGCTCGCGCTCCCCTCCTACTTATAGCCTCCGGGGAACCGCCCACTGCACACACACACACACACACACACACTCACGCAGACACACACTAACGGCGTGCCCCGTACCCTCACAATACATGGAACCTTAACAGGACGTAACAAACAAGACAAACACAACGTCCAGGATGCTGGGGTCGCCAGGGTCGTTACAGTATTTTAGTATGATTGTAGGCAATATTTAAATACATACGTTTCAAGTGCCATTGGTGTTTGTAGTTGTTAGTTATTATACATGTATACCATGTATGTAACATATATATTTATTAAGCTTTTAAAATTATGATATAACTCCCTAACCTTATACACAATTTGTTTATAATTAATTGTTCGCTGAATTCCTCTGATCATGCATTTTCTAGTGTTACTCTTTGCTCACATCCGCGATAAATAAACTCAACATGATTAGATTGAAGTAGCCACCGAACACTTACAGAATGATATGAGCATTTTATATGCATAGTTGTAGCACCTTACAGCCAAACCAGTGATAGGCTACCAAAACCCCAATTCTCCTTAAACAAGAATGGATTAATTTAGTTCAAATTTACAACTTATCATTGATAACCACATTTACTAATACAACCACCTGATCTCCCCAGTTTAGCACCTTCCAGTTACCAGGTCTCACTGCCTGGAACCAACTAACCTTCCCACACACAGATACTTTCATTCAGAACATTAGCCCCAGGTAGCAGTGACGCTAAACACAAACGACAGATGCACTACTAATGATTTTTATTTCGGTATACAATTTATTATTCTAATTAAAATTCAATAGACTAAAATGAAAATACAAGTTTCAGGTTTAAAATTTTTCTTAAAATACTAGAACAGGTCTATTAAATTAGCAGCAGTCAGAAGTATAAACAAATAGTTTATACTTGTTACAAGATGTCACATTATTTTTACATTACAAGATGTCAAATTATTTTTTATATGCAATTACCCATTCATACAGTTGGGTTTTTACTGGAGCAATCTAGGTAAAGTACCTTTCTCAAGGGTACAGCAGCAGTGTCCCCCACCTGGGATTGAACCCACGACCCTCCAGTCAAGAGTCCAGAGCCCTAACCACTACTCCACACTGCTGCCCCTGTATTGGTTTTAGGCTCTGTACCCCGTCTCCGCTTTCTTACAACACCACAACGTGTAACGTTAATTTGTCTTTGTCACCACGCGCTCTGTCTCTCACTCTTTCTCTGTGCTTGGCAGCATCCATTTTATCCAGCATGGCACAGGTGCAGCTACTCAGTAATAACTGTATTGAACGCTGGTGAGGCGGGGGCGTGTCCCCAGCCGACCCACTCCTAGCTCAAAAAAGAGAAAGCCCAGACAGAGTATGATTAATAAATTACAGCGATCAATCTCATTTACTTGCAGGTAACATAATGCAATCATGCAGTTTAGAACAAAACAAAACTGTTAAATAACAGGAGGTACCCACATGAGTGCTACATACAAATGTGTGAAGGTGAAAGTGTACATTGTACATAAAGTATGGGGGGAGTCTGACACATTACAAAATACGTTTAGGCAAAATCCATGTCAATGATCTTGATCACATTCCTAGTGCATCGCTCTGTGTCCTTGATGCCTGTTCTTTGTTCTTGTGTGGATAAGACACAGCTGTTAAAAGCCAGGGATGCATTGCAAATCCGCAATCACCGAAGGAAACTTTATTGTAATATCTAATATTACATTTTCTATACCAAGATCTCAGTTGTATAATTCAAATAAAATCTACAGTAGAGGTCAGCTGTCATATAATGTACGTATGCAGAATTCAAATAGGCTACAGTTGCATTGATAATTTCTTGGTAGTAACATTACACTTCATGCAAATAACGTTATATCATTTTAACAATACAACAAACGTTCCGTAAGGTTACAAATGTTTAAAACAAGTGAATAAATCTCCTTCATAACCACAAGTATAGAAAAGGCTACAAATATTGAATTATCTAGGTTGTCTGTAAGAAATTAACTCTGGTCTTGTACGCTCTTTTTCTCTGTATCGTCAGCCATGGTCTGTTAAATTTCTGTTTCAAGGTGAGTTATATACTGTTTCGTTAATTAAAATCCTCCTTTTCCAAGTGCAAATTAACTCCTGATAAATTATGGCAACACAGATTTGCTTTTAAATTTACACGCAAACAAAATAAATAGTCGCAAGAAGCACTACTTGTTAAGAAAGTAACATTATTTAGTAAATCAACAATTTGGGAAATCACATTAGGACGATTATTTAATAACAAAATAGGCATAGTGACCTCTTGAAAATGCCAAAATCAATGCTACATACTGATTTGTTGATTAACACTGGAGTTATCATTTACGACCTTTTGAAAATCCTGCTCATTGTGTGGTAATATATTGTGACCCATATATATATATATATATATATATATATATATATATATATATATATACACATTACCGTTCAAAAGTTTGGGGTCACTTAGAAATGTCCTTGTTTTCCATGAAAACATACATGAAATGAGTTTGAATAGGAAATATAGTCATTGACAAGGTTAGAAATAATGATTTTTAATTGAAATAATAATTGTGTCCTTCAAACTTTGCTTTCGTCAAAGAATCCTCCATTTGCAGCAATTACAGCCTTGCAGACCTTTGGCATTCTAGTTGTCAATTTGTTGAGGTAATCTGAAAAGATTTCACCCCATGCTTCCTGAAGCACCTCCCACAAGTTGGATTGGTTTGATGGGCACTTTTTATGTACCATATGGTCAAGCTGCTCCCACAACAGCTCAATAGGGTTGAGATCTGGTGACTGTGCTGGCCACTCCATTATAGACAGAATACCAGCTGACTGCTTCTTCCCTAAATAGTTCTTGCATAGTTTGGAGCTGTGCTTTGGGTCATTGTCCTGTTGTAGGAGGAAATTGGCTCCAATTAAGCGCCGTCCACAGGGTATGGCATGGCGTTGCAAAATGGAGTGATAGCCTTCCTTCTTCAAGATCCCTTTACCCTGTACAAATCTCCCACTTTACCACCACCAAAGCACCCCCAGACCATCACATTGCCTCCACTATGCTTGACAGATGGCGTCAAGCACTCCTCCAGCATCTTTTCATTTGGTCTGCGTCTCACTAATGTTCTTCTTTGTGATCCGAACACCTCAAACTTAGATTCGTCTGTCCATAACACTTTTTCCAATCTTCCTCTGTCCAGTGTCTGTGTTCTTTTGCCCATCTTAATCTTTTCTTTTTATTGGCCAGTCTGAGAGATGGCTTTTCTTTGCAACTCTGCCTAGAAGGCCTGCATCCCGAGTCACCTCTTCACTGTTGACGTTGAGACTGGTGTTTTATGGTACTATTTAATGAAGCTGCCAGTTGAGGACCTGTGAGGCGTCTTTTTCTCAAACTAGACACTCTAATGTATTTGTCCTCTTGCTCAGTTGTGCACCGGGGCCTCCCACTCCTCTTTCTATTCTGGTTAGAGCCAGTTTGCGCTGTTCTGTGAAGGGAGTAGTACACAGCGTTGTACGAGATCTTCAATTTCTTGGCAATTTCTCGCATGGAATAGCCTTCATTTCTCAGAACAAGAATAGACTGATGAGTTTCAGAAGAAAGTTCTTTGTTTCTGGCCATTTTGAGCCTGTAATCGAACCCACAATTGCTGATGCTCCAGATACTCAACTAGTCTAAAGAAGGCCAGTTTTATTGCTTCTTTAATCAGCACAACAGTTTTCAGCTGTGATAACATAATTGCAAAAGGGTTTTCTAATGATCAATTAGCCTTTTAAAATGATAAACTTGGATTAGCAAACACAACGTGCCATTGGAACACAGGACTGATGGTTGCTGATAATGGGCCTCTGTACGCCTATGTAGATATTCCATTACAAATCAGCCGTTTCCAGCTACAATAGTCATTTACAACATTAACAATGTCTACACTGTATTTCTGATCAATTTGATGTTGTTTTAATGGACAAAAAATTTGCTTTTCTTTCAAAAAAAAGGAAATTTCTAAATGACCCCAAACTTTTGAACGGTAGTGTATATATATATTGTAACAACTTCATAGGCTGTGTAGAATATGCATACAGTACTTTGTAGCAGGACAGTATGTAAACAGAGACAAAATACTGTGAAGTTAATTCCAAACAGGGCGGTACCTGTTAGTGCTTTATTTACATGTCCATCCAGCATAGAATAGTCGGTGAAACAGGCAAAGGTTCACAATCCAGGGTTTTCAAAACAGTCCAGGTATAAAGCACAAAAAGGCAGTCAAACAATCCAAGGTCAATAACAAGTAATCCAACAATCCCAGTACTCACTTCCTGTAGCATACCGCTTTCCCCACTCTTCTCACTGATACTTGCCTGGACCTGCCCTTTTATCCCCCTGGGAACGCCCTTTTTGATGATGTGGCATTAAAACCGGTCACTTCCGGTTCGGCGGCCATCTTGTTTCCGGTATGACCGAAGCCAATCGTCACTTCCTGTTTGGCAGCCATCTTGCTTCCGGTATGACTGAAGCAAGAATTTGCCATCAAGACTGCCCTAATATATCTCCCCTTTCGCACCAATCCCCTCGTTCTATCACAATATATATATATATATATATATATATATATATATATATATATATATATATTATATATAGTGTCCATTTGTAAATATTCCATCTACCAACCACTTGCTACCAATAATGTAAAATTAAAAACTGTTAGGAGAACACAAGGCATTACTAAAGGAATGTCAAAACACTATCCTGTAAGATCAAGTGTTGCACTAAACAACTAGTAAAGACAAATACATGGGTCATGATCTCAGCATCTGGAAGAGATAAGGTGAAATAAAGAGGATTGTATTGCACAATATGATATGTGCATTAGACGACAGCACAGGGTGGAAAATGCTGCTCAGATGTCTAACTGTCTAAATGTCTCTGATTGTGGCAAAGTGGTTAACAGCGTGCAGGTGCAAGTGATCAATGAACATACAGACAATTATAATCTAGGTCTAAAGTTGTTTATGTCCAGTGTTTGTATATCCAGTGCCTGACAGCAAAACAAACAGTAACCAATAATGATGGTAAGTAATACAGAGGCGTGTATTACTTAGTTTGTAATCCCCGGGTTTGTCCCGAAATAATAGTCCAGTTTGTTGTACACCCACACCAAACACAAAACACAGGTCCTTCCGGGTTCTTTTTCATTAACCAAAACGAAGGAACAGATTGCGTCACTCATGACCCCTTGGTAAACGATTGCAGCCGCTCCTCCAATCCGCGACTGCCACATCATTTCCCTTCCGGGTCAATGAGTTAATATACCGAATCCCCGCCCCTTTTCTAAATTACCAACTTCCTTTTAACCCTATGAACGAAGTGTCAGGCCAAGCAGTCCAGGGTACTCTGTTCCCATTACTTAGCGCCCTCACAGGTCAGGAGGGAGGTTTACCACCAAGAATCATTGTCTTTCTATCACACCGATGAACACAGGTATGGAAGTATTTTTGTTAATTTGAGCACCGACTCCACAGCACCCCAAGTGGTTTTGTTGTTCTCCTTCCCCTTTAGTTGACTCCTAAGCAGTCCCGATTCTTGCAGCACCTCTTGAACCACACAGCTGGCATTCTGACTGGGAACAAGTGCTCTTGGTCTAAACTCAGGGAGGCTGGGAACTGACACTCACTGCCAGATTGGGACAGTATTTCAAGCTATGATGACAGGATAACAGGATTCACTCCTGTAGGAAACAAACAAAGGTGCAACCAGGACTGGAATTTATAATTTGGTTCTGTGTCATAGAGGAATGTACTGTAGCATGTATATAATAGACAATATAACAACCTGCTGTAAGTCGCAAGTTCATTAAAAAAATAAGTCATAACCCTGGCCAGAGAGCTATATTATATTAAATCTACTACTACTTTAAAGACTGCCATGGGGCCATTTAATGGGCCCCATTTACGAAAGGACGCTAAACTTCATGGTTAATGATTTCCGTATTTACTATTGCAATTTTATTCATTATCGCTTGCAATACTTGGTATATTATGGTGCGCACTAAATATGGTGCGCACTAAATGTAGTGCTTCACACTATGGTAATCAGAATGAACAGAGTGATTTTTATCGTAATTAATTCTGATGTATTTAAATGAGCATCCAGCTCAGAATAATGAGATGAGCTGTAATCACATGGTATTTAATAAAGGACTGTGACAGAAATACAATGATTCTTGGTTGTAAATCTCCCTCCCGACCTTTGAGGGCGCTAAGCAGCGAGAACAGAGTTCCCTGGACGGGCTGGCCTGACAGTCCTTTCCCAGGGTTCAAGGGAAGTCAGCCAGCTTGGAAGAGACTCCATTGCAATAACGCATTGACCCAGAAGGGAAACGACGTGACAGCCGCAGATTTAGAGAGACGGTTGCACTTGTTTACCAAGGATGACAGCATGTGTGACGACATAAAATGGGACGGAGAATCGTAATCTGTTCCTTCACATTGGTTTGTGTAAATAAACTAAGAAGGACTGTGAGAGACCCTGTTGCACGTAAAAAGTACAGTGAGTGTTTTGTTTGTTTGTCTTGTTATTGTCTTGTCTTGTGCATTACTAGACAGCTAACACAGATCCGGAGCTGTCGCCAAGGTCCAGCACTAAACCGGACAGCACTTCACCATTGTCACAAATACAAACTTGTATCACCCACCACGAGCACTACTGCCCGCACCCAGGACTGTCTTTCCCGTGTTATTTACCCCGTGCTGTACACATTAGTGTGTATTGCCGGGGGATTATTGTTTGGTTGCCAGATCTGGAAAATAAAATAAAAACATTTCCATAACCAGATTATAATTATCTCTGTCTGCTTCTTTAATGCACTGCATCACTCCTGCACCTGTTTCCACTCAGCCACTTTGCCATAAGGACGTTAATTTTAGTGCACACATTAAAGTTATCATTTATTAGTGTGTATGGAAACCAGGCTTTAACCACTGATAGGCGCGTTATTTAAATCTCTGTTTCTGGTCTGAAAACTAGTGATGTGTAGTTCGATTCTTTTTACTGAATCGATTTGTTTGATTCATTCAGTTTAGTGAATCAATTGATCAGATTTGTTCGTTTGAGTCACTGATTCACCAACACCAAATAAATACATCTTGCTGAATTACTTGGCTATGAAAATTTGTTTGAACGGATAAAGTCCTGAAATGATAGATAATTGATTGCAGTTGTGCTTACACATGAAATGGTATACAGTTAAAATAAAATAAAAAAATACTACATTTTAATAAAAATCCTTAAAGAGAAAACTTTAAGAGTATTAACTGTTTATTTTAAACTATGTAATTCAGCTTTAACTGCAACCCATTTATAACCTGCAATTTACACACACAAAAAAAGTAACAGCTATAGGGCCTCATTTACAAAAGGACACTAAACTTTATGGTGCGCGATAATTGCAATTACTGTGCACGCTAATTATTTCTATATTTATTGCAATTTTAATCATTATCGTGTAAAATAGTGGGTATATTATGAGGCACACTAATTGTATTGTGCCATACTATGGTAATCAGAATGAATATGTTAATTGTAGGGTAATACATGATAATGTATTTAAATGTGCATCCAGCTCAGAATAATGAGATGAGCTGCATTCACATGGTATTTAATAAAGGCCGTTCATTTTACTGCGCACATTAAAGTGATCATTTATTAGTGCGAATGAGAACCAGGCTTTAACCACTGATAGGCGCAGTATTTTTCTGGCCTGAAAACTAGTGATGTGCAGTTCGATTCTTTTTACTGACTCGATTTGTTTGATTCATTCAGTTTAGTGAATCAGTTCTACAGATTTGTTCGTTTGATTCACTGATTCACTAACGCTAAATAAATACATCTTGCTGAATTATAAACATTTGTTTGAAAGGAAAAATCTGGCAGTAAGAGCCATTTAAGTTAACACTGTTCACTTGGTAGGCCGCAAAAAAAAATTTTTTACACACATACATCGTAATATACGTGAAAATGTCTATATAAATTGTATGCAGGCCAATATACTCAAATATACTACTCAAGACACATTCCCCCCACTGCACGATTCCTAGTCATTAATAAGCATGCAGGCACGCTTTTAATCAATTAATCAACATATTACTTATTGTGTTTTATAGTAGAGAAATAGGAAGATATAGAAGCAGCTTTCCTAGAACACTGACAAAAAAACTCAATATCACAAATGTAATATAATGGAGGAAATAGAATTTAGAGTATTTTATTTCAATGAGAATCTCAAACAGCAAAAAAAAAAAAAAAAAAAGACATATAATGCTAAGTCTCGTCTCAATATTTAACTTCTATTCCAAAATATAAAGTTTTTAACAGCACTGAAAAAAAGATACTGACAAGCTGTGAAAATGCGAAATAGTAAACAGTACCACTATGAAATTAACCTTTTTATGACTTCTGTCCAGACACTCCTCCTTTTCTCACACACTTGATAACAATGCTCATAGTGACGTTATATGTTATAATCTTTTATAACTGCAACCGTTGAACTCAGACATATTGCCTTGCTTTCAATTATTCAGTGAAAAAATAATCATCTGGATAATGATTTTGGACTCTTCTGTGTTCCGCCTCCACCTTTTGCTTCCATGACATCTCCAACTACTTTTTTGGTACTGATTTTAAGTTTTTCACAAAGTAAAATAAATACTTTAAACAAGCCTTCGCTTCGCTATCCTAATCAAAATTATATGTGCTGTGTGCGTGAGGAAACAGATCCTGTGTGCTATTTGATTGGCTATTTTACTACCTATGTGAGCATGTCACTCATACAATGTTGAATACGTGTGTTATATTAAAGAGGCGGGTTGTTTTAAAGAATTCCAAAACGATACAGTACAATGCAATTTTAGAAACTAATGGGTGGGCCGTATGCATTAAAGAAGAAAGGAAATATTATTGTTATTATTATTATTTTTACATCAGACAAGGAATACATGTTCAAATTAAAAGGTAAGCAGTGCAGCAGTTTCACGTTACGTTGCCCCTGCCTGTCCCCTGTTGAGTGCTGTGGTCTGTTGATCGCCCATTTTCAGTCAATGTAAATCACCTCCACCTTCACAATAAGCTGCTGACCAAAAGATACTCCTGGACTGCTGGAGATTTTGATATCGTGCACATTAAATTATCGCTCACAATGCATGTAGCGTGCACGGTATGGTATGTAAATTAGCCAAATAGTGTGCATGTAAATTATGCGTTCTCTGTTAGTAAATGGTTTAAAGGCTTATCTAGAGACAGCAGCAACTGCACAGCACTTTTATATCTTTGGGTTATGGCTGAGCTCTGAAAGAAGAGGAAGACCAAAATGTTGCTAAATTGTTTCCTTTATTCATGACTTATTTTTTGTTGAGAAAAGTTCTTTACTGTAGTCAGCATGCTGTATTTTGAATTATGGTCTATTTTTAAGGGTCAGGTTGAATTTATTGAGGGTACGGTTATAGGGTTAGCATGTTCTTGCGATATAAAAACATGGGTTTCTATAGTAGGTTACTCCCTCTCCCTCTCTGTATGCGTTATTCTCTATTCAGACAGGAAGGCACAATCTGTACATTTTAAGCAGGCTCTTCTGTAGCTGCAGTAAACGGGATATGGGGAGGAGTGTGGGAGGTACTGTGGCTTATGGAGCAGCAGCTACAACACAAAAAGGAAGCACACAGAGGGAAGAAGGGGGGTGGGTGGGTGACGTCACCGCCCAGCTGTTCTCATTCAAACTGTGTGTGTGTATGTGCGTGTCTTTGTGTGAGAAAGAGAGGGGGGTAGTGAAAGAGAGCTGCAGTGAATGTTCCTTAAGTCACCAGGGCCTGTTTTCTCCTGACAGGAAGCAATAATGGGGGCTGCCTGATTCACCCTTACTGCAGTAAGTGTATATTCTTCTCAATCTGCCTGTGTCTGTGTGTGAATGTGTGCTTCCAGCTTTGATAATCAGTTTTGCTACTCATTCTAAATGGCCGTGTGTAATCTGTGAATGTGCTGTACTGTAACTGGAACTAGGAAGGAATGCCGTTGTTGTTGCTAGCTGCTGTTGCCAGACTGGTCTCTTCTTGTGTGTTCTGATTTTGAGCAGGGCTAATTTCATCCAACTGTAATGTGAGGAATAGAGAAGTGCCATCTTGGTTGTCTTTCACTGTGAATTATTTTCTTTGTGAATTATTTACTACGACATACATGTTCTTGCCTTATTTTGAATGTCAAGACATCGAGCTGGTTCTTTTTGAGAGATCCGCCTACTGCAGCTTGTCCAGGCCTGGCTGCACCAACAGTGAAAGGTGACATCCACTAAATGTCAGAGATATATATATATATATATATATATATATATATATATATATATATATATATATATATATATATATATATTTGAGAATAGGAAATGTAATCATTCATCATTATCATAAAAAAAAAATTGCCAGTTTCCACCCCAATATTTTATGAGATACGTATTCAGAGCAGCCACTTGGTCCCATAGCTCTGAAGCTGAAGAGAGCAGATGGGAACCCAGTAGTACAGCATGAACCTAATTAACTACCAGGGTTAGTTACCGGGCCAATGGCTCCTCTGATAATATTAACACAATTAAGGTTGGGTAATATTACATATTTTCATGTGCAGTTGTTATGGGAAGTGATGAGTCACATTCAGTGCATTGTTAAGGTAGTGTTGTCCAGCTTCATGGAATTCCTGGTTCCTGTACCTGCTGAAGCACTGCAAATGTATGCCTTGACAGCAGAGTATGAACCAAGGTTTTATCTTCACTGCAGCCACGTGCTGAGCCATGGTCAAGTATGTTAGTCTGTTTTGAGCTGGCAATGTTGTTGTTTTTTTTTTTAAAAAGAATAAAAAAAACAACAACCTGAGGGCAGTGTCAGGGAACAAAGCACATTTGGCAATGGTAAGGCAGGCAGTTTAACAAGGGTAGCTGCATTACAGCACTGAGGAGTGACAACCTTGATGTATTATACTTATTGTTTTTTGTTTTTTTTCAAATAAAACTTTTTTTAATGAATTTAAAGTTTACAACAATTCAAAACAAAGATTTCATCTAGAACAACTTAATAAAAAAATATACATAAAAATGCATGTTAACAGTAATACATAACTCACTAGTTCATGAGAAAACAGCTAATAGTATATTTTAAGATATATTTCATACATATTCAATAAATAAAGATAAAAAGGTGGTATCTAAGATGTTTCTATCAACAAGCTTAAAATTTTAATGAATAAATCAGATTTCTGTAATTTATAATAATAGTTTCTCTCATATTCTAAAAATTCTATTGAAGTGCATCTCAATAACTCAAATGATGGTGGACTGGTATCCTTCCAGTTTGTTAGGATGCAGTGTTTAGCAGCGGTCAGTAAAAACAAAAGGACTCTTTCCTAAGATTTATTTATAAGTGGAGGTGATCATTCTCTCAAAATAATTTGCTGAGGATCATTTCTTAAAAGTAAGCCAAGGATAGTTGATTTACCTTAGACCAGAATCCTTGTAATTTGCTGCATTCCCAAAACATATGTATTAATGTTCCGTTTTCACTGTCACGTCTCCAGCAATTTGAGTTCAGTTTTAGATTTGATCTGTATAGTTTATATGGTGTATCATGGCAGCGGTTTATAATTTTGAATTGAATGGAGCGAAGCTTACCATTGAAGGAGCACATTTTAACATTAGAATTGATATGGCTCCAAGCTTCCTGAGAGATTTCAACCTGCATATCTTTCTCCCATTTTTAATAGAATCATTTTTTTATGTTATTGTGAAGCATTATACATTTGTGAAAACCTGAAACAAATTTCTGAGCTGACTTAATATTAAGAAGGTGAGATTCAGTTTGTGTTCATTTTGGTTCAATGGAGCTTGGATCCAGACCTTTCAATTGTTTGAGAGCAAGCTTAAATTTTCTAAAAAATTCTCATATTTTCTTGAGTCAAACCCAAATTATTTTTAAACATTCTACATTCTAAATTGTCCTTTACAAAATCAATCACCATAACAATGAATTCCTGCTTTAGGCCATGGCTCGTCATAGAGCATTTTCTATACAGTAATTTGTGGTTATACCATACATCTGAATAGTAATAGAATGGTTTTTTGTTAAGATGGAGAAAATATATCCACATTTAAATATATACATATGTTTAAGAGGAGGTGGAGGACCATGAAATAAAATTGTCCTGAGAGAAACAAGAGCAGCCACATTTTGCAAGACAGAAAGCCATAAAGTAGGGTTAGGGATGAAAGAAAACCAGAATCTTAATGACCTAAAGTGATATGCCACACAATAATTTTTAGTATTAGGTAACAATACCCCCATTATTGTGTGAAAGCATTAAAGCTGATAATTTCAAACAAGCTTTCTTCCCATTCCATATAAAATTAGAGAACAACATTGTATCATAGGATGAATCATCATTTTGATTTCTTCAATCTTGCCCCAAAAAGATATTGAAAGTATTTTCCAGTTATCCAATTTTAATTTTATTTTCTCTAAAAGTGGTTTAAAACTGAAATCATACATTTTTTATAATTCTGATATCCCATCTGCTCCAGGAGTTTTATTGCATGGGAGTTTATCAATAGCCCTCAACACTCAGTTAGCTTGGTCCTCTGTTAATTTTTTTAATTGAGCTTTATTCAAAAATGAATCAACACTTATTTTATCACTAATGTTATTTGAAGGTAGAGTTTCTTGTAAAAGCGCTTAAATTCTTTGTTAATTTCTTCAGGATTAGTAATTACTTGGTCATCTCGATTTTTAATAGCTGTTATGAATCTAGACTCACAAAGAAAGTTTTTTGAGAGAATTTGCCAGAACTTTCCCAGATTTGTCGCCGCCTTGCTCATAATGTAGCCTTTTTATTCTGTTAATGTGGAACACTGCTTTTTCTGTGAGTAAGTTGTTTAGTTGAAATTGAAGTGGAATAATTAAAGCATAATTTGCTGGCCATGGATCTAAAAGAATTTAGCCTTAGTTTCTTTGATATTTTTTTCAAGGTTTTGAATTTTGGTATTTTGTTTTTTCTTTTTTGCTGAAGTATAAGAAATTATTCTCCATCTGAGACAAGCTTTAAAGGGGTCCCATAGAACACTTGGTTTTATTTCACCATATCAAACTATTCTTTAATAGCTGACTGAATGTAGTCTGTCTCTAATTAATGAGTTATTAAACCTCCATGTTCTTGTTTTATTAATAGTCATATCAGAATCCAGTAAGAGTGTGACAGGGGCATGGTCAGACATTTGAACAGCATGAATAAATGTATCGAGTGCATTTGCAACAATACATTTTGAAATAAATATATAATCAGTCCTGGAAAGAGTTGTATGTGCAGCTGAGAAAAAAGAATAGTCTCTTTCTGTGGGGTTTAATAATCTCCACATCAGTGGAGTGCCGTGACATAATGGACTGGGGTAGTAGAGTCGTTGCAACCCCATGACCCCCTCCTTTTTTTAAGTGGCAGCTCCCTGTAAGCCACAGATACCTTTCATAATTGGAATTCTGAAAGTGCCGAGTATATCCTTTCCCTTCTTGTGTCAGCTCAGGGATCTGTGGTGTATATCTCCCTTTTTTAACAATCTCCAATTTTTCAGAGAAAATTCTCCTTGAAAAAGGATTTGTAACTAAATCGACTATGATGTCTCCGTTTTCTCACATTTTTTTTATTTTAGTGTAAAATAAAATTCAAAATAATTAGATGTTGTAAAGGTATTTATCAATGTATATTTATAAGCAATATTGTGCAAATCCAGCTATCCTCCTAACTGCAGTGCTAACCAAGGAATATTCATGTTTTGGGGTTGCTCACTAATGATTGGTCAGCTGTCAGAGCTTTGACTTTCCCATTGGTTGCTAAAGCAGGGCCTTCAAGTGAGGCAGAGAATACACTGGGAGATTTATGGTCCGCCTCTGCTCACTCCTGATTGGTCGCCTGTCTAAAAAAAAGGACATTCTTCGACTCGCCTATTGGTTAAACTCACTCAAGACCTTCAATTGAAACGGAGAATACCTTCAACTGTTTTTTTTCTAGCGTTTGGTCGTTGTTTTAGACTTATGCGGGGGGAAATGCAGATCTCTTATTGGCTGATCACATCCCCTTCAGGAAACCCCTAGATTCTTAAACAACCTCTAGTTAACCTTGTAAGTCATCTTGGATAAAGGCGTCAGAAAAATGAACAAATAATAATTAGAGTAGTATGTTTCATAGTATAAGCAAGCATACTGTACGCAACTGAGTGAGGCAACGTAATGTCATTTGACTGACGGTTTACTTGGCACTGTCTAGTCAGCAGAGAATACCTTGAAGGTCCTGACGGCACGCCACTGCTCCACATGTCCACTAAGCCACATTCAGTAATTACATTATTTAAAGCTGATGATAGTCTCTTAAATACACATATATCTTACATGTACGGTCAGCAATGTCATCCATGATAGCATTAAAGTCCCCTCCAACTATCCATTGGAGATCTCCCCATGGATTTAGTTTTTGCATTAGTGGTTTATAGAAATCTTGCTGGTTATAATTAGGGGCATATCTGCTGAGAAATAAATAATAATAATAATAATAAAATAAACACTTGGTTATCTAGATTTATTTTAATTGCTATAATGCGTCCCTCCTGATCTTGCAGTTTGTTAATACATGTAAAGTTGAGTTTTGTGTTTTAATATAGCAACTCTCCTAGATTTGGAGCTATACATCGAGTAAAAAAGCTAGCCTACCCACCTCATCTTTAGTTTCTACATCTCAGTTTCTAACAAATGAGTTTCCTGTAGCAATGCTACATCAGTTTAATCTTTAAGCAGGACAATATTTGATGTCGTTTAATACATGATTTAAATCCCTTTACATTCCATGATACCACCTTGTGGCAAAGTGGTTGCTGATTATGTACAGGTGCAGAGGTGATGCAGTGCAGGAATAAACAGACAGATTTGTAATCCGGTATGGAAAAATGTATGTTTTATTTTTGTTATAATCCAGGTCTGGTGACCAAATAATAAACTCCGGTTATACACAGCGATGCGTAAAACACGGAGAACAGTAACAGGGATTGCAGCCCTAAACAATAAACACAGTATCTCTCCCACAATATACAACCACGGTCACCAGTCCTGGGTGCGTGCTGTAGTGCTCGTGGTGGGTGATACAGTTTAAAGAGTGACAAATAGTGCAGTGCTGTTCCGGGTTCAGTGCTGGCTCTTAGCGACAGCTCTGGAATGTGTTAGCCGTCTATAAACACACAAGTAACAATTATAGACAAGACAAACAAAACAAACATTCACGATACTATTAATACACAGTGCACGGGTCCTTCCGGGTCTATTTCAAAACCAAAAGCGAATGAAAAGATTTACAATTCTCCAGCCCCTTTTATGTGATTATGCATGACCCCTTGCTAAACAATTTCAGCTGACTCTATTGCCTGCAGCTGCTACCTCGTTTACTTTCCAGCGGAGTCTCGTCTTTTTCCAGGCTGACTGACTTCCCGACCCAGGGAATGAACTGTCAGGCCAACCTGTCCAAAGCCTTTCCCTTTCAATTAGTACCCTTACAGGTCGAGAGGGAGATTTACAACCAGAACTCATTATATTTCCGTCACACACTTTAGTCTGTGTTGATTCCTGTTAGGTAACGTCTTCAAAGAGCATTCGAATTTTACATAAACATACATTTGTAAAAGTGTAAAACAGACTACTAACAGCTCCGCTATGAACTAGTGAGAATAAAAAATATATATCCATTGAGGGTGTGTGACAGGATGACTGGGCGGTGACGTCACGGCAGAAGCAGGAACAAAACGACAGAGAGGAGTTTGGTGAAGCTGAGCGAATGCTTTCGCTCAGCGTTTAATAAACAAACAGACAGAAAATAAAAAGGTTGTACAAACACAGGACACGGCACTTGCGCCAAAATAAATAGACAAACAAAGCGGACTATACAATAAACACACACGAACAGACAAACACGGTGAGTAAGAACACTTTTACTAATACTTTCACTATCACCTCCGTCTCAAACCCGTTCTCCACTCACGAACACCCAACCCCAAGTGAGTGAAAACATGCTGTTTTATGCAGTTGTACCGAGACTTCGATTGCTAGTCAATCATTCAATTGGAATCTCGGTACAACTGCGTGAATTAATTAAGTGCACTCCCGTGACCACACATTACATTTTAACCAGCACGTGAAAAGTGATTTGTGCCCTCCTCGTGCCTAAATACAAATCTACATTTTTAAATCACACGTGAAACACAGACCCGTTTATATCCGTGTACCGATGACTATACACCAACATTTACACACAACACGTAACATATAATACACAGGGGGCACTTTGCCACATATACCCCCTTGTGCAAAGCACACATGGCCTCAATGGCCACCTCCCCTCAGTCCCAAAGTCCCGGAAGAGGGAAGCAAGTTGTTTCTGGGGGTGGCCATGGTGGAATGTCTGGCACCCCCAATTCTTCGTGGCTGGCAGCTCCCTCTTCCGGGGCTTCAGCCACACTATCTCCTGCCGCGAAAGTGCAGCTGGGGAGCTGGTCTCCTGACCTCCCCCTTCTTCATGGCCGACAGTTCCCCTCCATGGGGCTCCGACCACACAATCTCCGGCAGCGAAACTGCTGCGGGGAAGCTGGTCTCCTGACCTCCCCCTTCTTCATGGCGGCAGTTCCCCTCCGTGGGGCTCCGGCCACCCAATTCGGCAGCGAGACTGCTGCGGGGGAGCTGGTCTCCTGACCTCCCCCTTTCTTCATGGCCGGCAGCTCCCTTTATGGGGTTCTGGCCACAGTGTAGCAACCCCAGGCGAAGCAGGACCCTCGGCGACCCCAGGCGAAGCAGGATCCCTGGCGACCCCAGGCGGCGGCAGCAGCAGCGGACCCTCAGGAGGCGGCGGCAGCAGCAGAGGACCCTCGGGAGGCGGCGGCAGCAGCAGCGGACCCTCGGGAGGCGGCGGCAGCAGCAGCGGACCCTCGGGAGGCGGCGGCAGCAGCAGCGGACCCTCGGGAGGCGGCGGCAGCAGCAGCGGACCCTCGGGAGGCGAACTCGGGAGGAGCCCCTGGCCATAGAGTCGGCAGCGGGAGCTCCACTTCTCCCTCGTACCCTGTACTCTGTGTGGAGCAAAAGGCAGCCCCAGGCGTGCGGAGCGACAGGCAGCCCAGGCGTGCGGGCGACAGGCAGCCCCAGGCGTGCGGAGCGACAGGCAGCCCCAGGCGTGCAAGGCAAGCATCCTTGGGCGAGCGAGGCTGGCATCCTTGGGCGGCGAGGCAGGCATCCTTGTGCGGCGAGGCAGGCATCCTTGGGCGGCGAGGCAGGCATCCTTGGGTGAGCGAGGCAGGCATCCTTGGGCGCAGCGAGGCAGGCATCCTTGGGCGAAGCGAGGGAAGCATCCTTGGGCGCAGCGAGGCAAGCATCCTTGGGCGAGCAGGCAGGAGTCAGGACAAGCTGGGGTGCGGGGTTTGGCCCTCTTCTCGGCCACTGCGGCCGGGCGGTTCTTCCCATGCTTTCCTCAGCAGCCTATGCAAGGGCTGCTGAGGACCGCCAGCATCTAGTCCTGGTTTCTCTGGTGAAGGGAGAGGCAGCTCCTGCTCCTCTCCTCGTGACGGTGGGGGAAGTGATACCAGCAGGCATTCATCCTTTGCTGGTTGGGGAAGTGATACCAGCAGGCATCCCTCCTCTGCTGGTGGGGTTGGCGGAGGCAGAGGCAGCTCCTGCTGCTCTTCTCCTGCCAGTGAAGGTGGCGGAGGCAGAGGCAGCTCCTGCTGCTCTGCTCCTGCCAGTGGAGGTGGGAGCGGCGTGTAGTCTCCTGGCGGCGGAGGTGGGGGGCGTGTAGTCTACCCTTGTTTCAGGGGACTGGTGCGGCCCTCCCTCTCTTGCAGGGGACTGGTGCGGCTCCGCCTCGGAAGGGGAGACCAGCAGGCATTCACCCTCTGCTGGTGGACAGGGACCCAGCAGGCATTCACCCTCTGCTGGTGGACAGGGACCCAGCAGGCATTCACCCTCTGCTGGTGGACAGGGACCCAGCAGGCATTCACCCTCTGCTGGTGGACAGGGACCCAGCAGGCATTCACCCTCTGCTGGGGACAGGGACCCAGCAGGCATTCACCCTCTGCTGGTGGACAGGGACCCAGCAGGCATTCACCCTCTGCTGGTGGAGGAGGCAGAGGCAGCTCCTGCTGCTCTGCTCCTGGCGGTGGAGGTGGCGGAGGCAGAGACAGCTCCTGCTGCTCTGCTCCTGCCGATGGAGGTGGCGGAGGCGGGACCAGCAGGAATTCACCCTCTGCTGGTGGAGGTGGGAGCTGCAAGCAGTCCTCCCATAGCAATGGAGGTGGAACCAGCAGGAATTCACCCTCTGCTGGTGGAGACTGGGGCTGTGGACGCTCTACCTTCCCCTTCTTGGGCCGTGGACGCACCGACTCCTCCCTCTTGGGCTGTGGATACACAAACTCCTCCCTTTTGGGCTGTGGACACACAGACTCCTCCCTCTTAGGCTGTGGACGCACCGACTCCTCCCGTTCAGGCGTAGGACGCTCGGGCTCCTCCCGCTCAGGCGTAGGACGCTCGGGCTCCTCCCGCTCAGGCGTAGGACGCTCGGGCTCCTCCCGCTCAGGCGTAGGACGCTCGGGCTCCTCCCGCTCAGGCGTAGGACGCTCGGGCTCCTCCCGCTCAGGCGTAGGACGCTCGGGCTCCTCCCGCTCAGGCGTAGGACGCTCGGGCTCCTCCCGCTCAGGCGTAGGACGCTCGGGCTCCTCCCGCTCAGGCGTAGGACGCTCGGGCTCCTCCCGCTCGGGCTGTGGACGCTCTGGCTCCTCCCGCTCGGGCTGTGGACGCTCTGGCTCCTCCCGCTCGGGCTGTGGATGCTCTGGCTCCTCCCATTCAGGCATAGGATGTGGCAGCAAGGGCTCCTCTTCTTCATCCTGCATGGGCATAGGGCCAACGTGTGCCCATATGCCCCACAGCCAGGGCACCACTCCCCCCATCCCAGTCTTTGGGCCATTTCTTGAAGGGTCCTGTGGACGGAGCAGGGTATGGTGGTGTGGCTAGGTTGGCCACAGTCGAAACACCACAGCCCTGCTTCCGCCTTTCTCCCTTTGCCCTCCTGTGCTCCTCTCCAGCCTCTTCTCCCCATTTCTTTTCCTTTTAAAAAAAAAAAACAAAACCTGCGGTTCCCGCTCTGGCCTGAGTACTGGAGGCGCTGTTTTCCCGGTTCTGACACCACGTGCGACAGGATGACTGGGCGGTGACGTCACGGCAGAAGCAGGAACAAAACGACAGAGAGGAGTTTGGTGAAGCTGAGCGAATGCTTTCGCTCAGCGTTTAATAAACAAACAGACAGAAAATAAAAAGGTTGTACAAACAAACACAGGACACGGCACTTGCGCCAAAATAAATAGACAAACAAAACGGACTATACAATAAACACACACGAACAGACAAACACGGTGAGTAAGAACACTTTTACTAATACTTTCACTATCACCTCCGTCTCCAAACCCGTTCTCCACTCACCGAACACCCAACCCCAAGTGAGTGAAAACATGCTGTTTTTATGCAGTTGTACCGAGACTCGATTGCTAGTCAATCATTCAATTGGAATCTCGGTACAACTGCACGTGAATTAATTAAGTGCACTCCCGTGACCACACATTACATTTTAACCAGCACGTGAAAAGTGATTTGTGCCCTCCTCGTGCCTAAATACAAATCTACATTTTTTAAATCACACGTGAAACACAGACCCGTTTATATCCCGTGTACCGATGACTATACACCAACATTTACACACAACACGTAACATATAATACACAGCGGGGGCACTTTGCCACAGGGTGTTAACCAACCCCTAAACACCCAGCAAAAGCAACAGCTGAACCTGACTGAAAAGCTCCTGCTCAGGAAAATAAATAATATAACTAAATACAGTAGTTTGGGGTAAAACATTCAGAGCGAAAGAGTGAGCTCAGTTAAAATGTTAAACTTGCAAGAATGTACATAAATGCCTGTAGCTATTATTATTATTATTATTATTATTATTATTATTATTATTTCTTAGCAGACACCCTTATCCAGGGCGACTTACAATTGTTACAAGATATCACATTATTTCTACATACAATTACATTATTTTTTAAACACAATTACCCATTTGTACAGCTGGGTTTTTACTGGAGCAATCTAGGTAAAGTACCTTGCTCAAGGGTACAGCAGCAATGTTCCCCCCTTTGTTTGAACCCACGACCCTCTGGGCAGGAGTCCAGAGCCCTAACCACTACTCCACACTGCTGCACCAATAAATTCATAAGTATGGACAAAGACATAGATATATACACACATAGCTACATATTACCATATGCATACAAATACATACACCCATATTTTTCCATTCATACGGTCAAGTCAAGTATAAAGTCCTCGTAGCATTATACAAAAATAGGTTCATTTCATTATTGTGCTTCTATTCCCATCACATTTTTGATAGTACATGTCAGTATCTATCGATAATATTAGTATACCTTGTGATAGTGGGGGGTGAACTGTCCTGTCTCGTTTCTTAATGATCCATTTTCTCTGTTTGCACAGCAAAATATGGAAACTTGCTTTTCATGAAGGCTGACGTTTCCTCCACACAGGGCCGGCGCAACCATATAGGCAGAACAGGCCGCCGCCTAGGGCGGCACATTGAAGGGCCGCATAAAAATGGTACATAATTACATTTTATATTTCACATTTCTTTAGTTGTAAAATGTTCAACATCTTAGATCACTATTTTTTTGTTCTGCAAAACTTATTGCTGATGTTACGGAACCATATTATTCATGAGCAGTGGTGTAGTCCTAAATCTGGAAGTACAGGAACGCTGTGGGGGTGATCTGGTAAAAAAAACACACACACACACACACACACAGCAGGCAATATGTCTCAGTACCACCACCAAAGTGGAGCTCAGAGAAAAAAGAAAAAGATAAAAAAATTCAGAAACATACTAAAATTGATTTTTTTTAAACGTGGATGTGACAGCACCGAAACGCACAACAAAGCGATGAGGGATACGGAATAGTCTAGGCCCGATACAACTGCAAGTAGCTGCGAAAAAAAAACTAAAAAACAATGTGTACAAAGAATGACAAACAAGCAACAGTTGAAAGAGTACTTGTAGAAAATGCTGAAGTTGTGATTGATAACTTACCTAAAGGAGCGGAATATCCAAGAGACTTTCCTATTAATGTTAGCGATCACCAAGTGACGCGGTTTAGAATAGATTGTGGATCATGCCAACTGAAAGGACCTTTCCCAAGGGATGAACAGCAAGGTGGGAGATGCTTTTCAGAACATCATTATTATAATCGTACAACAATCCAATGTGACAGATGCTGCTTAGAGAGGGGCTGTCCTAGGGTCCGTGTCCCTTGACAGACGAAGAGCTGGTCAGATTGACGCAGAGCTCTTGTCCTATGCACATAGCATCTCAATGCCTGCACTGGGCAGAGGCAGTTTAATCTCTCATCCTCTGTTGAAACAAACGGAGGTGGATGAAAAGACTCCAGTTCCACCGATTGATTGACATGGAAGGCTGTAATTAAGCAGGTTGGTGCGCAGAGACACCCTACTGCCATCTTCCCAAACACGCATGCAGGAGCTGTGCTCAGACAACGGGTAGCCAAAAAATGTGCGCCTGGAGACATTGAATCTACGGGGGCATGGCAAGCAGAGATAGCCGCTAAATACACCTTCAAGGTGGATGGTGACCTACCAGCATCAAACAGTTCTTGCAGAAACTGTAAGATGACTGGCATAGGGCAAGATATGGGGTCATGGCTCCTAGCCAGACACCAAGTTTTTGAAATACCTCCACTTATAGGTATACAAAGACCTTTTGGAGTCTGTCCTCGTGCTCTGCAATGTACCCACAACCGAATCCGACAGCCCAAGGGCTAACAAGCGGTCCCTTTTAGGGGCCAGACCCAGAGCTGGAACCTGCCCGGTTCCGGGTGCCAAAGGGAGCCTCTCGCCTCTCGACTGAGGAGATCTGAGCGGAGCAGAATCTCCCAGGGCTGGTTGTGTAACAGCTGGCACAGGGCCGAAAACCAGACTCTCTTGGGCCACTTGGGGGCCACTAGGAGAACTGACGCTTTCTCTAACTGGACTTTTTCGAGAAAGGCCGGTAGAAGCGGTATAGGCGGGAAAGCGTACAAAATCGCTTTGGGCCATTCGTGCGCTAGGGAGGGAGTACCACAGGGGGCAATGCGTCGTCTCTGCCGAGGCAAAGAGATCGACCTGCGCCTTCCCGAACCGTTCCCAAATGCGCTCCACTACCTGAGGGTGGAGTCGCCACTCTGATGGATGCGGACCGCTCCTGGAGAGGAGGTCTGCTGCCCAGTTCACTGCCCCAGGAATGTGCATCGCCCGTAGAGACAGCAAGTTCCACTGCAATAGCCTGAAGGCTATGCGATGCAACCCCAGGGACCGTAGGCCTCCCTGGTGGTTGACATACGCTACCACTGTCATGTTGTCCGTCCGGATCAACACATGCGTGCCGCTCAGCACTAGGAGAAAGTGGTGGAGAGCAAGGGAAACCACTTGCAACTCCAGCATGTTTATGTGCAGGGATGTCTAGCGGTCCGGCCAGGATCTGTGTACTCCTCTGCCTTTCCAGACCACCCCCCAACCCAAGTTGGAGGCGTCCGCATCACCACTTCACGGTTCGACAGTACTCCCATTCGCACACCTTCGCGCAGGTGAGAGGATGTTCTCCACCAGTGTAGGGCTGCTGAGCACGCATGAGACACAGTCAGCCGGCAGGGTGCGTGTTGCGTGGAACGCATTGAACCATGCTTGTAGCAGGCGCATGCGAAGCAGACCAAGCTGAATGGCTGATGTGGCTGTGGCCATCAGACCCAATAGTTTCTGACACAATAGGAGGGTGACCTGCGATCCCTGTTGAAACAGGGAGAGACAGCCTTGGATAGCTGCAACTCTGTCGTCCGACAGGTATGCGTGCAATGGAGTCCAGCCGGAGCCCCAAGTATGTAGTGCACTGCACCGGTGTAAGCCGACTCTTTGCCTCGTTGATGGTGAGGCCCAGCCTTGCCAGATGCTCTGTCACAACCGCCATGTGGGCCAGCGATCCCTCCCACGACTGGGAACAGATCAACCAGTCGTTGAGATAGTTTAATACTCTGATCCCCTGCAGCCGCAGGGGAGCCAGGATAGCGTCCACGCACTTTGAAAACATACGAGGAGCTAGGGAGAGGCTGAATGGCAGCACAGCAAACTCGTAAACGCTTCCCTGAAAGGAAAAGCGGAGATACTTTCTGTGCTCTGGACGAATTGGAACGTGAAAATACGTGTCCTGTAAGTCCACGGTGGTGAACCAGTTGCCCGGCCGGACGGACTGGAGGATAAGACGGTATGTCAGCATTTGGAACCTCCTTTTTTTTAAGAACCCGTTGAGGAACCTCAGGTCTAAGATGGGGTGAAACCCGCCGTCCTTCTTGGGTATCAGAGGGGGGATCTACGAGACGAATGGCTGGCTTGCCCAGCAAGGAGGACACTTCGTTCTGTAGTACTGAGGCCTGGAGAGGGTCCGTCACGAAAGTATTCGTGATGCCTCGAAAGGGAGGAGGTCCCAAGTGGAACTGGAGCGCATAACCATTTTGCACAGTGGCGATCACCCAGGAGTCTGAGGTGCAAGCGCGCCAGTACTGCAGCTGTTGTGCTGAAAAGGGGGTCTGAGGCTGCCAGCCTTCAGTGGCCCTACTGAGGCTGCCGAAGCTGAGGCGGGGTAGTTTGGGGAGGCTGTCAAGGGCGCTGGCCCTAAAAACGCCTCCTGTGACGCTGGTGTGTGGACTGGCCACGACGTTGCATTTCCTGCCGGTTGGGCCCGCTTGCTTGCCGCTGATGTGCCCTGTAGGCGATGCCTTAGGTCACCCCTCGGAGCCGTGGGGACTGGGACTGTTCTAGTGACAGTCCGTGTCTGAGGAGCTCGCCAGCGGCTCGACCTGCCCCAGGGAGCAACGCGGCCACCTGTCGGAACGCCTTGCGTTCCTGGTGGGATCTCTGTAAGATCTCCTCCACGGCTGGCCCAAAGGTATGTCCTGGGGATGTAGGCGCGTCAAGGAGCGCCGCCTTGTCCGCATCAGGAACCCTGGCTTGTGACAGCCACAGCTGTCTACGAGCCACAACCAAGCCAGCTTTCAGCATGAATGCAAGGTAAATACAATCGACTCGACTCGACTTGAGAAGCTCTTTTCTTATCAATACGCTCAGCTAAATACAGAGGTCTTACCGTACCGTCTTGAGAAGGAAAAAGAGAAATGGCTTCCTTTGGATAGTAGTTTTATTCCCTCGGTGGGCGGGACCGAGTGCATCATCCAAGGAAGAGGCCTATTGGCAGCTCTGATATAAAGAGCTCAGCAATACCTACCCAATGGGCAGGAATATCCCATACATAATGTTTGGTGGTCGTCTTCGAATTGAAAGGGAACCTAACTCTAAACCTAAGGTTCATGGGGTATTTGCTGTGGTTCACCAATTAATTGTCGCACAGTAATTACTATGTTCAGTTTTCTCCCCCTCCAACACCCTGGTTATTGTCACATGGAAACTGTTCTGAGGGCATCAGATGATTCTAGGGTGTTTGCCATTTACTCCCACCTTTCACTTCCAGAGCTCGGCAACTCTACGAAATCAAGCCACCCTGTCCCTAACCTAACCCCAACCCTAACCTTAAGCAACCCCTGCCCTAAAACCGAACCTCAAACCCAATACCTAACCCTACAGCTAACCATTAAGAATCATCTTATGCCCTCAGGACACTTTCTAGGGTATGTTCCTGTGTGCTGCAGCGGTGTTGAGGGTGAATGAAGCATGACGTAAATTACGAGTTGCGCACGCAGCGCTACCCTGTGTGAGCTACCCTGCGAGAGCTACCCTGTGTGAGCTACCCTGTGTGAGCTACCCTGTGAGAGCTACGCTGTGTGAGCTGCCCTGTGTGAGCTACACTGTGTGAGCTACCCTGTGTGAGCTACGCTGTGGGAGCCTCGTTCTGCAGCTATATACCCTTGTTAAATGTCACAAGCAAGAACATCTCGTTTTAAATCTCACAAGCATGTTACAATCCTCCAATAATAATGTAGGAATTTACTTGGGGTGGGTTTAAAGTATTCAGAACGAGTCAATGTGAGATACAAGTCAGGAAGGAGGGACATTGCCCAACTGCACTGTGGCTTTTTTTTGTAGGTACAGTAATCTGTCACGTATCAGACTGCGGTGGGACCGGAGTAAAGTCGGATAAATGAATCCTGTTTTAAATACCATTATACACAGCTGTAACAATTACGATATTCACACAATTATTGTTTTGAGAGTCAGCTTTTATTAGGGAGCACCCCTAAATCCCTTGTTTAGAAAGATACAGGGTATTAAGGTGACAGAGTAGCTGACAGAGGTTTTTTTTGGGTGTTGTTGACTCTTCCTATAAAAAATCACGACTGCACATCACTCGTATTTTACCTCAGACACGAGCAAAAGAAAAATTAGACGTGCCTGTGGGATGATCTCATTTTACGCATGCACAATGCGCCAGGGGATACAGGTTTCTGAGGGGGTACTGAACTGGTTACAACACCTGTTAACTCACGATGTAACTCAGAAATGACTTCAGATAAAACTTCCACCTCTGAATTAATCAAAATACTTTGAAGCCACTGTAAAATCATCACTGGTATTAGTTTCTAGCATATTTCTTGGTAGAATAATTTTTTGTCGAGATTAGTTCTGTAGCTGGGTTGCTACGTCGGGCCTAGCAGCTTCAGCCATGTGAACTTAATAAAATAAAAACCGTTGTAAAAAAACCACAAGGCTTAATAACGTCATTTAATATGTATCTTTTTACACACAAAACAGGTAAAATAACAAGACCCTTTTTAATGTTTACAGGCGGCACAAGGCAGCTACCGTTTTTTAGTTTGAAAATCAAAGCCTGTCATTGGCTGAACAGGTTAACAGGTAACAAGGAGGAACACCGATCTCTCCAATGTGGAAGGGGTGGGAATGGGCGGGGCGGATGTGATTGATTGACAGTTTGCAAGTGCATGCATCGAATGACAATGTGCACACCGAATGGAGAGGATAAAGCACACATCGAATGGATAAAAGCCACATTGAATGTATAAAGCTCATATTTAATGTTTGATGTTAGTTTTTAACATTCGACTGTTGCATTTAACATTCGATGGTAGTATTTAACATTCAATACTTGCATTTAATGTTCAATGTTGAATTTATTATTTTATTATTTGATGTTAAAATTTAACATTTGATACATGAATTTAAAATTTAATGCTAGTATTTATTATTTGATGCTAAAATTCAATATTCGATACTTGCTTAAATTTAACATTTAATGAATTGTCATTCATTATTTAATTTTTGTTACTTTCACCTCACATAGTTCCTGTGTCATGTTTTGTTTCTGTTGCTGCTGTAAAATGCCTCCGCTCTTTAATCAGTGACGTCACACGGGGAAAAAAAGGCAGTGAAATTCAATCGCTCCTTTATCTAATGATATGCATCTGCAACATGCACTGCAAAGTATGGTGACCCAGTAAGTCAAAGAAACAAAGTACGTTTTTTTTTATCTTGTTTACCCGATCATGGGCCCAGAATGACACTTCAGCATGGCTGTAGTTACAGTGATAATTTACTAAACACCGACAAGCACATGGGGGTCAGCCTTACATATTGCATACCTTTTCCATATATAGATAAAAGTATTTCTTAACATAATTTCACAAAGCCTGCTTTCAAACTGCAAGGTGGCTTCTTCTGTGTCCACCGATGAAGTATGTTCACCGAATTCACTTCCAAATGCTGATGGACATGAAGCAAAGCCAACCAGTCAGACGGTAACCAGTACTAAGGCAAGAAGTAGATGGATCAAACACCTGTCTAGTTTGGATTGGGCAGTCATTTTTAAGAATTCTACCGCCATGGTCAGTGTCTAGTGTGGCATCCACATGTTTGATGTGCATCATTTTGTTGGGTGGGAGTGGAGAGCTGCATGCAGGGCAACATGAGGGAAGTGGATATGTATGGCCAATCGTGAGGCAGAGGTGCATGACAGGAGAACTACCAACAGAGCTGTAATAGGGATCTATGAGATGTCCCAGCATAACAGTCTGTTGTGTGGAACTGCAGATGTTCAATGCCATAACGCATCATTTTGCAGGGGAGGAGGGGGTGTTGGGTCGGCACTCGCATTCATAGTAACATGGAGAGGTGGTAACAACCAAGAGTCATTCAGTGTCATACTGGATGAGCAACAGAATATAGACAGATGTTTAATGGGAGGGGTGGCCTCACCGTCACAGTTGGGCTTTATAGGTCATGCTGTCATGCTAGTATGTTCTGTGTTTACCATTTCTCCAGTGTCTTAGGACTATGTTGGCAGATAGCACTCACATACACTCTGTAAATAGCCATCCTTATGCAGTGACACTTGCAAAAAATGTTTGTATGCATTGCCATACTTTAATTTGTTATGGTTTGACCATGGTGACAACATGCTATAAAATAAACATTTGTGCTTTATAGAATTCTCACACAGCAAACATTGACACATTTTGTGAGAAATTATTTTTATGTAACGCACCTAGGACAAAACTACTCAGAACAAGTAATTGATTAGCACTAATCTTAGATTTACTTACAGTACCTAACGTTCAAGATTAGTGCTAATCAGGGTCTGTGAAACCAGTTTGTTTTGAACTAATGAAAGGATATATTGAAGTGTTTACTGGGGTTTACAAAGGCAGAACAAAATCACTGTAACAAGCTAATCAGGGTCTGAGAAACCAGCCATGAAGTACTAAACATGTAAAGGCATTAGGAAAAATGCAGCCATCAGTGTCATAGGATTTTTGCTAAGTTTCTCCTGCTTAGAGGTCACAGGAGTCCACTTGAAAGAAGTACAATAGTAACTATTTATTAACCCTGCTGCGGATGCATAGCACTGACAGGGACATAGTTAAGTTGACCGTATGTGTGTGTGTCACAATCAAAAATCTAGAAAAACGCTTATCTAATTGTGATATTTTTTAGGTTTTCAGATTTTCAGGAAGTGCCTGTACTGTACCTCTTTCTTTATGCAAATGTCTACGTCACAATTGTATTCTTGTATAGAGAGCTCCCCTTTATAAAGCCCTTTAGATCCGGAACCAGTTTTAAGGCAGCATGGTCGTGGCTTCGATTTGCCCCATAATGCCATTGCACTAGCACTTTCATTCTTGTTATAAGGCTGAACACAAATAGCACAGCTTTGTATTTATGGCTCCTGACTATCATGTAATAAAGTGGTAGCACTCTATAGAGATTTTTGTGACTATTTAAAAATGCATCTTACTGCTGACTGTTATTACATGGAGATAAAACAGAGAAGTATAACTAGATATAGTTAATTCCTATAAAATAAAATGTAATATGATGATTACTGTATACCATATCACAAAATGCACTCATGTGTAATTACACTGATGGTTAGCAACTCATATGTAATTGAACTGTTTCCTACTCTAAGTACACTCACAGACAGCATTCAAACCTAGACAGTAACTGCATTTTTCCCTTCACAAACATATGATTCTATTATCCCTGATGATGGGGACATAGTGAGGTGCCTGCCCATCTTTCTGTTAGTATATCACGCTTTTTTGTGATAAACCTTGGTCACGACTTTCCTCCCCATGAGTAATTGATATTATTTAGGCTATACAGTACAGAGGTGTCAGACACACACATTTTTACATGAACATATGGTGGATGTAGGATTCATGTTTGAGAAAAGCACTTGTAGCTGACTACAACAAAGAAAATGGCTACAGAGCAGTATCAGAGAAATATGGAATGATAAAATGCACAATCACAGCAATAATAAAGAAGCACCACAGAAAAATGCAACTGAAATGCTTGAAAGAAGTGGACGTCCAAAGAAAAGTATTGGTACAGCTGGTAGGAGAATCGTCAGAACAGCTAAAAAAAAAATCCAAGATGAACAACCAAGGATTTAAAGAAAGATTTTGAAGCATCAGGCATAATAATGCACAAAAGAACTGTCCAAAGGCACCTGAACACAGAAGAGCTGTATGCATGTAGACCTCACTGCATTGTGTATTTTGGTCTTTGTCATATTAATAAATGCTTTTATTTAACACGATTTCTTGAATTATCTTATATTAGGTGTAGAGTGCCAATGTTTTTGTCTGCGACTGTAAGAGGGATATTGTAGGAAGTCACCTTGACAACCATGCACGTCTATTTGTAAAGGCAAAACTCTTTGTAAGGCAAACAAACAGACATACAATCGAATAACATAATGCTCTGGATAGCTCTCACATCTCTTAACAGCTTGCCATGGTAAATTTGCACAATAATACTGCAGTTTACCATACTTCCCCATGCCTCTATTGTGCATTTACTGTTTTTAGTTAACCATAGTTTGAACAATGCTTTACTATAGTAATCTCAGGGATCGACATGGACATATTTTACCATTAAAAATACCAATTTTAAAATAGAAATAGTATTTTTATTGTTATTTGAAATAGAATTTTCAGATACCATTTCCATTTAGAATCGAAAACTATTTTGTAAATAGTTAAAAAAAAAAAATAGTTTTTTTTAAAATATTATTATTTTATTATTATTTATTTCTTAGCAGATGCCCTTATCCAGGGTGACTTACAGTCGTAAACAAAAATACATTTCAAGAATCACAGTACAAGTAATAATACAATTAAGAGCAAGATAAAAAATACAATGACTTTGGTTCTAGCAAGTACAAGTATTTGACAAAATACGATTCAATAACGGAGCAGATAAGTGTCAGTGATAGTTACATCAGGATATAATTAAATACAAAATACTACAGATTAAATAACACTTGTGACAGATTACAGTACTCTAAAGTACAGGATTAAATGCAGTAAAATAGGGGGCAAATAAGAGCATGTAAAGCACTTTTAAGGAAGAGTGATAAGTGTCCAGAGGGAAAAGAGGAGTTCTACAGGTGCTGTCTGAAGAGGTGAGTCTTGAGGAGGCGCCGGAAGGTGGTCAGGGACTGAGCAGTCCTGACATCTGTAGGAAGGTCATTCCACCACTCTAGGGCGAGGGTGGAGAAGGAGAGGGCTCTGGAGGCAGGGGAGCATAGAGGAGGTAGAGCCAGTCTTCTAGTGCAGGAGGAGCAGAGAGGTCAAGAGGGGGTGTAGGGAGAGATGAGGGTCGGGAGGTAGCTGGGTGCAGTCTGGTCAGGGCATCTGTAGGCAAGTACAAGAGTCTTGAACTGGATGCGAGCGGTGATCGGGAGCCAGTGGAGTGAACGTAACAATGGAGTTGCGTGGGAGAAGCGAGGCAGAGAGAACACCAGGCTAGCAGCGGAGTGCTGGATGAGCTGGAGTGGACGGGTGGCGGATGCAGGGAGGCCAGCCAGGAGGGAGTTGCAGTAGTCTAGACAGGAGAGTACCAGAGCCTGGACCAGGAGCTGGGTGGCGTAGTTGGTGAGGAAGGGTCGGATTCTTCGTATGTTGCTCAGGAAGAATCGGCAAGTGCGTGCCAGAATGGAGATGTGCTGGGAATAAGAGAGGGAGGGGTCCAGGGTGACTCTGAGGTTCTTAGCTGAGGAGGAGGGAGAGAGTGTGGTAGATTCCAGAGGAACGGAGATAGAGAGATCAGAGGGGGAGGAGGAGGAGGAGGAGGAGGGAAGGAAAAGGAGGTCAGATTTAGAGAGGTTGAGTTTGAGGTGATGCGAGTGCATCCAGGAGGAGATAGCAGACAGACAGGTAGAGATACGGGAGGGGATGGTGGAGTCAGAGGTGGGGAAGGAGCTTTATTATGTAGCTGTATTTTGTCTGAATAACAACATAACATACATGTGTGTGTTTACGTTCATTGGGGGGCCTTGGAAAAGGAAACAGGTGTGATCAGTATGACCCAATCTAAGAGAAATAACTGGTTAATAACCATGCTACTGTGATGGGACAAGTAGTAGCAATAATTATTGGGCGTAGACAGCAGGTAGGACATATGTGAGAGGGTTACTATTTTTATGCTACAAATTCAGAAAATTCTTTGGAAGGTTAAAAAATGATATTGAACAGCTGCTGCCCTCTTCCTGCAGCACTTTGAATACACCAGAAGAGTCAGCACAGGTCTCCCCCTGCTACACTGGGTTATGAGATCCCTGCTGTACCTGGGTTATGAGATCCCCATTGTGTTCTGCTGTACTTGGGTTATGAGATCCCCACTATGCTCTGCTGTACCTGGGTTATGAGATCCCCATTGTGTTCTGCTGTACCTGGGTTATGAGATCCCCACTGTGCTCTGCTGTACCTGGGTTATGAGATCCCCATTGTGTTCTGCTGTACCTGGGTTATGAGATCCCCACTGTGCTCTGCTGTACCTGGGTTATGAGATCCCCACTATGCTCTGCTGTACCTGGGTTATGAGATCCCCACTATGCTCTGCTGTACCTGGGTTATGAGATCCCCATTGTGTTCTGCTGTACCTGGGTTATGAGATCCCCACTGTGCTCTGCTGTACTTGGGTTACGAGATCCCCACTATGCTCTGCTGTACCTGGGTTATGAGATCCCCATTGTGTTCTGCTGTACCTGGGTTATGAGATCCCCACTGTGCTCTGCTGTACCTGGGTTATGAGATCCCCATTGTGTTCTGCTGTACCTGGGTTACGAGATCCCCACTATGCTCTGCTGTACCTGGGTTATGAGATCCCCACTATGCTCTGCTGTACCTGGGTTATGAGATCCCCATTGTGTTCTGCTGTAACTGGGTTATGAAATCCCTGCTGTACCTGTATGTCACACTTACATTGTTGCATATATCTGGAGACCTGCTTATGCAATTGTCTTGAAACTTAGTATTAAACATTATTTAGCAGTTGAGAGTATCAGATTCTAGGTATATATGGAGGTGTCTGTATGTCTGTTCATCCATACATCTGTACAGGTATTTCACCCTAACATGTTTTAATATATATGGAGAATAGAAATTGTGATTAAACATTTTATTGCTAATTCTTATTTTATACAGGGCAGCAGTGTGGAGTAGTGATTAGGGCTCTGGACTGTTGACCGGAGGAGCATGGGTTAAATCCCAGGTGGGGGACACTGCTGCTGTACCCTTGAGCAAGGTACTTCACCTAGATTGCTCCAGTAAAAAAAAAAACCCAAAAAACCCCAACTGTATAAATGGGTAATTGTATGTAAAAATAATGTGCAAAAAATAATGTGATATCTTGTAACAATTGTAAGTCACCCTGGATAAGGGCGTCTGCTAAGAAATAAATAATAATAATAATAATAATAATAATAATAATAATAATAATAATAATAATAATAATACTGTGCTGTACATACTGTTGATATATAAAATGATCATCAACTTTTTCATCATTTTCCATCTCCAGCCCATAACACATTGTGGGGTTGTTTCTCCCATACCTTTAAGTTTGTATCATAGAGTTACTTACTTACGTTTCTTTGTAAGCTGCCATACACAATTAAGTGGCATAGACATAGGACAGAGGATAGGAGACACTTTTTCACACAGAGAGTGGTGAGGGTATTGAATGGGTTACCTAGACATGCTGTTGAGGCTGAACCACTGGGAGCCAATAACACCCAACTGACAACGTTTTAGATCAATCAGTAAGAACATAAGAACATAAGAACATAAGAAAGTTTACAAACGAGAGGAGGCCATTCGGCCCATCTTGCTCGTTTGGTTGTTAGTAGCTTATTGATCCCAGAATCTCATCAAGCAGCTTCTTGAAGGATCCCAGGGTGTCAGCTTCAACAACATTACTGGGGAGTTGGTTCCAGACCCTCACAATTCTTTGTGTAAAAAAGTGCCTCCTATTTTCTGTTCTGAATGCCCCTTTATCTAATCTCCATTTGTGACCCCTGGTCCTTGTTTCTTTTTTTCAGGTCAAAGAAGTCCCCTGGGTTGACATTGTCTATACCTTTTAGGATTTTGAATGCTTGAATCAGATCACCGCGTAGTCTTCTTTGTTCAAGACTGAATAGATTCAATTCTTTTTAGCCTGTCTGCATACGACATGCCTTTTAAACCCAGGATAATTCTGGTTGCTCTTCTTTGCACTCTTTCTAGAGCAGCAATATCCTTTTGTAACGAGGTGACCAGAACTGAACATAATATTCTAGGTGAGGTCTTACTAATGCATTGTAGAGTTTTAACATTACTTCCCTTGATTTAAATTCAACACTTCTCACAATATATCCAAGCATCTTGTTAGCCTTTTTATAGCTTCCCACATTGTCTAGATGAAGACATTTCTGAGTCAACATAAACTCCTAGGTCTTTTTCATAGTTCCCTTCTTCAATTTCACTATCTCCCATGTGATATTTATAATGCACATTTTATTGCCCGCATGCAATACTTTACACTTTTCTCTATTAAATTTCATTTGCCATGTGTCTGCCCAATTCTGAATGCCGTCTAGATCATTTTGAATGACCTTTGCTGCTGCAACAGTGTTTGCCACTCCTCCTGTTTTTGTGTCTTCTGCAAATTTAACAAGTTTGCTTACTATACCAGAATCTAAATCATTAATGTAGATTAGGAATAGCAGAGGACCTAATACTGATCCCTGTGGTACACCACTGGTTACCTCACTCCATTTTGAGGTTTCTCCTCTAATCAGTACTTTCTGTTTTCTACCTGTTAACCACTCCCTAATCCATGTGCATGCATTTCCTTGAATCCCTACTGCGTTCAGTTTGAGAATTAATCTTTTATGCGGGACTTTGTCAAAAGCTTTCTGGAAATCTAAATAAACCATGTTGTATGCTTTGCAGTTATCCATTTTCAATGTTGCATCCTCAGAAAAGTCAAGTAGGTTAGTTAGACACGATCTCCCTTTCCTAAAACCATGCTGGCTGTCTCCCAGGATATTGTTACCATATAGGTCATTTTCCATTTTGGATCTTATTATAGTTTACATAAGTTTACATATAATAGAAGTCAGGCTTATTGGTCTGTAGTTACCTGGTTCGGTTTTGTCTCCCTTTTTGTGGATCGGTATTACGTTTGCTATTTTCCAGTCTGTCGGTACAACCCCTGTGTCAAGAGACTGTTGCATGATCTTGGTTAGCGGTTTGTAAATAACTTCTTTCATTTCTTTGAGTACTATTGGGAGGATCTCATCCAGCCCAGGGGATTTGTTTATTTTAAGAGCTCCTAGTCCCTTTAACACTTCTGCCTCTGTTATGCTAAAGTTATTTAAAATTGGATAGGAACAGGTCGACATGTGGGGCATGTTGTCCGTGTCCTCCTTTGTAAAAACCTGTGAAAAGTAATCATTTAATATATTTGCTATTTTTTTTCTTCATCTATGATTTTGCCATTTGTGTCTCTTAGACATTTGACCTCCTCTTTGAATGTTCTCTTGCTGTTATAATATTGGAAAAATATTTTGGAATTGGTTTTAGCCCCTTAGCAATATTGATTTCTATCTCTCTCTTGGCCTTTCTAACTTCCTTTTTGACTTGTGTTTGCAGTTCCAAGTACTCTTTCTGTGTACTTTGTTTTTGGTCCCTTTTAAACGCTCTGTTAAGTGCCTTTTTTCGCTGAATATTTTTTTTAATTGATTTATTAAACCATTTTGGCCATTTTGTTTTAGATTTAGATTTGTCTACTTTTGGGATGTAATCGTTTTGTGCCCTAGTACTACATTTTTAAAAAACAGCCATCCTTTTTCTGTGGATGTTTTCTCTATTTTACTCCAATCTACTTCTATTAGTCTCTGTTTCATACCTTCATAGTTTGCTTTTCTAAAATTGTAAACCTTACCTTTAGTCATTACTTTTGGGGTTTTAAAAAATATTTCAAATGACTAGGAACCGGACAAACTCGTTAGAAAAATGTCCTTATGTTCTTACATAATAAACTTATTTCACACTTACTGTATGTGTAGAGAGGTGTGGTATATGATGATTAGGTGAATCTTCAATTTTTTCAAGGGCACCAACTGCAGAGGGTTTATTAATAAAGTAGTGTGTGAGCTGTGCAGACACTGTGCTGAAGCGTTTGTGCTGAGCAGCACAGAAACAGAATGATGTATTATTTTTCTTTTGCTGATGTTCTGGAAAGTCCCAGCATATCTGGTTAGGCCAATCAGAATTTATTATTAGTGTAAACTTATGGTCACCATGTATTTAGACATTTTTCCAGTTTTCTCTCTCCAAGTTAGGATCAAGGGATGCTGATCAAGGGATGCCCTGTTCACAGACATTAGTAATTAACTTTAAGAAGCCTCCATTTAAAAAACAGAGCTCATGCTTTAAAATGTACAAAACTCCATGCCCAGAGAAGTTCTTGAAATATAACCTTCAATTTAGTGAAAGCCATTCATAACATTGTAACCATAATGTTCTGCTGTAAAAAAATAAATGAGGAAAACTTCTGCAGTTCCAGTATTATAGTTGTACATTCTAGTTTGCATCAGGACTAAACATGCAGTACAGTGTTTGAGCTGCAGTTTGGAATGAATGATTATATTCGAGTGTCTACTCAGGGTTAATACAAGCAGACTATAAGAAAGACCAAACTAAATGCCATAAAAAAGTCCTACACTGAGTAATATATTTTATTTGGGCTACTTAGGCAGTCTAATTTGTCCTACTGTAAATCAATGGGCTCTGGAACTAGGAGCCACAATTCCTACTTTGACCATAACCCTGCTGCATTGCATCTTTATTGCTCATATTGCTTGTTGACAGATCTCTCGACAATGAAACAGACTCCAGGAATACAGGCACCAATAAGAGCAGTGGACATGTGGATGAAACAATATATAAATGAAGTGAGATATCATGTCACGAGTTGGTCATTTGTTGATGTGCGATGACGCTAATAGTACGTTTTAATAAATAAAAAAAATGGTATGTGTTTATTTGTGAATGACTGAGAGACTCGAGAGCCATATGTGGTTACTTGAAGAGCCAGGTATGCCGACCCCTGTGCTGGTGGCTGGTCCCTCAAACTGTTTGAATTTTCAGAGCAGATGCAGCTCCTCTGTAGTGCAGCAACCTCCCGAGAGGAGCAGCGTCATCATTCCTTCAACAGTGCACTTGAGTGCTGCTCGAGAATCGAGGCACTGCAGTGTGTCTGCAGTGTGTCAGTGGTCACTGAAGCAATGATGACTATAGTGCTTTAAAATCCATTGTCTTGCTTTTTATTAGTGGGAACAACTGAATCACTGGTGTCCCTTACATTGTTTTGAAAGTATTTCCTTCTTTGCTTTTTCCTCTTTGTCTGTCAGTTGCTGGTACCTATTAACTTTCAGAAGGTCACATGGTGTAATTGCAGCTATACCATTGAACAGGAAATGACAGATAGTATGGGAATTGATCAGATACCAGGAAGCACTTTTAATTCTATAGAGCTGTATTTGTAAAATCTGCTTCTACTGGATTATAAAAACAAGCAAAGAACAAAATGATATTCAAGAAGAAAAAGTGGACAAGTAACGATGTACCTAGTATTAATAAGAGGTGTGTGGAAGGGTGGGGGTATTCACTGACACGGGAGACAGAAGATGGTACTTGAAAACACCGTACTTGAAAACACCACAGTTTTATTTATTTTCTATTTTAGCCCGCAGAGGGTGCAGTTGTCTGCGGCCTGTATACCAGCAACGGTAATCAGGACCACAAGGTTACCAACACAGGTATATGCAGGTTCGTGCAGACACACTCACAGGTGCTCAAAATAATAATGAAAACCAAAGACGAAATGAGCCCACTTGAAGACCCCAGAGATGTACCCTACTTAGCTCAATCCAGACGGTTGTCATGCTGATGCGCTGGGGAGACCGCACTATGGTTGATCCCCGGAGCCAGCATCGCAGCCGTTGTGTGTGCTGATGTGCTAGGGAGGCAAAATAAGCTGATCCCTGGAGCCAGCATTACACTTCAGCCATCAACACCAGACAGAAGGATATCTACATCATCATATGGAAGGAAGTGCAAATGGATGGAGACACATATGGATCACATTAGTTTACTGTGAAGCTACGTCTTAGTTGGTGCTTATCTTGGCGAGAGCCAAGTTCAAATCAGCATGAAGTTTTAACATCTACTCTCATGTAATGGAAATCATGAAGATCTGGATACGTCCAGTGACTGCTGTGAATAGTGCAGCTGGCAACAAGGGAAAGACCTCGTGACAGCCTGGAGAGACAGCTGACTGGAGGAAAGAGACCCCATTGGGGCTGGCAAGGGTTAGCTACCCTTGTCGGCAGTATCCAGCTCTGTGTTTACAGGATGCTGGAGACACCCGCCCAAGGCTTCAAAGAAATTAAACAGGAAAATACCCCTAGAGTCTGTGAGAGCGGGGGCGGAAGATGACTCAACGTTGGACAACACGGTTAAGGACTTAGGAACGGAAACGGATATGAGTATGGAGAGTACTTCACAAAAGACTAGTTCAAGATCTGCAGTTAGCAAAGACATGGAACTCCAGGTTTGTGTCTGCGGCTGGAGCAAGGCGACAACAGTCAGGGGTTTGAAGATTCATCAAGGGAGAATGAAATGCTTGAGGGAGAAGGGACAAGGGCCTCGCATTGATCAGTACTTCTTACGAAGTCAGTCAAGTCAGTCGAATGAAATCCAGCGACAGGAAGCAAACCACAGTTCGCAGGATATCAGCACCCCTGTCATAGATGTGAGGAGGACTTGCATGGACACAGTTAGTGATGAACCTAATGATCCTTGTGAACCCGGTCAGACAAACCAGCGTAAGAGAGAAAAGAACCTCAACGGGCACAAGCCTGGAGTTAAATGGCAAAGAGCTTGTAAGAAAACTGCATGGGACACAGTAAACACAGATCTCTGCTTTGCATTGGAAAGGTTAAGTGGAACAGTTGAAAAGAAACTGAATAAATTTGGGGACATCATCTACGCATATGGAAGCAAGAGGTTTGGAGTTGAAAAAAGGAAGGAAAAAGTACAAACTATTCCTGGAAAGTCTAGACGGCAGCAGGAGATTGAACGCTTAGTTAGAGAAAGGATACAGCTGAGGAAGCAATGGAGAAGAGCAGAAGAAAGTCAGAAGGAGGGACTCAATCTCTTACAAAGGGTCATAAAACATAAGCTTGTAACATTGCGCAGAGCTGAGCGCCTACGGAAACGCTACAAAAAGAAGGAGCGTCGAGAACTAACTTTATAAAGACCCATTCAAATTTGTAAAGAAGTTATTCACCAGTGAGAAGAATGGCACACTAAAAGCATCTAAGTTTGAGTTGGAGAGATATTTGGAGGAAACGCATACAGATTCAAAAAAGGCAGGAGCCTATGTCAATTCCTTCAGACATCCCACCTATCAATCCACCAGAATACCAAATGGAGGACTGTGCACCTAAGTGGAAAGAAGTAGAGCAAGCTGTGAAAAAAGCAAGGGCTTCATCATCTCCAGGGCCTAATGGAGTTCCGTACAGAGTGTACAAGAGTGCTTCAGGAGTTCTACGAATCCTGTGGAAACTGATGAAAGTAGCATGGGAAAAACAGGTTGTACCAAGAGCATGGCGCCGAGCAGGTGGAGTCTTTATACCTAAAGAAAAAGATTCTAGCAGCATCAGTCAGTTTCGCCCTATTTCCCTATTCTTCAGCATTATTGCTCAGAGATTGTCAACTTACCTATTAAAGAACTGCTTCATTGACACTTCAATACAAAAAGCGGGCATTCCAGGTTTCCCAGGATGCTTAGAACACATCAATGTGATCTGGCAACAAATTCAATCAGCTAAAAAGGAGAGGAAGGAGCTCCATGTGACGTTCCTGGATTTGGCTAATGCATATGGTTCAGTGCCACATGAACTTCTTTGGGCACAATTTGATTTTTTCAGTGTACCAATGACAATAACAAATCTAGTGAAAGCCTACTTTGGAGATTTGCAATTTAGTTTCTCAACTTCAGAATTCAGCACTACATGGCAATGCCTAGAAGTTGGAAAAATGGCAGGATGCACCATTTCTCCACTGGCTTTTACCATGGCAATGGAAGTAATCATTAGGGCATCAAAATGGGTAGTGGGAGGAGAGCGCTTGGCTTCTGGAATACGACTACCACCAATTCGAGCATACATGGATGACATGACAACCATGACTACAACAGTAGCCTGCACTAATCGGTTATTGGGCAAATTAACCAATAACATTGAATGGGCACGAATGCAATTCAAGCCCACTAAATCAAGGAGCATCTCTATAATTAAAGGTAAAGTAGTAGATAAAACGTTCTTCATTAATGGTGAGGCAATACCAACAGTGTCTGAGAAGCCAGTGAAGAGCCTTGGGAGATGGTACGACGGGGATCTAAAGGACACAGTTCGTGTGGGAGAAGTTAGAGAACAATCTGTGGAAGGGTTGAAGAGCATAGACAGCAGCGCTTTATCAGGCAAACTAAAACTCTGGAGCTTTCAGTTTGGCCTACTGCCACGGTTGCTGTGGCCACTGACTGTGTACGAGGTTTCTTTGACAACAGTAGAGAAGCTGGAAGCTTTAATCAGTTCACACATCAGGAAATGGTTGGGAGTTCCACGCTGCCTCAGCAGAGTGGGACTTTATGGTAAAGGAATACTGCAGCTACCTGTCTCCGCTCTAACCGAGGAGTTTAAGTGCGCCAAGGTCCGACTGGAAATGACATTAGTAGAGTCACGTGACAAATGCGTAAGGGAGGCAGCACCTGAGTTGAAAACTGGAAGAAAGTGGGTGGCAAAGAAAGCTGTGGAGGATGCAAAGGCTGCCCTTCGAATTGGTGATATCATGGGGCAAGTTCAGCATGGAAGAGGGGGTCTTGGTCTCAGTTCAGCTCCTCCTACATGGCACAAGGCAGCCCCAGCGCAACGGAGGAAGCTTGTAGTCAACGAGGTGCAAAAGCAGGAGGAGAGGATGAGGTGTATAAAGGCCATTTCCCAGGGCAAGCAGGGAGAATGGATGAGATGGGAGAGTGTGGAACAACGCAAGATTGGCTGGCAAGACCTATGGTCAATGGAACAGAGCAGGATAAGTTTCCTTATAAGGTCAACATATGATGTTCTCCCATCACCACAGAACCTAAACCTCTGGGTAGGAGAGGATCCCTCATGTCCTTTGTGTTCATCACCTGCAACATTAAGGCACATTTTGACAGGATGTAAGGTGGCTCTTAGCCAAGGACGGTTTACTTGGCGCCATGACCAGGTGCTGCGATGTTTGGCCTTAGCATTGGAAGACAAGCGTAACATGACCAATAAGTTGCCACTTGTTCCATCAAAACATTACACACAAAGACAACATTCCTCCGCCCAGGAGAGCAACCACCAAGAAAAGGTGTTAAAACCAATCCTCGCCCAGGACAACTGGAAGCTGCTAGAGACTGGAAAATGCTGGCGGATGTTGGTCAACGGCTTATTTTTCCACCTGAGATTGCCACCACAAACCTTCGACCAGATATTGTCTTGTGGTCTGGATCAGCACGCCTTGTTCACCTGGTGGAGTTAACAGTGCCATGGGAGGATGCTGTAGATGAGGCGTATGAGAGGAAGAAACTGCGGTATGCTCAACTAGCCACTGAAGCGGAACAGCGAGGATGGAGAGTCTGGGTTTACCCAGTGGAAGTGGGATGTCGAGGATTTGTGGCACACTCTACAACCCGGTTTCTCAGAGATGTCGGATTCAATGGCCAAGAGTTGCGTCGCACAGTGAAGAACTTATCTGAAGCAGCAGAGAGGAGCAGCAACTGGCTGTGGTTGAGACGGAAAGATTCTGGCTGGGGATCTCAAGCACAATAGAAAGAAAGAAAGGCTGATATACAGGTAAGTAAGCTGGGCTGAGTTGAGTGGGGGACGGAGGGGGTGATGCTGGGACGCCAGAATCACCGTCGAGCCCTCTTGAGGTGTCGTGGGCTAGTCGACGAAACACCGAGGATGGAAGGTGCCCACTTGAAGACCCCAGAGATGTACCCTACTTAGCTCAATCCAGACGGTTGTCATGCTGATGCGCTGGGGAGACCGCACTATGGTTGATCCCGGAGCCAGAATCGCAGCCGTTGTGTGTGCTGATGCGCTAGGGAGGCAAAATAAGCTGATCCCTGGAGCCAGCATTACACTTCAGCCATCAACACCAGACAGAAGGATATCTACATCATCATATGGAAGGAAGCGCAAATGGATGGAGACACATATGGATCACATTAGTTTACTGTGAAGCTACGTCTTAGTTGGTGCTTATCTTGGCGAGAGCCAAGTTCAAATCAGCATGAAGTTTTAACATCTACTGTCATGTAATGGAAATCACATACACGGAGATATTTAAATTTGAATTGCAAAAGCTGTTCAAAAACCAGCTATGGCGGTGCTAGTATACAGTGATTTGCAGAAGTATTCACACCCTACCAATAATCTCACATTTGATGAATTACAATGTATGCACAGTTTTTCTAAATAATGTTTTTTATTCAAAGCTGTTGTGGTTAAACTGAACACTGTTATATGAGGAGGAGGTTAAATGTCAGAAAAACAAAATATACTTGGTAGAAGCACCTTTTGCAGCAATTACTGCTATGAGTCTTTTTGGATAGGTCTCTACTAGCTTTGCATAGTAGGATGGTGAAATTTGTGTCCATTCTTCACAGGAAAATTGCTCCATTTCTGATAAGTTTGTTGGGGATCGTCGATGGACTCTAATCTTCAAGTCTCACCATTAATTTTTGATTGGATTCAAGTCAGGACTTTGACTGGGCCACTCAAGAACATTAATTCTCTTCTTCAACCACTCCAGTGTGGCTTTAGCTTTGTGCTTCGGGTCATTGTCCTGCTGAGATGTGAATTTCCTCCCCAGTTTCAGAGTCTTGGCTGACTCAAACAGGTTTTCCTCAAGGATTCTCCTGTACTTTGCCCCATCCATTCTCCCCTCTATCCTGACAAGCTTCCCAGTCTCTGCTGAAGAGAAGCATCTCCATAACATGATGCTGCCACCACCATGCTTGACAGTTGGGATGGTGTTGACTGGGTGATGTGCAGTGTTGGAGTTTGCGCCAGACGTAACACTTGGAATTTATACCGAAAAGTTCAATTTTTGTCTCGTCTGACCACAAAACCTTTTTCCACATGTCTGCAGTATCATCTACATGCTTTTTCGCAAACTCCATACTTGCTTTAAGTGAGGCTTTTTGAGTAATAGCTTCTTTCTTGCCATCCGTCCATACAGGCCAGCTTTGTGTAGGGACTGGCTTATTGTTGATGTGTGAACACTGACTCCCATCTCAGATACAGAACTTTGCAGATCTCTCAAGGTCATTGTTCAGAGTGAGACATCCCGAACCAGTTTCCTGCTTGTCCGGCTGCTCAGTTTGGGAGGGCGACCTGATCTGGGTAGTGTCTGGGTGGTATGATGCATCTTCCACTTCTTAATGATGGACTTCACTGTGCTGAGAGGGAATAATGATGATGTGAATTCAACATGGTGTCTGAATGTATTTCCAGTGCAAGGACATTATTTGCTGTAAACTAAAGCAAGCTTTCTTTTTCTGCCCCTCTTCAGGTTAATTGGTGCCAGTGAGTGTGACGCCCTTGTTTAATGTTGCTCACCATGGCAAAGCGAGAGTCCAGCAGCAGCCCTGTGGTCCGGCAGATTGACAAGCAGTTCCTAGTGTGCAGTATTTGTCTAGACCACTACCACAACCCAAAAGTATTGCCCTGCCTGCACACTTTCTGTGAAAAGTGAGTCTTGTACAGCTTTTCATGAAAAAGCACCCTCTTTACAACATTGTGCTGTATATCACCCTTTTGAAACACAGGCTGGATGTTATTCTTCTGCCTTCTGAATATTCTGTGATGCACTACAAAAATTCCCCCCAGGACACACTATTATGATGTTGATTGCAAAGGTCAACAACATAAAGGGGGGGGGGTATAAGAAGGCAGCTTCTTTTTCAACTGGTGTGACTCTCTGATGTGAAAAGAGACCTCACGTCACACACACACTTCTCTAGTCTAACAGGGTTTTCTAAAGTAAATTATATACAGTAGTAGTAAACAATGATGAGGATGAGAAAGGTTATTCTTTGGCCCACTGCTGGCTTGCAAAAAGACATTTCTGGAAAATTCTTTCATTGGTATATGAGGGAGGTTATCATTTAATGCTTGTCTACATTAGGTATTGTACTTCCAACAGGACTAGGACACATGGCTTAATATTATTTCTATGGGAAAATCGAGTTGAGATTTGAAAATTACTCAAAAAATACAACATGATTTTTTATGTTGAAGGGTCTGTTATAAGACGTCAAGCTGACAAAATGTGTTTCTCTGAAGACTGCTTATCTCAACTCAAAGTTCCCATAGAACCAGTGTTAAATCCAAGAGCTACTGTATAGACAAGCATGCCATGTTTACAGTATTTTCTATAAAGGGCATATTGTCAAAAATGTTTCCTTGGTACTGTGAAAGTCTGCTTCACTGAAAAAATGCCCTCCTCTTACTAAAACTTACTGGTTTAATTAACAGCACTTTGCAGGGTGGCAGGCTACTTTTAATACAAGTCTGGTGTCTATCCAAAGCCAACCTCTAACTGTCACTGATTGGGCTAATAGTGCAAAGGGACATTGTCATTGGCTCAGGCAATTACCTTTCTGTCTGAAGGACAAATCTAAACACAGGCGGTCCACCACTAAATTAAAATGTTCTTTCAACACAAATAAACTCTTTGGAGAATATTCTCAAGGATTATGTTATTTTAAGTAACATATACAAAATGACACTGGAAGAAATAAAAAAATGATGGTGCATTGTAAAAAATAAAAAAAATCCTTCCCCCATAATTATCTATTTAACAGATCTGCTGGTCATCAGACACATTGATAATCCTGAAGTCAGTTGGAGGATTTAAAAAATAATAATTTTAAATGTATTTATTTTTTGCAATCAAAGCCCAGTAAAATTTGAACAAAATATTGTGTTAAATTTGGTGTGGATTAGAATGTAGTGGTCATAGTAATTTTCTATCTGAACCCGCCCCCCCCCAAAAAAATAACAACTGTTACTTTTGAAACTCTTGTTACTTTCCCCCCCAACACTCCCCAGGTGTCTGCAGAACTACATCCCCCCTCAGTCTTTGACACTGTCCTGCCCGGTGTGCCGACAGACCTCCATCCTGCCTGAGAAGGGTGTGGCTGCCCTGCAGAACAACTTCTTCATCACAAACCTAATGGAGGTGCTGCAGCGTGACCCTGAGTGTGCTCGGCCTGAGGCCTGCAGTGTCCTGGAGTCTGTGAGTGCCGCCGCCGCGGGCAAACCACTGTGCTGCCCCAACCACGAGGGCAAGGTACCCTGGGGATGGGAGAAGGATGGGGAGAGGGGGGTTTAAGCACAAGGGAAAGTGAGGGGGATTTCAGACTCCTGGGCTAGGTACTTTAGATGAGGGTGGGGTCTCCACCACTGGAGCTACATATATAAAATGGAATTTATTATGGAGACATTTCTAATATAAATAAATGGTATACACTCACCATAATTGAGAAGTAATGTTCAAAAAATGTTAATCTTACAACATTTTAAAAGTGTTTGAATAATACCTTCAGTTGCATTACCAGTACTACTGGTACAGAATACTACTGTAATTGGAGTCATATTACAGTAGTATATTATAGTACTACTGTAATTGTCTTTTTACATGGAAAGAAATAATCTATGTGGGTATTTTGAACAATATAATATATTTTGCTTTATAAGACATACATTACAGTGGTCTAATACATTACAGTGGTCCATTTCATACATACAGTTTACTTTGCTTGTTCTGAACATACATGCTGTTGTAGTTGCTGTGGAGCTTGCGATGTGTGTGCTGTGTCTCCCCCTGCAGGTGATGGAGTTTTACTGCGAGTCCTGTGAGACAGCAATGTGTTTGGAATGCACAGAGGGGGAGCACCGGGAGCATGTGACTGTGCCGCTGCGAGACGTGCTGGAGCAGCACAAGGCAGCACTGAAGAACCAGCTTGATGCCATACGCAACAGGTGAGCTGCTACAGTTTATCTTCCTTGCAGGGGGTGAAAGGAGACATGCTTTCTCTGGCGATGAAGGAATGTGTACAAGTTTATTTACAATAGACTACAGCCTTGCAGAGGACAAATGTCAGCTGTACTTTTTTTCTTTGCTTCAAATGATACAAATGTTAGTTCCCATTTGAGATTTCTCACCATTACATTAAGTTCCATGTCCATTCCTTGTTTTTTTTTGTTGGTTTCAAAAATATTTATATAGTTTGTTTGTTGCCATTTGAGTCATTGATATGATGAAGTTGATTCATTGAACCCTAGTAATTGAACCATCATTATAATACAGAGTGGTGCATGGCAGTGTTCTGTGTTATTTGGCTCTTCAATCATGCAATACATACTGTACATTGCAGTTCATGTTCAGTTGTGTAAGAGGATAGAAACATAACATGCAGCTGTGCTATTAGGAACTGTTTACATATCCGCTGCTCCACAGGCTACCCCAACTGACAGCCGCCATCGAGCTGGTGAATGAGATCTCAAAGCAGCTGACGGAGCGCAAGAACGAGGCGGTGAGCGAGATCAGCAGTACCTTTGAGGAGCTGGAGCGAGCACTGCACCTGCGAAAGAGCGCCCTCATCAGCGACCTTGAGAATATCTGCAGCACCAAGCAGAAGGTGGGCAACCCAGCTTTCTGCTTTGTCTGAACAGTATTTGTTAATTTTCTGCTGGCTTTTTACAAAGCATTATTGTGCTTTTAAGTTAATTTGCAGTGCTATCTATTTCCCTGTTTGCTAAAATTCCTAATACCGTAATTTTCTTAGTATAACACGCATAAATGCATCGACGTGGATTTGTTTAAAAAATTTAGTGAATTTCCCATGAACGCAACACACACAGGAGCGCATGTATGTTTTATGCGCATAGTTCCGTGCCCGCGTGTATGTTGCCATTGCACAGCTGAGAGCAAAGCAGGAGATGCCACTAAAACTTCAATATAATATTGAAATATACCGGCTGAAAAGCGTGTGAGAGCTGCTATTAGTGGAACACAGTATTTAATCAATGAGACCGTATCAAAACTACTGCAACTAATGATGTAAAATAAACAAATAGATATTTTCGTGTGATGTTTTATTTTTGCTAATAATACCATATTATTTAGAAATTATTTAGAAATGGTGTCCTGTGCATTATAGTAATAGTAGGAAGTTGTGGTTACAGAATAGGTTTATTTTATTCAAAACAAGATATGCTATATCAAAATGCAATAGCTAAAATATATTTCATCATATAGAATTTGTATACAGTGGTAAAAGTTAGCTATAAATAAATTGTATAATGTAACTAAACAATGTAAGATTTGTATAAAATGTTGCTCATAATAAAAAATCTACTTGCTTTGCAATCATACTCACCATTTCTAGAATAGGTTTCTTTAATATTAATTTATGATAAATAACTGCGATATAGTGTTTTGAATACATAACCGTCCTCATCTTAATGTAAAATCCAACACACTGGGATATCTTTAAATGCAGGGAAATAATGTTTTTTCTTAATGCTTTATTTTATTATTTTACCAGCAATGTTAAAAAAAAAATGTTGGGAACAGCTGTGAGATATGTTTTAAGTCATATGCTTATTCTAACTGTGTTTTGAATTCTGAAACATATTGCAATAAATTAGCGAAGAAGGAACAAACTGCAGCAGTGGGAATCTTCCAAACAATAGCGCTTTTATTGTTATAGCAGGTTACAGCAATTCAGCAGGTTCTTCACAGAAACTACAGACAGCACTTCTCTAACACACCACACAGCTAGCATGCAGGTCCCAGACCCCACAACATTGCAACAATGTAGTACTGAAGCATACTGTCCAATCAGGAGGCTGTCTGCGCATCCTCCCCCTAGATCCTGCCAGCCGCGCTTCCCGCACTTGGTAGGAATCATTGCTGGTGCAGAGTTGCATGCACAATCCCAAACAGTAAAATAAAGCAGGGACCCAGCATGGGACAGCGGCCTCGCTTCCCCCGGCAAGAAAGTGCCTTTCCTGTACCTGAATGTCATAATACCGCTTTTGGTGGCCGCCTGAAGCTGGGCGAGGGCAAAGCCATGTGTGATGTCCAGCTGGTCCTGCAAGCGCCTGCCATGTTCTGACCCGGATGTGTCCTCAGCGGTGTCTGCACTGCAGCCAAACAGCAGCTCAGCTGGGTTCCAGAGTCCCTAGCCGATCATCAGTAGTGCGGGGGTGCAATCAGTGGACTCCTGGACAGCCGTCCTGCAAGTCAGCAGGATCAGTGACAGCTGAACGTCCCAGTCCTACTGGTGAGCGACAGTGGCAGTGTGTCTTGTGTATCCCCAAGCGACGGCACATCTACGCAAAGACCTGGGACTCAAAGTTGCATCCCTGGAGTGGAGTTCTTGGGGAACTGGGAGAATAATCCCTCCAGCATCAGGCCACTTTGTGAAATAGTCCTTTGTCACCAGAATGAAGCGGTTCCCCTGGTCCGAGCCAGGGAAGAGAACCAAGATGTTGACCCCCACATGTTCCATGGGGCCCCCGACTGGGAATTGCATAGCGGGGCGTGCGACCAGCCAGGGGTCTTTCCCGCGTCATACACTCATTGCGGCAATATTTCTCCACATCCCGACAGCGGCACCCACAGTAAATTGTTTGTTGGAGAGCCGAGCAACTCCAAAATGTCCCGAACCTGGGGTGCCATGCTACCACCTGCCACCTCACCTCCCGGTCTGCTGGCTGTCACTACCACTGCTGCAGGATGCCGTTTCGGATGGCTAGACTGCTCCACTGTGACCACAGCTCCTTTGTTGCTGTCGACTACAGGGCGATCTCCCAGGGCAGCAGCCGGCTCTTCCGCACTAATTGGCGCTGTTCCCAGTCCTTACCCCCTCTCTGCTCTGCCACGACCAGCTCCTGCTCCTGGACCTCCAGCTTTTGGTAGGGGCTGTAGTCAGAGACCTTCTCCCAGGGGCGACGTGACATCAGTGTTGGCATGGTTCTCTCCAGCCCGCTGCTGGATCTGATAGTTAAGCAGCTGCAGTTGTTTGATCCAGAGTGCCACCTGCCCATCTGGTTCCAGGGAAGTCAGCAGCCACTGGAGTGTGGCGTGGCCGGTGCGGACGATGAAGGGCAGCCTGGAGAGGTAGTACCACCCCCGCCACCACTAAGCAGCTCCCGTCCAGTACCGCCGTTCTGCTTTGCTCAGGGACCGGCTGAAGTAAGCCACCATAGCTCTCTGTCTGGCCACTGTTGAGACAGGGCTGCTCCAATCCCGTCATTGCTGGCATCAGTGTCAAGCAAGAAGGGGCGAGCTAGATCAGGAGGCAGCAGCACAGGCAGTTGAGTCTGCGCTTCTCTCAGGCTGTCAAAAGCACTTTGACAAACCGCAGTCCATTCAAACAGCTCCTCCCACAGCAACTGGTGGAGGGGGGCAGCGATGGTGGCGAAGTGGGCAACAAAGCGGCAGTAGTACGAAGCAAGGCCCAGGAACCCTTGTAGCTGTCGTTGATCTGCTGGGACGGGCTAGTCCCAGACAGCGCTGATCCTTTGGCTCAGTATGGATCCCCTCACTGATACCCACTCTGTGTCCCAGGAAGGTGACCTACCGCTGCATGAAGCTGCACTTGTCTGGCTGGAGCTTCAAGCCAGCTGCTTCCAGCCACTGTAGCACCTCATTGAAAGTTGGTCCGTGCACCAGCAGATCATCCAGGTACATCAAGGCAGCATTGTGGCAGGACCGCATTCAGTACTTTTTCCATTAGCCATTCAAAGGTGGCAGGCATGACTTTAAACTGCCACAGCGATCGATTGGTGGAGAAGGCAGTCTTTGGCCGGGCTGCAGGAGCAAGCTCCACTTGCCAGTAACTGCTTTTTAAGTCCAGTGAGCAGAACCACTAAGAGCCAGCCACCAAGTTCAGGGACTAGTGGGCATAATTTCGTCAAGTAGAGTGAGTGAACTCCAAGGCCTCATTGTGGACTATCCATACACACCGTTCTTTAAAGACAGTTACTTGCAGGCTAAATCCCAACCTCCTGCTGAAAGTCATCTCACAATTTCATCTATCTCAGTCAATCACTGACTTCAACCCCCTGCCTACAGCTCAGCAGAGAAACAAAGACCCTATCTTTTAGATGTGAGAAGAGCCCTCTCCTACTATATATTGTGGATCAAAAATGCAGAAACAGGTCAACGTTTTATGTCCTTTGGGGAGCACACACTGGGGAGCCCGTAGCTAAACAAACCACCGGCTGATGACTGTTGAGACCTGCTATATCCTTGAAGGCAGACTTTTAGAAAAAAACATCAACATGAAAGCACACTCACTTGAGGGAATATCTAACTCTTGGGCCAACTTAAAAAATGTCCCCCCTATCAGACATCTGCAATGCAGCCACCTGGTCTTCTTTTCTCACCTTCAGAAAACACTACGGTCTATATATTTCTACTGTAGGTCACAACCTTCCTTTGCACACTCAATATCATGCACCGCTTCCCAATAATAACACTACCAACACCGCAATTTAATCTCTTTGGTATCGGGGTTCATTTGTGGAATTAAATAGAACCGTAAGAATGCCATCATTATCTGTAATTGGATTTCATACGGTTCGAGATGAACGCCACACCCCTATATTTCCCTTGCACCTTCCCCTCTATCTTTTACAAAAAGAAAATAATGAACAGGGTTACTCTTCTCTCTCTCACCTGTATCACCTGGAGGGGAGGGAGGAGGGGTACCAGGATACAATTCTGCTCCAACCAGGAAGCTTGGTTTCTTTCTCCAAGCCTAGCACGAGATTGGAGTTTTGTGTATGGCGTTCATCTCAGACCGAAAAAAAAATCCACTTATACAGTAGGTAATCAGGTAACCCTAACCCTATCCCTATATTACCTCAAATAAATTACAATGAGATAACCTTCACAGTTTCCTTTAATTTATCTGATTATTTTTAAACTGGAGGCATGTCCCTTTCATACTCTACCTGATGAGAAAATAATTAAGTTTTCATTTTCATAAGCTTTCTCTCCTTTCTTCCTCTTACATCTTTTCCTTTCTCTCTCTTGCCTTGCGACCTCTCATCTTCCCTCTCTCATTTCATCTCCCCAGGTTCTGCAGTCCCAGCTAGCATCTCTCCTCCAGGGCCAGGAGAACATCCAGAGCAGCTGCAGCTTCACCGAGCAAGCCCTGAGCCATGGAAGTGCCACTGAGGTTCTGCTGGTGCGCAAGCAGATGAGTGAGCGGGTGGGCTCCCTGGCACGGCAGGACTTCCCTGAAAGGCCGCATGAAAATGACCACCTTGACTGCGTGGTGGAGACAGAGGGTCTTCGGCGCTCCATTCAGAACCTGGGCGTGCTCATCACCACCAGTGCAGTGGGCCACACCAGCGTGGCGACAGGAGAGGGCCTCCGGCATACCCTGGTGGGGCACCAGACCTCCGTGACAATCACCACCAAGGACAAGGATGGGGAGCTGGTGAAGACGGGCAATGCCATCCTGCGTGCTGAGATTACAGCACCTGACGGCAGCTACACAGAGGCAGAGGTGGTGGACAACAAGAATGGCACCTATGAAGTAATCTACACGCTGAAGTCTGACGGCGAATTCTCCCTCTCGCTGCTCCTCTATAACCAGCCTGTGCGTGGCAGCCCCTTCCGTCTGCGCTCTGTCAAGGCATCCGACGTGCCACAGTCCCCAGATGATGTGAAACGCCGCGTGAAGTCGCCCAGCGGGGGTGGACACGTCCGTCAGAAAGCTGTCCGGAGACCTTCCAGCATGTACAGCACAGGCAAGAAGAAAGAGAACCCCATCGAGGATGATATGATTTACAGAGTGGGTGAGTAAGAGAGGGAAAGTGTCAGGGACAAATATAGAGGCCTATTTAATTGATGTAAATGCTGATGGATCTAAGTTTCTCGCTGTTAGGGAAATCAGCCATCCAACAGTGTATATTAGTCTCTTTTTAGTTTATTTCTGTCTTGTAAAATATGAAAAAGCTCTAGAAGGTTCCATCTATTGCATAGACATCATAGTCTTCTTGTTATAACTTCATAGAACCTGAATAACTAAGGTAACATTAGGTAGTCAAGATTAATGTGAATCAGGGTCTTTGAAACCAGTATTTGGTTGCTAATATAGTGGTTGCATTGCTTGCTCTAGAGACTGCTCTTTAAGCTTCAGATACCTTTACACAGGGGCACTATATAAGCCAAATAAAACCAAAGATAAAGAATGGACAGGTGTTAAAATAAGAAACAGTACATTTGCAAATAGGGTGAAAGCTATGGCAAGCAAAATGATCAATTAGAGATATCTCAAATTAATTTAGATATCTCTAAATCATTTACAGATATCTCAAAATATTTGAAGATATCTTCAAATATTTAAAGATATCACTAAAACATTTAATCATTTAATGTGATTTACAGATATCTTTAAATGGAGCTTTAAATTAGATATCTAAAATGTATTTTCAGATATCTTTAAATCATTTAGAGATATCTCGAAATAAACAGGAAGTGCATTCAAAACATTTTCACAGGAAGTAATTTAGAGATATCGCGAAATGATGTGGAGATATCTTGAAATGAAGAGGAAGTTATTTCAAGATATCTTAAAACGATTTAGATCTCTAAATGAACGGGAGAGAGAGAGAGAAAAAAGGACGGGCCAGACTCCAACCGAGAGAGCCTTCCCTATGGAGTCGAGACTAGCCCTAATGGCCTCTGGGCCCCTGAAAAGACAGAGTCCTCTGACTTCTTGGAGAGTCGTTATAGGCTTGGCCTCGCGACTGGGTCCGTTAGCGACCGGGGTTGACCCTCAGAGGACGGAAGGAAGAAAAGAATCTGAAAGAACACAAATAATTGTTAGTTATGGGACTCGAGCACTAAGATTAAGAGGGCCACGTCCCAGGAGGGTAAAGGAGGAAGTAAGACAGAGCCTTCTTTCTTGAGGCAAGATATATAGCGCATGAGCTGCGAAAGAATAGTGTGGCCGGTGGTCCCCTCTGACCACATGAAGAACCTGCAGAGTTACTGGAACTCCAGGTCGGGTAAGTGAGAGTCACTATCCCCCCAGAGGGGACCGACACAGAGGCATGCGGCATTGGAGGAGGGAGTAGGGAGGAGGACCAAAACGCAAGAGAAAGAGGTGAGCTGTGACTGTGATTAAATAGGGAGTCAATGATGACAGACAGGTGAAATTGGTCAATGAAAATAGGCAGAACATTAGAAAATAGCGAAGCCCTGTTTCACACCCCCCGAATTTCACAAGTTAACATTAAATTTGAGATATCTTTTATTTCATTGCTAGATATCTCAAAATGAAATTAATCTTCAAAGGGGTTTATTTACAGATCTCATATTCATTTAAAGATAGCTGCAAATGATTTACAGATATATCTAAATAGTTCAAGATATCTTAAAATGCAATTTGAGATATCTCTAAATGATACTTTGGCTTGCCATAGAAAGCTGCTATTCAATTGGAAGAATCTCCAGGGATTTGAATTCAATTACCACCGCAACATCTTGTGGGGAAATTGGATGTGGAAATATGCAGCATATGTGTGCTGCAGACTGGATCACAGAGTCAGCACTTTTAAGACCTTTTTAAACATCAGTAATTTATACAGTCTTGGCTATAGAAGTGTGTGCTACACATTGTAGGTGCTTCAATTTGTTTTTTTTTAAATCCAATTAAGTAACAAGATTTATCCAACTTGATAGTACATTTATTTTACATAAATGACAGCCATTACTCTTAAATATTAAATTATTTCATAAATATTTAGCCTGCTGAAAATAATGGTTTCAGTAGGCAAATGGAACCAAAACATGGGCTAATGTCTTCAGTGTAACCACTGCAGTTTAAGCATAAAGGCTTTGTTTTTATGAGTAGGATAAGCAGAAAACAGTATGGTTCTTTGTCGCTCTATGATTGTGTTTTCTCTTGTTCATTGATTATTCTTCACTAGCTACTCTGAACCAGGGGCTTCCAAACTGGGGGCTGGGGATTCCCAGCGAGCCGTGAGGTCATTTCAGGGGGGCCATAAAACATGCAAAAATGTTCTCTCCCAAATGATCCCAACAAAGCAATGTTCCTCAGACTGGAGAATCAACTAATTTACACAAACACTGCTAGGTGCTTGGGGTCATTTTGAACGTAACATTGATGTCAGCTTGTGCCTGCACCAACAGTATGTACCATTATACAACTGTAGCCCGATGGTCTTTCAGTTCGATCAATAAAGACTCGGACATAAAGCTTCTTGGGGTCGTTTTGTCTGGAAATTATTATTTTGGCAGAATGAGTTCTGTAGTTATTCAAAACATACTAAAGTACAGAAAGGAAAGCGGTAGGTGGCCTCTGCAACAAGACAGCAAATATACATTGTTAAATAAACAAGGCCACTTAGTGTCAGAACACAGTTTTACATCAGTTACTACAGTTGTCTTGCACTGAAATAAAACACTTGTAATTATACATTAAGTACTACAGCATAGCAGTGTCTGGTGAATTCTTAACTTATGTATTAAGCAAAGAAAATATTGTTTACTCAAAAATAAGCATTTAGCCTACAAATGATCAAAATATAGAAAATAAATCTTGTACTGCTTTCTAACTGCCATATAAGACTAGATAAGTGTTCTCTGATTCACACGTGGTAATATATTCTATCTGCATAGCTCTCAATCACGTATCACACTTTAATCAGTAAATTCGAAAGTACTAGAAAATATTACTGAAATTTAACTGAACAGTTATCGTTAAACATATTTTCAATTTACTTGTTTGTAACAATTAAAGAATAAATTCCTAGCTGTGCTTGCAACTTTCTTATACATCATCTGCATTAATATCTTCCTAAATCCGATCCCGTAACTTCCTGAAAGCAACAAAAATATATACAACTATATTGATCAAATAAATATATGTTTACCTCGGATGGCTTAGGATTCAGATATTGTATATAAACAGGGCGTCTGCTCTAGATGTGTGTGTTTTTTTTTTTCAATTGCGGTTTGCATAGATTCATTCCTTAAAGGGGCGGTACACTTACTACAAATCACCAAATTCTCCATCTGGTCACACAACAAAAGGGGATCATTGCAAGGAGAACAAAATATGAATTATTTTAATGCTCTTTAGAATTATAAAATCATTTTTTAAAATGATAAATAAATAAATACATATATAAATGCAGGATTTATATATGTATGTATGTTCTTTTTTCTGTAGTTCTTCGATATATTTGCTTCCCCCTATTAATTAAAATTAACCATATCCCTCCGGCTTTCCTTTGCAAGCAGGTAATGTGCAATGGTTTCTCAAACGAGAAATGACACTGAGCATAGCAAAAGCATTAGTACATGTGCTGGTACAGACAAACAACCTCTTTCACAGAAGGCATCAAAATCGAAATCCTTAGTCAGGATGCCTAATGTCATGGGGGGCCTTGATCAAGAAAGTTTGGAAACCCCTGTTCTATAGAACCCATTACTTGATGGACTTCTCAAACTCCAAGGCAGGGGTAACACATTAATCAATCAATCACTTTATTTACGCAGGTGAACAACCAGTGCAGAATAAGTTCTCAAATACAATGGTGACAATTAGCATCCATCATAAAATAAGTAAAAACAATGACATTATAAATTACAGCTAATTTTGCAAGATAATTTCAAGTATCAGTCAATTCAAATTTATGACTAAAAATGAAGAAACTAAACTGGTTAATTTCAAATCCTTTTGTAAAGCATTCCAACTATCTTCTATTGCAAATGAAAACAAGTACCAAATGTAGGTAGAGACCTATGATATGTCATTCTATTTAGTTATGATGTGTCGTTCTATTTGGTTATGATGTGTCATTCTATTTGGTTATGATGTGTCATTCTATTTGGTTATGATGTGTCATTCTATTTGGTTATGGTATGTCATTCTATTTGGTTATGATGTGTCATTCTATTTGGTTATGATGTGTCATTCTATTTGGTTATGGTATGTCATTCTAAGTAGTTATGATGTGTCATTCTATTTGGTTATGATGTGTCATTCTATTTGGTTATGATGTGTCATTCTATTTGGTTATGATGTGCTGCTGAACTTGTGCTACTTTATGTCGCAGGCGCACGAGGCAGGGAAAAGGGAGAGTTCACTAACCTGCAGGGGATTTCTGCCTTAGGGAACGGGAGGATTGTGGTCGCGGATAGCAACAACCAGTGTATCCAGGTAACTGAATTTTACTTGGGCAGCTGAGTTCATGTACACCAGCTTTCATGTACACCAGCTGAGTTCATGTACACAGAACACATTACTAAAATAACTGCCATTGTTTAATCAGAACAGTATGCATTGTTTGTTGAAAAAATTTAATAGTGTTACTTTTAGGTTTTTTTTTACCAAACACACACTACAGTACAATAAACAATATTCACAAAGCTTAAATCATAAGTTATTTTGTTTATTTTTTAAAACTTTTGAAGTAAAGCTTGTGAATCAGTCCCATAGTTTGTTGAAACATCTCAATATTCATATCAATATAGTTAAAGAAAATACAGTCAAGAAAAGCACATCAAGAAAAACACTAACATATGGCAGTTAACATCCATATATATATATATATATATATATATATATATATATATATATATATATATATATATATATGTATACCCCACCCCAGGTGTTCTCAAATGATGGTCAGTTCAAGCTTCGTTTTGGGGTTCGAGGGCGCTCTCCCGGCCAGCTTCAACGCCCCACTGGCGTCACTGTTGATATGAACGGAGACATCATTGTGGCTGACTATGATAACAGATGGGTCAGCATCTTCTCTTCCGATGGCAAGTTTAAGGTGAGGGAGTGTATGTTTGTCTGTGTGAATTTGTCTGTTGCGGGTAAGGCTGGTTCTGTGTCACTGTGTGTTTCTGTTTATTGACCAGATACCTTAAGCTTTCTGCCTAGTGCAAAAAAATACAAATAATAATGTTACAAAGCTACTGTAGAAATGTCTGAATTTGGTGTTCTCATCTTAACCCCAGTAGATTGTCCATATCACAAAACCACCAGCACACTTGAAAGACTGCTTTAGAGAGGCCCTAAATTACTCATGGGTGTTCAGGTTATTTACATGACATGCACTAGTGGTATATAATACACAAAAATACATGTTGCTGTGTAACATGTGCTTTGTTCAGAACTATACATTGTGCATTGCAGACACATTTTATTGATCTATTTTGTCAGCTACAATTACTTGAATAGTTATGGATGGTGTATAATAATAATAAAAAATGTTGCCATAAACTGCTTGTTGGTCATCACCCTTCACGTTTTTTCTTTTATGAAGAACAAAATTGGAGCTGGACGTCTAATGGGGCCAAAGGGTGTGGCTGTGGATAGGAATGGCCACATCATCGCCGTGGACAACAAGGCCTGCTGTGTCTTCATCTTCCAGTCCAACGGCAAGCTGGTCACCAAGTTTGGGGCGCGGGGCACATCGGATAGACAGTTTGCAGGTACCGTACACAGGACGGTAATACAAGTCTCTGCAGGTTTTGTGAGACCCACTTCCTTACTACCACAGAGCAGCCAACAATAACGGGTTTGGAAGTTTACCTAGTTTAAATCCTCAATGGGGTATAAAACACTGAAGTGCACAGCCTAATCCTGGAAGCCTGTAACAGGCGAAATGGCTTTTTGAATCAGTTCTTAATATTTAAGAAAATACAATGCTAACTTTAGAAAAGAAAACCCTTCTGATATCTAGCCAAGGACAATTGTCCTTATAGGGACATACAGTTTTACAAAGCTCATTTAATTACATCTAATAAACCACTGAAACAGAATGGGCCAGATTGACATCACTTTGGTCCGAATGCAACATGTTTGTCTAAAAGGAAAATAAAACTGGTAATTTAAATGTAATCAAACTAGTTTGAAAGTGTAAACCTGGATAATACAGTCATGGTTCAATCCAAGTTTCAGAGGTTTCAGCACACATTTCTCTCTCTACCCAGAATGCACTTTTAATGCACGATTAAATTGTTAAAAAAATTAATCGCTTCAGTTGATTAATCAGTCAGATTTATCTGTTAATCGGAACAACCCTAGTTAAAACACATGAGACAGAATACATTTTCTAATATAATTAGGCTTCCAAGCCGTAGGCTGGGGAAGCCTATTGTTTTTGTTAGGATTATTATTATTATTATTTTTCTGCCAAAACATGCTCAAAAACTCACAAAATTCGGTACACTGGTAGATGCCTATGGATGATAGTCTGTGATATTCAGCAAATTTGCGCAAGTCACATGGTTCGGCAGCCATATTGGATTTTGCGGAATTTGTTAAAACGCCTATGTATCGGAAACCGCTTACTGCAGAGTTCTGAAAATTGCTATACATGTTGAGGGATAGTCCATGATTAACTGTTGTTAATATGAAGCTGATTGGTTCTGTGGTTTGGCAACCACATTGATTAATTACATAAAATTAGCATAAAAATATAAAATCATCAAAATTCAAACATTTTCTTCTCTGAAACCGCTTATCCGATTGAAGCAAAAATTGGAATAAAACATCTCAGTATGGTCATCTGTTACGCTTGTTCAAGGGAAGTTGCTACTGTGAAAATCATGGCGTCCACGCTGCATGACATCATCAACATACGCAACTAGCTATAAAACTGTGTATAAATTCTTATCGGCTGCACCAAAATGCACAAAATTTGACACGGATGTAGAGGACTATGGGATGTTGTGTCGTGGTCAATATGGTGGCCTTTGGTCACATGGTGTGGCAGCCATCTTGGATTTAATGAAAATTTTGGACAATATTCAAAAGTCTTCTTCTCATGAATGGTAAATAGTACAGCTGTGAAACATTTTGTATAAAGTGCGCTCATGTCCACGATTGATTATACTTAAGGAAAAATGGATCAGTCACATGGTGTGGCAGCCATCTTGGATTTAATGAAAAGTTTGGACAATATTCAAAAGTCTTCTCATGAACGGTAAATAGTATAGCTGTGAAAAATGTTGTACATAGTGCGCTCATGTCCACGATTGATTCTACTTAAGGAAAAATGGATCGGTCACATGGTGTGGCAGCTATGTTGGATTTTGCGTAAAACACTTAAATAACAACTCCTCATGAGCCCTTTGGCTGATTGACGTGAATCTTTGGTATACATTATCTTTGTACTGTCCTCTAAAAATGTTAGTCAGGAAAAATTCCTACATCAACAAACATGACCGCCATGAGCTAATCAATATGGGTGACATGCCAGTTTTGTCAATTTTTCACCCTGAAATGACACATTCCCACCACTGGGGACAGCTGTTAACAGAGACAAGTCTGCAAGGTATAGAAAAAATATAGCAAGGTACAGCAAGGTATAGAAAAAAGTATGTTTGTAATTTATTAGATGTGACTTTTGTTATTTTACAAAACCGGTGTGTTTATATGAACACTATAGGTAATGCAAGTAGTGTAATGTGTTAATGCATAAATAGTTTTATATAGTATGGTTAAGTTCTGCTAAAGGTCAAATTTAAAGCTGGCTGTAAAATTTCTCATAATTTCTTATTGACTGCAGATGGTTGTTATATAACATGCAGAGTTCTGATTGAAGCCAAAATGAGCATAAATGATGTAGGTATGATTATCTTTTACGGTTGTTCAAGGGAAGTTGCTACAGTTCAAAACATGGCTGCTGTGGGCCAATGAGATTTCAGCATTGATCATCTAACCAGTAATTCCAATATTTTGGCCAAAACTGACACAGTCAGCTGTGTCCAAAATGATTTGTGATAACGTTTCATCTATAACAACCGCTTAAATTTCACACTAACTGCTTGGAAGCCATAAAGTTGCTCGCAACTCTAGTTATAATTCAGATTCATCGGATTTACAGTGCTTTTCCGTTTCTTTCTTATCTCTAAACAAGTTCCTGTCATGTTTTGTTTCTGAATGCTGCTGTACAACTGTTACGGAGCACCACTTGAAGTGAGGGGGCCATAGATTATCTCCATGTAGTAGCCTACTAGCACTCACCATAGTTGTGGTGGTATGGCTGGATTATGTTATTATATGGTAAATTCTGGCTTAAGTTTATTTTAACAATTCCTGATTTGAAATAGTATGTTGTGTTGCTTTATGTTACATTTGTATTTCACCAAAAATATGGTAATTTTTTTTTTAAATTACTTATGTTTAATTTTGCCGTTTTGAAGCCTGGCTACCTTAAATTGCATTGCCTAAAATAAAGTTATATGAGGGCAGCAAAAAATAACTTACCTAGTGAAACGTTTATATAATATAACGACAAATATTTTAAATAGAAAATAGTAAATAATATCTTAGAGAGGTTACTCACTACAATACTTAACATGGCTATTTTGAATACAATAGAATGAAAGTGAAAACACTCTAGCAGGTTAAAGGCCAAACTTTCCAAATAAATTCTCTGTTTGTATTTCTCTGTGCAAATTCCGATGCAATTGAGGTCATATCTGTCAGGGCGAGGGTTTCCTTATGGCAGTACCCGCACATCAAGTCATTAAGTCATTCTTGATAGTAAATAATTTTTTATGCGACAAAGAGATGAAAAGCACCTTTCTGCCGTTGCTGTGGTCACTGGTATTGTGGAATACAAGCAGAGCAGTTTGTGAACTTCTGGAAGTAATCTTTTAGTCACTGGCACTACATTCATTGCATCAGAGATAATTTGGGTGTTTGTCACCTTTTTAATTTTGTTTCCCCTTGCTTCTTTTAAAATGTCAGGCATCATAAGCAGCTGTGTGTGCAAGCACTCAAAATCAAAGTCCATTAGCAGCAGTAAGCAGCATGTGTTCAGTATCGCTCGCCACTACAGTGTTCTTCTGGTCAAACCGCCAAGCCAGTTCGCTATCCAGAAGATCTAGAAGTTTGTAATATTGCTTCCTGTAAAAGCTGTATTATATATATTGTTATTTATTAGATTGTTATTTTCAAGTTTATTTTAGTTTATTTATTCCTGTGTTTTCTTCAATGGAGGCTTCAATAAAACCTCACTTGTGGCATTTTAAACCTGACTTCAGACTGTTTCTTGCCACCTGCAATAGCCACTTGACCACAATACTTTACAAGCAGAGAAAACAAAGTAGGAGAGACGCAATCCATAAAAAGTATTGCATTTTTCAAGCATTGCCAAAATGCTACCAGCTCTTCTTCCATATTCATTGTGAGAATCATTATTGATCTTAGTCATTGCAGCACACAATACACTATAGTTGTTAAGGATCGCTGTCACAGCACCTGTGAGGACAGTCCATTGTGTAGGACAGAGAGTTTGCAGTTGGGACCTTAGTTGAGAATCTAGCTGTGTTGCGATGCTTGGTTGTTTTGAAATCTGCGTTTGGAATTATGTTGTAGCCTCCCTGTGAGATTTAGTTTTTTCATGTTGTCTAAAGGATTCAACAGAATTTTTCCAATTTTGGAAACCATCAACTGTGAATGCCCCTCCATGTTTTTGTTAATGTTTAAACCCTTAGCTGTGCAGAACAAACAATATGAAAAAAAAAGTTTTCCCCTTACTGTGCAGAGTGTTAGCCACTCTTTAAACCATTTAGACTGCACCGTTCTTGTTCGCTGAGATGTTCCTGTTCCTTGTACCCTCTTTGTTGTTCCAAATATAGCGGGGTTGACTGGTTGGCAAGGCCTGGTAAGACCTAGACAACATTCAGAGGAACACACTACAGCGGGAATTGTGGAAGTCCTCGAAATGGCTCTGATTCAGTTTCTTCAGTTGTATATTGGTGTGTAGTTGCTGCTTCGTTGTCATGTGCAGGAGCCGTATCGAGACATGTTTTGGGTAGCTTGTTGAAAAACTCAGTAATTGATTTATTTCCACACTTCATATTTGTAGCCTAGCAAAATGCTACATACAGTGAGTGATTGGTGCGAAAATGACATAAAACAAAAAAATCTTTCCGTGGCCCCAATAATCCTGCTACAAATTTTTTTTCCAGGGTAGTAATGTATTATTATTATTATTATTTGTTTATTTAGCAGACGCCTTTATCCAAGGCGACTTACAGAGACTAGGGTGTGTGAACTATGCATCAGCTGCAGAGTCACTTACAACTACGTCTCACCCGAAAGACGGAGCACAAGGAGGTTAAGTGACTTGCTCAGGGTCACACAATGAGTCAGTGGCTGAGGTGGGATTTGAACCGGGGACCTCCTAGTTACAAGCCCTTTTCTTTAACCACTGGACCACACAGCCTCCTTGTAGCCAGGTAAAAATATAATAATATATTTTGTGATAGACACGCAACATTTTAAGAAAAATATCTGGTAATGGGGTAGAAATATATTAAATTAATTTAGTTTCCCAGGATGAGAAGATTTGTTTTAAAATGTATCTTGCTTGGTGTTGTGGGGAGAGGGTTTCTGAAGGAGGCAGATTTTATTTTAGAGTAATTTTTTCCCTCCATTTACCTGCTTAAACGTGGTCGGGCCATTGCCCGGATAGCCCCCGCTCCGCTGCCACTGCTGCTGTGAACTGTCTCTGCTCTTTAATATTTAAATGCCCATCTCATCAACGTCACACAAACTATCAGGGAGTGAAATTCAATCCCTCCCTATCCAATGATATGTGTTTCCAACCTGTACAGCAAAGAATGCTGGCCCACTAAATCAATAAAATCAAATGCGTTTTTATCGTGTTTACCTGATCACGGGCCCAGAAAAACACTTCAGTATGATTGTGTATACACACTCATGGTCCTTAAAGGGTTCACAAAAGGCCTGCATTCACATACTTTATATTTCTTAGGAATTCAGTTGTTCCTTGTAACCTCTAGATAGATACATTGTTAGGTTAGGTTGAGGGGTGACTAAGACGCTGCAGAGAAACCCAGAATCCAAATGTATCACCAGTCAGAAACATGCATTGCAAGTGAGTGGATTCAACCATACATTTTTTTAAATGTCTGTATTTATTTTTAATTGAAAACCTGGACTTATTGTTCACGTGTTTCTGGCAATTCCAGGGAGGCTACAAGCTGCCCGTCTCTAGCTACTGCATGCAGTATATTCACAATTGACCATTGAGGCGTTGGGAACCTACGAAGTACAAGAAGCTTGATAACATGCAAACTCAAGCTGTGCAGCAAAATTGCTATGCATATTCATTAAATGTTAAATCTTTAAATGTCATTCCTATATTTTCAATGTGTAAAACACCCTTTACGCAGATTACCTGGAGCACTTATAAGATACTTGTTCAACACTTTAATTAAACTGATATTATGATCTCTATCTGCACCTTAAAACATTTTAATTCAAATGTACTATGGCATAAAAGGGTTAAAGCATACAAAAAGTAAATACATGGTAGAGGACATTCAAGCAAGATTTATCCACAGAGCACAGTCAAATCCATGGTAGAGCAAGGTAAATACATGTTATCTATGTGATGAGAGCATGGTAAACTACCAAAAAAACAGTGCACATTTACCATGGTTAGCTTTTACAAAGTGCCTCTGACAGTATTCCAACTGACCTGGATGAGTCCTCTACTTAGTCCAGTTGGTCAACTTGATATGTAATAGAGGTGATCATTCTTTGCATGTGCCTCCTCCATTTAACCAATGTGGTCTGTGGTTGAAAATCACTGGCATTAAACACTTGCTTTTGATTATGCTGAAAGGTATTGGGATTCACACAGCACCCCTAACCTCTCTAAATATTGTATAAACACACCTAAACATATGTATCTCACACATATTTGATATAGTGTGTTCTAATCTTAAATCTGATGAGAAATATTGTTTTGTAATATGTGAAATGACATACTACTTCTTTTACATAAAATAGGACCTCTAGCCTAGACATACTGTAGGGATGTAGGAGAAAACATGGTGCTGGAAGCAACCCTAATTAGGAAACAACTTAGGTGCAGATATGGCCTTTTAAAGTAAATATTCAGAGTTGTTTTATTTCTACTATATTAACTTTTTTTTTATTCCTTTTAGAAAAATGTGGTGCAAACGTTGCACTGGAGCAAAAGCTTAGTAAATCTGGCCCAATGTTCAGTAAGTATTGTGTCCTTGCATTCTGAAGTGTGAACTCATTACCACTCTTTCTACACTTGGGGGAAAATACCATATTACAATATACTTTTTATGTACAATAATGAAATAAGGGAATAACTGGCACAATATTAGCGCTGTACTAGTTAGTGAAAGTTTTTGGACTATATTACATTTTTCGACTGACTGTTAGTTACTGGTTGTGGTCAGCCCTGTTTTTACCTAATAGTCTTCACTAAAGGAGTGAGTATACATGTAATGGTTTAACCTAACATTTGAATATTTTTCAATGATCTCTTAGCCCCTTTCTTTCTTATGTCTCTCTCAAGGCCCTCACTTTGTTGCTGTAAATAACAAAAATGAAATTGTTGTGACAGACTTCCACAATCACTCTGTCAAGGTAAGTAGAAACCCTCTTATTGTGTTGCTCATCTTAGCCTTTCTCTTCACCTCCTTTTCATCTTTAACCCAGCGTTTCCAATATTCAACTGTAGTGTACTATAGTTCCTGTCTTGTCTTTTTTCTCTCAGGTGTACAGTGCAGATGGAGAGTTCCTGTTTAAATTTGGTTCTCATGGAGAGGGAAATGGGCAATTTAATGCTCCGACTGGGGTGGCAGTTGACGCAAATGGGAACATCATTGTAGCAGACTGGGGCAACAGTCGAATACAGGTGAGACCTACTCTAGTCTAGTTAATATAGTAGCATGTTGGGTATGCCTATTTTCTCAGTCAATCATATTCTGAAATCAGCCATCATTTTAGCAATTGTAGTGACTGACAACACTGTGGATCTTGAAATTGTGTCATATGCATACATTAAAATTATTCATTCAGTATTACTTATTACTTATGTTATTGAAATAGCAACAAGATTATTTTGACATTTTTAAAACAGTTGATCAGTTTTCACCAAGTTGATCAATTGAAGACTTTTGATTGAGAATTTCACCTAAAAGAAGTTGCTTGAACATTTCCAGAAAAAGTTGCGTCGTATTTCATGGGTCTTCGTTCACCAAAACCAACAGCTCTGTCTACAGTATTGCACAGTCAAGAAGGTGCTTCATTAACAGGTCAGCACAGGGGTTCCTTTCATTCTTAGTGCCACTCCCTGTTTTTCAGGTGTTCGACAGCGCCGGCTCATTCTTGTCCTACATTAACACCACAGCAGACCCCCTGTATGGACCTCAGGGCCTGGCCCTCACCGCTGATGGACATGTGGTGGTGGCAGACTCCGGGAATCACTGCTTCAAAGTCTACCGATACCTGCAGTAACACAGGAGGCCAGTTGGTATGTTTAGAAACAAAACCAACAAACAAATATTTACTGAAGATGGAAGAAATGGACAGGGTGCAATTTGTTTTTCTCATCTACAATCAAGATTTGCAAAACTTGAGTTCACATCAGACAAGAACATACATGACTACTATTAGTGGGTTTTCGACTAACACTGTTGTTTAACAAAATGAGGCAAAGGACTCACAATTTTTCAATTTTAAAAAAACACACAAAAATCTAAGATGACAGTTATGTCTTATATCAGGAGACTTAGAAGATAAAGTAAAGCTTGGTTGTATATTCAAAGTTTTTACTTTTAGTGTGTGGATAAAAACAGCAAAAAAAATATTTAGCAAAACAAACTGAAGTGTTGCCCAGCAACAGTTTTTCCAAATGCATGATGATGACTCTTAGTGTATCAGATCATCGGTTAGACAAGAGAGAGGATCTGTTTATTTGTGAGAGGGGGAGAGAAGCTGGTAAATTGCTCATGGACATGACCAAAAATAAAACTAAACAGGGAGCATCCATTTATTTAATTCCATTAATTTCATTAAAAAAAGTTTAATTTAATATTTAATAATGACAACAAGCCAGCCACTGCTATACTGATTGTGTTTATTCACATTTGTTATTGATTTGTATGTGTTTATAATTATTTAACTGTTGACTGTATATTTAAATATATATACAATGCAGAAGAGCAGCTATTTTGGATACAGAAACTTGTATTGCAGTACAACGCAGTAGTACTGAGCTAGTATTGATTATTTTGCTGTACTGGTGTATGAATCAGAACGAAATTCACCCCTCAATAGCATCCTGGTTATATTGGTTTACTCATCATGCGTTTTACCTGATATGTTCAACTCAGTGTCAGTGACGATCATTAATTGTGAGGGAGTAATGTTTTAAAAAATGCTTAAATATGTGCTGTAATCAAATTGAGGTGTGTGCTACAGCTGACAAAAAGACACAGATAATAAGATAGCCAATAACTAACAAGTTGCTTATTGAGGTGCTAGGATTGAGACTTGTTTTGCATCACCGCCTGTGCTACTGCATATTTACTGCATCCATTAACTACAATGAGAGTTCCATAAATCCTATTGCATTGTTAGTTCATCCTGCTCCCCGAGAGGGAGATTCTAGGACTGTAGCTGTCTGTTCGTCAATATCACCAAGTGCACCTCAGGTACCATACTACAGTGCCACCTGTCTGATATGAAAAGGGTTGCTATGGCTACAGTCTCACCTAATGCATAGTGTTGATGAACATGTACAGTAGCCTGCCCTCATAATGAAGACCTTGGTAGATAAGAACAGACAGTCCCCCAACAGAAACTTTCTGTAACTTTTTCTCCCTTTATTAAATAATAAAATCTAGATAGACCTCAAACTTGTCATAAGAGAAAACCACCATTTAGTAGGATCTTTGAAAGAGTTGTCTGCAGTATTTATATACATTTTTAACAGCACAATATTTCACCTTTTTTATATAAATTTAGTTTTTCATAATTTATTTTCTTTTCTAAATTATTTGATCTTTTAAAAATATTTTTTCTAATTTGAAGTATTTGTTTTGCCAAGGTTGTGGAATGTAACAAAAAATAATGTAATTGTACTGCAGGGACATCACAAGCCCCCTAAGAGATAGCATTAATATGCTCTGTATCAAAATGTACTGCAATTTGGTACAGAATGTATTTCAAACTTTGTATAGTGTGCCCTGTGTACATCAGAAAGACATTGTAGAAAATAAGAGCTTCACCACCTTAACCCTTTACTGCACTATGTGGCTTATACAAAATGTGATGCTCTCTTATTAGACTTTTGTTTTTGGATTTTCGTTCGGTTGTATCTATCTATCTATCTATCTATCTATCTATATATATATATATATATATATATATATATATATATATATATATATAACACACACACACACACACAGATAAATTGGTGTTTTGTGGCTGTTTTAACACAGCCACACAGTTTAATTGTTTAATTGATTAATTGTTTTATTGATTTAATAGAAAAGTGTGGAATGTGGCTAAAGAAAGAAACCTAACTACGTCACAGAGTGCTAGCTAAACTTTTACAAGTCCTAGCTATAAACTGGATGGCTTAGCCGTTTAACATAAAAGTATCACAATACCTTTCAGGTCTGTCCCCCACTGGCCTTAGCCATCATACAGACACAAACCAAACATTTCACACCTGTTTATCTAGGGTGGCCAGGGGTAATTCACAATCAATAATTAAATACCTGCCTAATTCCACACTTCTCTATTAAACCAATAAAACAGTGAATCAATTAAATAATTAAATTATGTGGTTGTGTAAAACACAAAATACCCATTTATCAGTGTGCAGGGCCACCTTTGACCATTGTTCCATAGTCCAATTTCTATGTTCCTGTGCATTTTTAGCCTTTTAGTCTTGATCCACTTTCTTAACAGAGGTATTCTTACTGCAACACATCCTTTAAGTCCTGATTTCAAGAGTGACCATCGTAGTGTTGATTTGGTGGACAACGACACATGTGCCTTCTGCCAGTTCTGTTGTCAATTCAACGCTTGTCTTCTTTCTATTCCTTAAGGATATTATCTTCAAGTATTGCTCATCCTTGTTAGACAGCTCTTTGGGTCTTCCAGTCCTGGGTTTGTCAAATACAGATGGTGTTTCTCTGTACTTGTTGATTATGCTTCGGATACCACACCTTGAAAATTGAGTGATGCAAGCTATTTCACTCAATGTTTTGCCTTCTTTATGCAAGTCAAGGTTGTTATAATAGTAGAAAACACTAGTGGAGGCTTTGAGTAAATTATTGATGCTCATAATGCATCAGAGTAGAAAAATGCAACATGTCTAAGACTTTTGCACAGCAGTGTAATATATATATATATATATATATATATATATATATATATATATATATATATATATATATATATATATATATATATAAAATAAATGTTCACCCTCAATGTCATTCCAGCAGTAAAGGGTGTTAGAAATTCCAGCAATGGGCAGCACTGCTTTTACACTGACCAGAGCTGGCCATGCTGGTTGGGACTGATTAGAGCTGGCTTGTATTTCTGTGCTAGGTTTGGAGAGTGCAGGAGAAAAAAAAATGTAATTTGCACAAGATGGAGTAAATACCCCATTCGAATCAAAGAGAAATTAAACATTAAAAGAGACAATAAGAAATGTGTTGTGTATCCAGTTGCCAACTACCCCAGACGATTGACAGTAATTACTACATTTTATTTAGCTGGGCTACATGAGTAACAAGAAATGCTTAATTTGGGACAGACATGTTCAAGTTTCCTGAAGCAGGCATGGGCAGCATTGACCTTTTTGTCCAATTCTTTGTTCCAATGATGTTCCAAAGTGTCATTTAAACCTGTAACCATGCCCTAAAGTATTTCATTTGACCTATTATCCTGAGCCTGCCCACTGCACTGCTCCAAAGTTAGGAATATTGCAGTTGAAAAGCAGTAGTTATATGTAAAATAAATAAATAAATAAATACAGCAATGCCATTAAAAAAAGAGGAAAATAAATGTCCAGCACAGTGGAGACAACAAGTATAAATGTTTGATATTATATTAATTGACTGCTGGTGTTTCCTAAGATCCCTGCTGCTTGCATATAGATTTGATGCTAAGAATTACCACTACCAAGAATAACATTAGAATGTTTAAATAAAAATGGTATTATTTGAAATGTACAAATAAAAACAATGCAAGGGAAAGCAAAGGAAATTAGAAAATGATGGACATAACACACATCTTATTTTTTAAACTGGATTAAGTTTAGAACTGTCTTCACAAAGTAAGTCCAGAGGCTGTATAGCCTGGTTTGTGGTTTACGTAGTCACTGAAGTCTACTTTCTAATCTGAAGTATTACATCTTTAAGCCTCCAGTCAATGCACACAGCTTGGGAGTCATTATGCTGTAGGTTGAGGGTGAGGCAATTGTATTATGTTGCTGACAGATCGACATGAAGTTCATTCTCAATACAGTTTAATCTCTGCTTGAAGGGTTTGCATTTGGAAGGCAATCTGTGCTGTACATACCATACTGTTAGCCTCAACAACCCTGGCAGTGTTACCAAGCAATGTATTGCGTATGACAAGGGAATGAAAGAAACAGTTCCCTTCCTTTTACTGACTCAATGTTTACAGTACACATGTGTTTGCATTGTAGCAGCAGCCATAAAAATCGAGCTAAAGTGAAAGGGTTTTGCTAGAGAAACCAGTGTAGGCCTGTTAGTAGCCTAGTGTTGCTGTAAAGAAAATACTATTTAATGAAGTATTTGTTTTGAACACATTTGAATGAAATGAGATGAAATGGGTCTGTCTATTAAATCTGATGCCCTGTACTCCTTGGCATGTTGTTTTGAGAACTAACACTTTTCCTTTGGTTTCCAGTGGGGTTTGGAAACTTTTGTTGTCAGGGGTTTACAGAGCAGCTTAGAGGGTTTTCAACCCTTCAGGTTCGAATGACCCAACGCCTCTAATCAACCACGATTCATATGAAGAGACTTCTTTATCATGTTTTATTTGTATAAAGTAGTGTTCCATGTCAGAGTGCTAGTTTGCCCCATCGCTTGCTTCACTTTTTGGTCTCAGCAAGAACGGTTGATAAAGAATTCTTATTGCAGGACAAACCATTACCCAGATGAGACATCATAGCACATCTGTTTAATAGCCATGTTATCTCTGCATTAAAGGTTTGTACAGTATGTTGTTGAACAATAAGATTATTTTATAAAGGTGTCTGAAACATTAGGCCTACAGGCAGAACAACACATTAAAGATCAAGACAAGCGATGCAAACTTAAGTATAGTAGTAGACTTATCTTAATAAGATGCAATTGAGCCTGAAATGCCAGGGCAATCTGAGACAAGAAATCTCTTGTATTAGCACTTCCTGTTGGAGCAATGAATGTAAAGGTATTCACAGCCATTTCAGTAATATTATTCAGTGCACTGCTACTGTATATTAAATGTGGAAACTTTTACTGTGTGGTTGTAATTCTCTACTGTATACGTATGAAGACATACAGGGTCAGTATTGAGAGCGGGACCGTTACAAAACCCTACATTTTACAACAAGTCCACTTAAATGCTGTTTCCTTCGGCTGAGTCCTGCACTTCATTCATAATTGTAAACCATAAACAGTAAACCTTTGCATACTGTCAGTACTGAATGTTGCCTTCTGATAAAGAAAAAAATAGTTTCTATTTCATAATTGTACACTGTATTTGTAGCTGGGTAGATTGTGCAGCTTTTCTCTATAACTGTTATACCCATATAGAACATTTGCAAATAATAATCACCTAATACACAGGAAAAAATACACCAATATTTTGAACAAGTCCTTGTTTTTACAATTCAGTACCAGCAGGCTGCAGTATGACCAAAGAGCAGGTATAAGAGCAGGTCTGCTGTTGTGGCTGCAGTATAACAAAGACATAAGAGCAGGTCTGCTGTTGTGGCTGCAGTATGACAAAGACATAAGAGCAGGTCTGCTGTTGTGGCTGCAGTATGACAAAGACATAAGAGCAGGTCTGCTGTTGTGGCTGCCGTTTGTGCTGCTGCTGAGTGTGGACACCTACAGGACCTGCTGGACAAGATCCATGTGTTAGTTCTTTAAATAGTAAATAGCATGACATGTTATTTTAGTTGCCTTTTACATTATTGTTGTTACTGTTTAAGTTTATGGTTGAGTTATAATTTTTTCTAAATCTGCCTTTATTTGGCTTTCAGCTTGCTGGAGAATCCTAAGTGCCGGTGTCATACTGAATTCTGCATTACTTGAGATATGTGCATGCATCAGTGTTTTGTTGAATTTTGTCTCTGTGATTACTTGCTCTATTAATTTAATCATCGTCATGGTCTACTGTGTACATTTTAGACATCAAAGCAGTATAAAAACACAAAACAGCTTGTGCGTGGCAGGTTAGACTCCTACGCCTATCAGGCCCCCAGTGGGGAATGTTTTATATCTACAGTGCCAGTGCAGTCAATTTTACATCTAGAGAGATGAAGAAATGGATCTATAGATATTATTTGGGGAGCCCATATCCTTGGAAAATCATACAGGTAGTTGGATGGGGAAATGTTTATTTGCATGTAAATAGTGATATTATATGAAGATTGGAACCAAGTTGCAGGCTACCAATAATCAGTATAATAATTAGAATTAATGTAGAACATGCTAAACTGGAAAATGCTGCCAAGCTCACTGTTGGGTAGACTTTTTATGGAAGGTACCCAGCCCAGAATTAAGAAAAAGAGACTCTCACTCTCTAAACTAGGAGGACTATCCTTGCCTGTTCTTGAGAAATATTATTTGGCTACAAGGCTTTATTCGGTGCAATACTGGTAATGCCAAATGTACCTACACTACCAGACAAAAGTTTTAGAACACCTCCATTTTTCCAGTTTTTATTGAAATTTACGCAGTTTAATGTCTCAATGTACTCTGAAATTAAAGCATAGAACAAATAAACAATTGGAGATAAAAAAAAGAAATCATGGAATCGTTTTGTTTAACAAAATTTAATCTAAATTTTTGACTCATCAAAGTAGCCACCTTTTGCAGATATAACAGCCGAACACACTCGTGGCATTCTTTCTACAATGGAAATCAAATATTGTTCGGAAAGTTCTTCCCAACACTGTTGCAGAAGTTCCCACAAATGTGTTGCACTTGTAGGTTGCTTTGCTTTCACCCTTCTGTCCAGTTCATCCCAAACCAGCTCGATGGGGTTTAAGTCTGGAGACTGTGCTGGCCATTCCATGATTTGAAGCCTACCGTCTTGTTCTTTTCTTCTAAGGTAGTTCTGACATAGCCTGGAGGTATGTTTTGGGTCATTATCTTGCTGTAGGATGAACCCCTGACCAACTAAGTATACCAGAGGGTATTGCATGGCTGCAAAATGCTGTGGTAGCCGTTTTGGTCCAGGGTGCCACTCACTCTGTGCAAGTCGCCGACTCTGGATCCAGCAAAAGAGCCCCAGACCATCACGCTTCCTCCTCCATGTTTGACAGTTGGTGTCACACACCGAGGAACCATCCTTTAAGCCTACTCGACGGTACAAAAACCCTGCGTGATGAACCGAAGATTTCAAATTTTGATTCATCGGTCCATAAGACCTTCTTCCAGTCTTCAGTAGTCCACTGGCGGTGCTTCATGGCCCAGGCAAGCCTCTTTTTCTAATTTTGCCATCTTAGCAATGGCTTTCTTACTGCCACTTGACCTGTCAAACCTGCAGCTCGAAGTCTTCTCTTCACAGTTGAAACTGAGACTTGCTTACTTCGACCAGTGTTAAGCTGTGCTTGAAGCTGTTGTCCTGTGAGCCGCCTATCACGCAAGCTGTTGACTCTCAGAAACTTGTCTTCTGATTCTGTTGTGGCTTTGGGTCTGCCAGACCTCTTCCTGTCAGAGTTTCCTCCAGTTTCCAAGTGCCTTTTGATGGTGTAGGAAACTGTTCTCACTGACACCTTGGCTTTCTTTGCAATTTCTCTAAAGGAAAGACCTACTCTTTTAAGGGTTACAATGGTCTGTCTGTCTTTCTTTGTTAATTGCCTTTTTCTCGCCATTATGATAGCAATATACTACTTCCTGCCGTACAATACTGTCCAAATAATGCTTAAGAGGGTGTAGTAACACAGTCTGTTCCAACACTGCTTTTATACAGACAGAGGGTTTGTAAGTAATCAGCAAAAGTTGGGACACCTGTAGGAATTGTTAGCATCAACTTTCAAGGCTTAATTTACTTCCATTGCTGCAGAACAGCTGTAAGTTGTTAACCCATTACTTGTTCCCTGAAAAGGCCTTTTGTATAACTCTGAAATGTACATTATTTTTCAGTTTTTGGTAACCTAAACTTTTTTTTAACCTCTGGCAGTTTACCGCTTACCTTTGTACCATTTCAGGTTATTCACTGGACTTGAACTGCTTAAATTTCAATAAAAACTGGAAAAATGGGGGTGTTCTAAAACTTTTGACCAGTAGTGTACATGAAACTGTTTGTACTATTCATGTCTCCTAACTGGTCTCAAAAATGTTTAAACATTTAAAATAAAAGAAACAGTTTACAATGTCAGGTACAATGTTTAGGATTAGACAATGTTTAATTAAAACTGGAGAACAAAGATATTTCGTCCACAAAAATAGAGAGGAGGTGTCACATTGGTAGTTGGTAGTTTGTAAAAAAAGTAGATAGATATCACCTACACTGCACATGCACACATTTCTGAGTTTAAAAGGAGTGTTTGTTGGAAATTCAATGAAGATTAAAGGACTGAAACGTCATTTGTCATTTTTCAGAAAAAAAAGTTTTTTTAATGTGACATTATTTAGGTGTAAAGTAAATTCAAGTAGATTTATTTTTTATCTTCAGGAGATAAAAATCATCGATCGCACCATTGAAATATGTTCAAATGGCTGTTGACTATTTTAAAAAAATTGTATTTGTGTGTGGTTGAAGTCACTCCTTTACAAAAGTTTTCTTTATATATATATATATATATATATATATATATATATAATTTTAAAGACGAAAGTTTTTGTTAAAATTTGTATTTATGTGGTTGAAGTCACTCCTTGAGAAGCGTTTACTTTTATCCGGCTCTTCAACTCTCCCAGGAGTGGGAGGATGTGACCGGGAAGAGAGCAGCTCCCAATTTAGAATGTCCAATTATTTTTAGACTCAGTTCACCGCTACCACTCCTGCACTGACTTCGGGAAGGGCGAAGATGAACACATACTGTCCTCCAGGCGTGTGCGTCAGCCAGCCGCTTCTTTACACTGCAGGCTCACCATGCAGCCACCTCAGAGCTACAGCGTCGGAGGACAACGCAGCTCTGGGCAACTTACAGGCAAGCCCGCAGGTGCCCGGCCAGACCACAGGGGTCGCTGGTGCGCTGTAAGCCGATGACACCCTGGCCAACCTAAGCCATCCCCCTCCGGCCAATTGTGCGCCGCCCCTGGGAGCGCCGTCCACGGTCGGCAATGGAATAGCTTGGACTCGAACCGACGACATCCAGGCTATAGGGCGATCCTGCACTTACCGGATGTGCCACTCAGGAGCCCCCCTTTAATTTATTATTAACAACAACAACAACCACAACAACAACGGTCTTTGTTAGATTGCATATTTTTTATTATAAGGATCCTAATGCTTTTACAAAGAAAAGTCTTAAAAACTGCAGGTCGGGTAAGCAATAAGACACGGGGCGTGTTGATATTATAGTATATCACACACCCTGAACTGCTTTATTGCACTCATAAAATGGGTTCCCTTTCAATTCGAAGATGACCACCAACGAACATTATGTATGGGATATGCCTGCCCATTGGGTAGGTATCGCTGAGCTCTCTATACCAGAGCTGCTGATAGGCCCCTTCCTGGGATGATGCACTCGTTCCCGCCTACTGAGAAATAAAACTATCATCCTGAGGAAGCCATTTCTCTTTTTCCTTCTCAAGATGGTATGGTAAGACCTCTGTGTTGAGCTGAGCGTGTTGATAGAAAAGAGCTTCTTGAGTCGAATCGAGTCGATTGTATTTCCCTTGCAATCATGCTAAAAGCTGGTTCAATGACTCTGAAAAGACAGAGCCTTTCGCCTTTATGTCTTTCAGCGACCTCCTCGCTTGCGTGGTAGGCCGCTCTTTGTTATCTGTCTGTTGTGTGTGAGTGACTGCCTATGCAGTCACCTGCGAGTGGTTGTCTATTTCTTTCTGAGAGAACACAGTTCCTCCACGGGGCTAGGCTTTGCTGTATCCCCGCTGTTGAGTGACTCTTCCAGCCGTGCTCTCCTCCATGGGGTTAGGCCTTGCCGCATCCCCGCTGTCGAATAGACCTCGCCGGCTGCGTAGGCCCGCCCACCTCGGTGACTCGGGCCTTGTAAACAAACAGTGTGCTCTCCCCTATCTATCTATTCTACCGTGGTTTCTGCTGTCTGCTTCAACTTGCCCACCGCGGCTTCGGCCCTTGTGTCCCCCTGGTGCACGCTACGCACTGACCAGGTGTGTGTGACTGCGCGGTTAGGGTAGGCAGAATTACGTAGCTGCCCCTCGGTTAGCTCGTACCGCCCAGCGCGATAGCCCTTGGTACTTCGGTATCTCTGTGCACAAGGTGCTCATTGCACAGTCACGGCGCTGCACGGTACATGGTGCACATAGTGCTCTCGGTACTCGATGCACGCGGTGCTTGGTAAGAACGGTGCACGCTGCTACAACGCTAGTGCACGAACGCACGGTGCTGCACGGTACTTGTGCACACGGTGTTCGGTACACGTGATGCACACGGTGCTTGGCCACTGCTACAGAGCTAGTGCAAGAGTGCACGGTGCTGTATGGTACTCGGTGCAGGTAGTGCTACATTGCACATGGTGCTCGGTGTCACTGCTACACTAGTGCACGGGCACACGGTGCTGCACGGTACACGGTGTCCGCGGTACTCGGTGCGCACGGTGTTCGGTACCATCCGCTACAGCGCTAGTGGGTGAGCGCACAGCGTCGCACTATTAATCAGTCTATGCCTTGCAAGGGGCTCTCTTGGCAGCCATTTCTGGGTTTCTTTGTAACCAATACAAGATCAGCTTTTTCCACAGCTAGCCAATCAGAGACTCGGCAGCAGCGGATCCAGTGTGTAAGCAGAGAGCAGCCAGCGATTCCTGAGTCAGAGACGGAACAGGCGGCGACGCAACTCATTGGCAGCAGATCCAGTGTGTGAGCAGTGAAGCAGCAATTCCTGAGTCAGAGACGGAACGACGGCGGGTCCCGAGTCAGCGACGGAACAGTGCCGGTGCGGTTCTCATCAGCAACAACATGCAATAAAATAATATAACTAAATACACCACATCCATCAAAGACATCCAATTACAGTATAACAGCATTACCACTTCAATACATTTATGGTTATAACATGTTTTGCCCTTAAGCAAAAAAAGCTAAAAACGCCCACCACTAAATCCTAGAGCATCCAATATATCACTCTCTAAAGCTAAAACATAATTCCTATACCTTATAGCAATGCATCAGTATATTCAAAATGGTATTGGAAGTGTAGTTGTAGGATATAACACAAAAACCAAGAACCGTCTTCAAAAGGCAGAGACTTCAGAATACGACCAAACAGCAACAAGCTTTTTCAGAGATCTTCAAAGCATGGACCACGCAACTTGTAGTTAGCAAGTCAAGTGATGATTAACTGCAGTCTTGCCTCAACTTTTATAGAATTTTTTCTCCGCTTCATACGTCAGAAGACCCAATTAAATCTAATTATTTGGTTTGTTTTACAACCATTATCTTTTAAGTGAATATATTTAAAAATGCCGTAACTCCTTTAAAATTAAATTGGATATGATCTCATGTCTGCCCCTTCCTCACTTCCAAAATATGTGAAGTGAACTTTTGAACTGATTTTTTCTCAGTACCATGGAGTTTCTTAATGCAGCATACAAGTGAATAACATTATATACATATAGAGAGAAGTCTTAATATACAACACCTACTCTGTCTAATTATTCCAACCTGGGTTTAAAATATATTTCCCATAACACAAAAGACTTTCTACTCAATAGGCTGGCTTTGTTTCATATATAGATGTGTTGTAACAAAATAATGCTAGATAAAGACTATAAGACGGTTAATGACACAAGTCTGTAGTTATAGATTCAGCTATTTTCATCCAACTCCAGGCTATAGAAATATAGTTAAATGTAACACTCATGTTTGCTTTTCAATTCTTGAACTAAGCATGACCTCTCTCTCTAAAAATCCCCTGTGCAAGCAGGTGTCAGACAACCTGTTTACCTGCCAAGGTTAGTTTTAATTAATATGAAATTCTACTGTCAGCTCTTTTCAGAATTCACCGCATGCAGTCAAGAGATGACTCGGACTGGTATCTCTACAGATACTTTCAAGCAACTACCAAGTGCTCATTGAGAGGAACGGTAGTACCTCGTACAAGTTAGAAAAACTTGTTTGAAACTACCAAGTGTCTCTATACAGCTCAAAGAGTTTAGCTGTTTTTACCATGTTGCAGCAGCAAAACTGAATCACTTAGAATTACCATCTGTACCAGTATCAAAAGTCTGAAACTTTCTTACCTCAGATGTGGAAAAACGTACATACCTCTTATACACAATGAGATATAAGTCGTCAAACTAAGGTAAAATTGTCATTCTCCTCCTTCTTCTTCCTCTTCCGTCTACTTTTTAAGGGTGTGTAGCGACTATTCAAACAGAAACGCTAAATAACTGGACATCTACCAATCGTGTGATTCCACATGTTGGTCAATGTCAAAACATACCAGGGAGTGCAAGCACTTTGATATCCACACCATTTATATTAAACAAATTATTTATGTTTTAAAACAGCACATATCACAGTGGGTGAAAAAAAAGAAAAAAAATACCATGGTTTGAACTTGCAAGATGACGCTCTTGAAAAGCACACGACCTTAGCCCACTGCGTCACTGCGCAGTTGTTGAAATGCATTAATTTTTAAGCTTACATCCAAGCCTGACCAGCTTCGATTTCCTGTCTGAAAATTTCTAGTTTCCTGTTTGTTAGGGTAGATACCATAGAATGGAATTGCACACAAGAGTGGCATGTAGCTTCCTTGTCTAAATCTCTGATCTCTGGGTATCTGCAGAGAATCAGCGCCCAATGTGATTTAACCTGTTAAATGCAAGGCTACTTCTTCAACATAGACAAATACATTTATGCACTAAAAGCCAGCAAATAAGAAGCTGAGCGAATGAGAAGCTGGCGAATAAGAAGCCAACTTCAGCCTCGTCTGTAAATCGTCTCGTCTGAGGGTTGTGGGTTCAATCCCGGTGAGGGACACTGCTGTTGTACCCTTGAGCAAGGTATTTCACCTAGATTCAGTATAAACAACTGGATAAATTGGTAATTGTATGTAAACATAATGTGATATATTATTCTGACAATTGTAAGTTGCCCTGGATAAGGGTGTCTACTAAAAAAAATAATAATAATTTAAATGCAATCTGCTGAACTATTTGCATTTGACTTGGTATTTGTATATTTTGAAATATAAGAATTTGCATTTGAATTTCAAATCATGGGAAAGCTTAAAAATATTTCCATTTTAAACACTTTTCAATAATAATGCTCTGTGACAGGATGAATGATGTGGTGCAAAAGACTGCAAATGTCCAAACGTATTCTCCCAAAACAAAATAATTTAATAATCCAACAAGAACAGAAATATTCACAAAAATAAACCAAATAGAAAAATAATCAACCCCGATACCAGCGATGGTAATCGGGCAAAACAAAACAAGGTCCACGTTCCAAAAATTACAAACAAAAAGGCACTCCTTAACCACAATCCTCCGTGCACGAAACTGTGCTCTTTCCAAAGGGGACTGTGGTGCGTGCACTGTGCTGTGTTGTGCTGTGTTGTGCTGTGCTGTGCTGTGCGATGAGGGGTGTGCTCTGGGGTTAGTGCTGGCTCTGTAGCGACAGTACGGTGGCCCTGAAGTGCAAAACACAACAACATTAAGGAAAATGCTGCAACATTAAGAAAAACGCTGCAACATTAAGGAAAACACTACAACATTAAGGAAAACACAACGACATTAAGAAAAACGCTGCAACATTAAGAAAAACACGACAAAATTAAGGAAACGCTGCAACATTGAGGAAAACACAACGACATTAAAAAAACGCTGCAACATTAACTTCAAACCGGAAAGGGTAGGTACATAGGAAAAAGGGTTCCACATCACTGATAGGAGGAACAACCTGTCAATCACGGTGCTGTGGAACTGTGTGACGAACACAGTCCATGTTAATACAATATAACTTCCCTGCGCTTTGTCCTTAATATCATGTAAGGTATACTAAAATAAAATAAAAAAAACATATTTTAGCACTTATATATATATATATATATATATATATATATATATATATATATATATATATATATATATATATATATATATATATATATATATATATATATATATATATATATATATATATATATATATATATATATATATATATATATAATAGACTGTGTTAATGATTTTAATTAATAATAATGATAATAATAAAGTAGCCTATAAGTGCTAAAATATGTTTTTTAATTTTTTTATTAAGCTGGCAAGGAGGAATCGATTGATGTTGGTTAAGATGATCGGAGCAGGTTAAATGCCCCGTCCGCAGGTTTAACTTGGTCCGCTTTTACCCATTCCTGTGTATTTACACACAAATATCTTTCTATATATATATATATATATATATATATATATATATATATATATATATATATATATACACCTTACAAGATATTAAGGACAAAGCGCAGGGACGTTATATTGTATTAATATGGACTGTGTTCATCACACAGTTCCACAGCACAGTGATTGACAGGTTGTTCCTCCTATCAGTGATGTGGAACCCCTTTTCCTATGTACCTACCCTTTCCGGTTTGAAGTTAATGTTGCAGCGTTTTTCTTAATTTCGTTGTGTTTTCCTTAATGTCGCAGCGTTTCCTTAATGTTGTTGTATTTTTCTTAATTTCGTTGTGTTTTCCTTAATGTTGCAGCGTTTCCTTAATGTTGTTGTGTTTTTCTTAATGTCGTTGTGTTTTCCTTAATGTTGCAGCGTTTCCTTAATGTCGTTGCGTTTTCCTTAATGTTGCAGCGTTTTCCTTAATGTTGTTGTGTTTTGCACTTCAGGGCCACCGTACGACAGCCTCCCGTCCTCCTGCTCCTCTACGAAAACACAAAAACAACACGTAACAAAAACAAACATACACCAGCTCCGGCCGGTCAATTATTGCCTCAGAGCAAGGGGAGGTACTGACGTAGCTGCTTCCCCTTTGTACCCAGAAAACTCCTCCCTGCAATCAACCCGTCGCCTGGTTTCTCCAATAGAGGGCTGCCCCACAGCTGACTGCAATGGAATCGTCCTGAGTACTTGCAGCTACGCCCCCCTCCTAATATGGTTACCTTCTGGTTTCCACCTAACACCGAGGTGGCAGATCTAGGAGGCAGCTTACCTTCCCCCTTACACAGCGCCCTTTCTAATTGGGAGGGAGATTTACAGCATCGATCCTTTCTCTCTCTGTCACATGCTCATAATAAAGTATAGAGACTTTTCAGTATTGCTGGTAAAGTTGATTAACCTGAAAGATGCAAACTAAAGGACACTTTTGAGAACTTCATGTTTATTAAACATAACAAACAAAATAAGAAAAATAATAATTGTGCAATGCACACATATATAAATATATACATATATCTCATCATTTATGTCAGTTTTTCACAAACCTGGTCCTGCGGGCCCACTGTGTATGCTGTTTGTGTTCCAACTGAGTTCTCAATTATTAAATTGATCCCCCAATTGAACAAATAATTAGTGACTTAATGCAATGTTAGACATAACTTGAAATATCCAACTCTTTTGGCTGCTTTCACAAACCCTGATCAGCACTAATCTTGGACTACTTTACCTGAGTTAACATTAGGTAGTCCTAGATTAGTGTTAATTGAGGCCTGTGCAGCCAGCCATTTCTACAAATAATTCAAATGCTCTGATTAGACATTTTATTCATTCAATTGAGGGTTCAATTCGTAAATTTAAAGCTCAGTTGGAACACAAATCAGTTTTATGTAACTTGCTTCCTATATTGGTACAAACCTGTTAATTATTAGGAACTACGTGATTACTGTGTTTATGTTGTTTTTATATAAACTGCTTTCCTTGTATGTCACCTTAGATAAAAGCCTCTGCCAAATTCATGTTAATAAATTAACATTTGTTGTATGGGAAAGTATTTGAAGTCCATTTAGCATTTGTCACATATTTGCATTTGTATTTAGTTTGGTAGTAAATGTATCACATTTGCATTTGTATTAAGCAAATTTGCAAGAACATTGACATTGCCACTGGTCTCATCAATTTCCTACTATCTGGAAAACATAAGTATGCTCAAAACCATAACCATCAAATTTAACAATGGAGTCACCCATACCTTTCAACATTTCTCTACACCGCTCCCTGGGCCCCTCATGCATCCTATGGTTTCTCATACCATTTCTATGCTGATGATGCTCAGATTTTCCTCTCCTTCCCTCCTCTGACTCCACCATCTCCTCCCGTATCTCTACCTGTCTGTCTGCTATTTCCTCCTGGATGCACTCGCATCACCTCAAACTTAACCTCTCTAAATCTGACCTCCTTTTCTTTCCTCCTCCTCCCCTCCTCTGATCTCTCTATCTCTGTTCCTCTGGAATCTACCACACTCTCTCCCTCTTCCTCCGCTAAGAACCTCGGAGTCACCCTGGACCCTGCCTCTCTTATTCCCAGCACATCTCCACTCTGGCACGCACTTGCCGATTCTTCCTGAGCAACATCCGAAGAATCCGACCCTTCCTCACCAACTTCAGCCACCCAGCTCCTGGTCCAGGCCCTGGTACTCTCCCGCCTAGACTACTGCAACTCCCTCCTGGCTGGCCTCCCTGCGGCCGCCACCCGTCCGCTCCAGCTCATCCAGAACTCTGCTGCCCGCCTGGTGTTCTCTCTGCCTCGCTTCTCCCACGCAACTCCACTACTCCGCTCACTCCACTGGCTACCGATCACCGCCCGCATCCAGTTCAAGACTCTTGTACTAGCCTACAGATGCCTTGACCAGACTGCACCCAGCTACCTCCAGACCCTCATCTCTCCCTACACCCCACTCGACCTCTCCGCTCCGCCGGCACTAGAAGACTGGCTCTACCTCCTCTCGCTCCCCTGCCTCCAGAGCCCAGCTCCTTCTCCACCCTCGCTCCGCAGTGGTGGAATGACCTACCTACAGATGTCAGGACCGCCCAGTCCCTGACCACATTCAGCGCCTCCTTAAGACTCACCTCTTCAGACAGCACCTGTAGAACTCCTCTGTTTCCCCTAGGACACTTTCACCCTTCCTTAAATTTGCTTTACTTACTCTTACCTGCCCCTACTTTACTGCATTTAATCCTGTACTTCAGAGTACTGTAACCTGCCATATGTTTAAACTGTAGTATTTGGTATTTAATCATATCTTGATGTAACTATCACTGTCACTTATCTGCTGTATTGAATTGTATTTTGTCACACTTGTACTTGCTTGAACTTGTCATTGTATTTATCTTGCTCGTATTGTATTACCTGTACTGTAACACTTGAAATGTATTTGCTTACAATTGTAAATTAAGCCCTGGATAAGGGCGTCTGCTAAGAAATAAATAATAATAATAATAATAATAATAATAATAATAATAATAATAATAATAATGTTCAAAGTTTGAAATCATGGATAGAGTCTACATTGTTCAAGAGCAGTTCACAGTCATTGGTGCTCATGCAATCACCATTCACAAATGTCAGGGGATGACTCTAAAAACAGTTATGATGGATTGTGGTAACTCCATTTTCTCCTATGGACAAAGTTTCATTGCACTTTCCACAGTTACTTCCTTAAGCGGTATCCACCTTATCAACTTTGACCCCACCTGCATCTATGCATGTCAAACTGCAGTTGAAGAGTACCATCGGCTCAGAGGGATTTATTGTCCGAAGTTGAAAAGCTTGAAGGAGACTAACATGCTACTGTGGATATTTGTCACTTCTTAGGAGAACCTTTCAATAGAGGTGAGCAGCAACATGTTGCAGAGTTTCTCACCAAATTGTCTGAAATTTGTCCTGAAGTATCTTGCATGGTTTCAGTCAAAAAAAGTCATGGCATTCTATGTACTACATGTAACTACTGCTCATCAAACCGGGAGGTGTTGTATATTTATCCTCTACATCAGGGGTGCCCAATCCTGGTCCTGGAGGGCCTGTGTCCCTCCTGGTTTTGTTCCAACTGTACACTAAATTGCTTAATTGGACCAATTAAGCTTCTAATAAGTGCTTGATTGGTCCAATTAAGTAATTTAGGGGCACTTGGAACAAAAGCCAGGAGGACACCGCCCTCCAGGACCAGGATTGGGCATCCCTGCTCTACATGTACCTGCTGGTACAGATTCCGTGTGTTTGGAAGAACTCATTTATACAAATGACAAATGGTCCAAAATTTCTCCAATCATGAAACGTGAACTTATTTAATCAGCAGGGAGACTGATTGCAGTCCAACTTATGCTTTGGGAAACCAAACCAGATGGGACCGTTACAAAGTGACACAGTGCTAAGTTCACACAATTCTTGCTTCTAACTTGGTGCCTTTTTTTGATCGCTTCGCTCCACTTTATGAAATTGATGTTTGGATCAGATGGCACGGAAGTATTCCATGAAAGCTGGCTCCTGACGGTGGCCTGTTCAGGTGTTTTACAATGTATTGGGTACTTTACAAAGAATGAATGGAGCAGAATTTACCAAGGAGAGAATATATTTTACAGTTAGCACAAGAACTTCGCAAGAAGCATTTGGAACAGAGAGAAACTGCCATGCGTGTACCCACAGCTGAAGCTGGCAACCCCACTGAGAGCCGCAAGAGACGCCAATGCAGGTTGGCAAGTGCAATAAAAATAAAACTATGAACAGCTGTGCCCTGTGCAGAAAGGCGGCGTGGAGAAGAGCATTTTCTTAATCAAGGTAAAGGTATACCATTTTGTCGAAAAACAAGCAAAAAGAAAAGAAATTAGACTTTTTTTATAACTTCTTGTGCTGTGCGCTTCTGTAAAATGTTTTCTTCTAAGTTTATCTACGTTGTTCAATTGCTTTTGCGCATCTGGTAATAAACCGATTGCTGTTGAAAAGTTAAAAATGTATTGCTCGTTTGTTTTATAAATATGTATGTTGTAAACTGATGTCTGTTCAGATGTTTCTTTACTTACATTTTCTTGCTTTGATTTGTAAAATAGATGTTCATATGTGTGTGTGTGTGTGTGTCAGTGTGTGTGTGTGTGTGTGTGTGTGTGTGTGTGGTGTGTGTGTGTGAGTGTGTGTGAGTAGTAAAGGCGGTACAGCGTCTGTCACTTTTCTAAGCCCCGCCCATTTGATTGATTTATGACCATAAGCCCCGCCCCATTCACACATATTGATTGATTTATGACCCAAGTTCCGCCCCTATTGGTTGATTTATGACCTTAAGTCCCACCCTTTCCACGCCTCTGAGTGATTTATGACCCTTAAGCCCCTCCCCTTTTCCCCACGCTTTAATTGATTTATGGCCCTTAAGCCCCTCCCTTTTTCCCATGCTTTGATTGACTTATGGCCCTTTAGCCCCTCCCTTTTTCCCACACTTTGAGTGATTTATGGCCCTAAAGCCTCGCCCTTTTCCCACGCTTTTGGGTGATTTATGATCCCTTATGACCCATCCCTTTTTCTGATATTAACCGGACGTCCGTCAAATATAACCCTCCCTAAAAATGGCGTTTGTTGTACCCCTAGTTTATAGACTATTACAAAGAAAAGACAGAAAAACAGAAAGAAGAGAAAGCATGTTGTATAAAATGACGTATGTATATCAAAATGTAATTTAGAAAAATGTTAGCAGGTGGAGGACTTGACCCGCATCCTCATTGCTGAGAGTTGGTAGAGAGCTGGCATGTTTGGACATGTTGTAGGGTATGACGCTATCTATGGGAGGGGCTTGTTTCAAGGTTCTAATAAAAAGGTGTTTCTTATTCAAGGTTCATACTGCTTAAAGAGAAGTACCGTCAGCATGGCTTCCGCAGCATTTGGCTATATTTCAGACAGCTCTTGCGACGAGTGGTTTAATTTTGATTACGTTCCAGAGAATAGGGACGCTGAAGATCCTGAGGCGCCATGGCAATGGTGTGTATCTGAAAAGGGTGTTTTCCACCTTCTTACGATCTGCGGACCAGAGTCTTCCTACCAACCCTCCTACGGGCCGGAGGTTCCAACCGAGCCTGTCTTTATACCATTGGCTCACGCTCTTCCTACAGAACCCCGGAGGATCACGACGACCCGACAGCCTTTACGGAGTGACATTCACAAGAATCCTCAAGATTGTCAAGGGCCTTCTGGCCTCTCTACTGGAAGTGATCATAGACCGGGATCTGCAGAAAAATTGTGCGGTTGTGCCATGGACCACCCCAGCCAGAGATGTCATAGCTGTCTCTTTGAAGCGGACTATGGTTATTTCAACAGGAGGTTTGAAGAAATAATAGCTAAAATACACGTACCTTGGTTAAAGTTTCTGGTTTCTAAGGCTTTTCATCTACTCGATTTTTTCCTACCTCTGAACAAGATTCAGAAGCTGATTGAGGATTGTTTAATTGAACTGAGACCTGAACCTTACATAAAAGAGAAGCTTCAGCAGCTGCAACAGGACCTGGATGAAAGGACTCAAGAAGTGGTTAACAAGATAACTAGATCTTTCTATCACAGAAACTTTACAGAACCCCAGGCTCCTCTAACTTATTACGGTGCTTTTGACTTTGAAGATGGGGAACCGCATGACTCGGGACAGAATGCAGAGTGAGTTGGAGGGTCTTCTGTTTGAACTCGTAGTTGACAAATTGGTTTGTCGGAACCTCTTTAAAAACCCCTTGTCTGTCGATGCAAAACGTTTCACTGAGCTAAAAAGAGCGACGCTTGAAATACACGCCTTGGTGGATCCTAAATATTGGGCTGAAATGATTGCTGATTCTGTAAAATGTGAAATACCTTTAAATGTTTTTCTAACGGCGCTGATCCCTGAAATGTTTTACAATGTGTACCCCTGTAAATGGGAGTATTTACTTGTGTTGTATACATACGTGTCTGAAGCCTGTCTTTATCATCTCGTCAATGGTTTGAATACTGATATACTCTAGAGCTGTAAAAGATACTGTATCTTGTTTAATGCATTACTATGAAAGACAATGCCGCCTGTTTATGCGTCGTTTAAAGTATCCAGTTATAATTGTTAATAATTAAACTGAGTGAATAAATCCTTTTGTACTTTACAATCACCGCATTTGTTTGACTTTTTTTTCTGAAGGGATGACTCTTCAGCAAATGAAATGAATTTACTATGATGTTTCAAATCCAGGGGGGTTTGGAGGCCGACAGTCTCTACAGAGAGTTCTTAGGGAGGAGGGGTGTAGGGTTAGTGATAAGGATATAGCTGAATGGTTATCTGAACAAGACACTTACACCCTACGTAAACCCTCTAGAATAAACTTTAAAAGAAACTGTGTATTTGTATCTAATATTGACGATCAATGGCAGGCTGATTTAGCAGATATGTCTAGTCTGTCAAAGAAAAATAACAGCAACAAGTTTATGTTAACATGCATAGATGTTTTATCCAAATTTGCATGGGTTCAACCTCTAAAAAACAAAACAGCTGTGTGTGTGACAAAGGCTTTCAAGAAAATCCTTGAAAGCGGTCGTTCACCCAAAAAATTGCAAACTGATAAAGGTAATGTACAGGGCAGGGATCGGGGTATATTCAGAGGGCTTTTAGAAAAGCTATGCCTTTACTTAGAAGGGGTTTTGATATAGCTAAACCTCATTTAAAGTCAGCGGCTAAAAACATTGTGAAATATGTGGTGTCGAACGTGATAACATCCTACGCCACTCACAACCATGAGGAGCCCCAATCAGGGTCAAGAGGCTATAGAAAAAAACGTCCCAGTCCTCCAGGAGCTCGAAGCCGATCCCGTAAAAGGGCTAGATGAGCACCTTCTAAAGCATTAAGCAGCAGATCGCGGAGGAAGAGGTCTGTTAAAAAAAACGAAGGCTCGTCGTAAAAAGAAAACTAGAAACATCTTTTAAAACATGGCTCTAGTACATCATTTATCTCAAGAATGTGTAAAATCTGAACTGGATTTATTCACCGTGCCTTACACCCAGACAAGTATAGATAAAAGCCTTTATGTTGAAATATCACCGCTCTCTGCCCTTTCGGACACCGCCCCTCTTGAATTTTATATTGCAGGAAACGGGGAGGATTATCTGGACTTAAATAACACTCTTTTAAGACTCGCCTGTAAAATCACAAAAGCAGATAACACTGATCTAAATGTCAATAGCCCTGTAAGCATTATCAACTATCCTATATCTACAATTTTCTCACAAGTAGACGCTTCCTTAGGTGAAAGATTAATTAGCCAGAGTAGTAGCACATATCCTTATAGAAGTCTTATAGAAGTCTTGCTCAATTATGGTAAGGAAACCTTGGAATCTCAATTTTCGGCTGGGATGTATTTTAAAGACACCGCTGGCAATATGGATGTTGGAGATCCTGCAGGGGCAAACGAAGGTTTAAGACAAAGATGTGTTTATACCCGAAGAAGTCATGTATTTGAACTTTTAGGACCTCTACATTCTGATATTTTTTTTCAAGAAAAACTCATGTTAAACGGCATTGATGTAAAAATTAAAATGATTAGGGCTAGTGGTTTTGTTTAATGGCAGGCGATGCAAACCAATACAAACTTCACCTTTTAGAAGCCTCTCTTTATGTCAAGAAAGTTAGTGTCTCCGGATGTGAAAATAGGACATGCTCAGGCCGTGATGACTTCAAATGCTAAATATCCTATTGAAAGGGTCGCAGTCAAGGTTTATAGTATCCCCAGAGGGCTCAGAGTTAGTAATCAAGAAAACATGTCTCTGGGGCAACTGCCTAAATTTGTAGTCGTAGGTTTAACAGATAACGATGCCTTTAGTGGTGATTATGTAAAAAATCCTTTTAACTTTAAACATTTTGATGCCAACTTTATAGCATTGTATGTTGATGGAGAACAAATACCCTCAAAACCTTTTCAACCCAACTATGCGAACACGCACAACTCTGTTAGTTAGTATTATAGTTTAATACAGGCCACTGGAAGACATCTGAAAGACAAACCTCTGATTATCGATTGTTCCGATTACTCTAGGGGTAAACCCTTTATGCTTTTGATTTAACCCCTGACCAAGAAGCAGGGGATCACTTTTCTCTAGTTAAAACAGGAAACATGCTTCTTGAAATGCGCTTTTCTGTCCCGCTGCCGGACACTGTAAACCTAATCATCTATGCTGTGTTTGAGAACATCATAGAGGTCTCCCAACAAAGAGCTGTTCTCTTTGATTACTGATTAAATGAAATTGAGTCATTTAGCGTGACCATGAATACTTTACAACTTACCTCAATACAAACTAGTAACCTGTGGCAGAGTGTCCCGCCCTATTTATTATTATTTGTATTTTTGTTTTGCGGCGGATAAAAGCATAGCGTCTTTTATTATTTATATTTAAAAACCTTGTGAGGATGCATGACTGATCAGCTACTGATTATTTAACTAGCTGACAGTCATACATCCTTACCAAACGCATGCAGACTGTGGCCGAGGGTAATAAGATAATTAACAGCTAGTTAACCCCTCGGCCAGAGTATAAGAACCGCAGCTGTCCGTGCTGGAGGGAGAGTGTACAGAGGAGAGTACGGGAGCGGAGAGAGAGAGCGGCGAGCAGAAATAACGACATTTGAGAACGACTGCTAAACAGCACTTGTTTATTCGTTTGGCCCTTGTGCCTTTTTGTTTTGTGTTTTGTTTAAATGTTTTGTTTAATTATTAATAAATCCAGCTGAGTGCCGTTGCACTCAGCTTCACCCGCCCATCCATTGTTTGACTCAGTTACTTCCTGGTCCGTGGCGTCACCACTGCAAGCCAGCCTGTCACATAACCCTTTTACACAAAAGAGTTTTTATGGGGTTTTAGCATGTGACCAACTGCCTAAGGGGAAAATTAATAAAAATCCTACTTTGATCATCGTGAATACTTATCTTCAGAATTATCCAGGGAACATTGGCTGGGACTTTATTTAAAAGATGGGAACGGTGAATTTTTGACTCATACGGTTACCCCCAGATTTCGGCTATTTTCCTAAAACTATTATGGAATTTTTATTCAAAAACTCTACACAGTCTGTATTCAACAACCAACAGCTACAAGGACCAAAGACCTCTACATGTGGACATCATTGTGTTTTTTCTTATATCACCGTTCTAAAGGTCTTGCCTTACCGTGAAATCCTGAAACTATATAGTGAAAATGTTGATAAAAATGATTATATGGTCTACAATTTCATTCAAAAAATATATTCCTCTAAATCAAAATATATGTGTGACGATGTGTCCGTACAGTGTGTAAATTCCTGTCAGGCTTTTAAAAACAAATGTTTTAAATGTTAAATAAAACCGCTGTTTGAGACAATAAATCCTTAAACAATATTTTTTTTATTGAATGTATTCATAAAAAATAAAAAATCAACAAGTATATTTGACACATGCATATGTACATAAAAAGCAAACATTGAAAATACACAAGAAAAAAAAGATTTACAAATTAATAGTCTTCCCAGTCATTTTTTCTCTTTTTCCTCCTTCTGGAGCTCTTAAGAGGTGTAATTTTAAAGGCCTGCATACGGCTGGGTATTAGGGATCACAGAATTAGGGATATTTATGCATGCTAGACCCTCTAGGAATTCATCCCAACCTGCTGGGGCCCTACGATCTGTAACATTACTGACCCCGGTAGCTGTTTTAATTAAATCAACCATATGGGTTCCTCTCACCACATTACCCCTTAAAATAAACTCTCCTTGATCATTCCACGAAGTAGTACTAGGGTTCTGGGTCATGGCCTGTAAAATAAATTCAGCATTCCTCTTGGATCTGTGAGGGACGCTTCTCATAACATAATCCTCTATCTGAGAAACTTTCTCTTGAGCAGTACTCTGTCCATCTTGAGGAGATGCCTGGGGCCCAGTTATATTATCAATGACAGCGTCATTAGGAGGGGTTAACAGTGTTAAAGTATTAGTTTCTTTTTCATCCTGTTTAATCAAGGTCAGATACCTTTGTAAAAAAGCAGTATATAGTTTAATTTTTCCATAATTGCTAATATCAGTTCTCAGTAACACAATTTTCATATCGTTATCAAGGCGACTTTCCACTGCTTTTCTAATAGGTTCAGAAGAAGTGGAGGGGCCTTGTCGTAGTCTGTCAATCTGTTGTTGGGGTACGAGGTGCATTTTCTGAGCATACTCCATACTTTTAACGTCTTGCTGTTAAAAGATCTGATAAAAAAGGGATGGCAATGCCTAACAAAGAACCTATAAAACCTCCTTTTTGGTTTACTGTTTTTCTCTTCTTTTTCAGAGGTTGTTTCTTATTACATAACTTCTTTATTACAACTTTTTCTTTTTTAAGTCTTTTTAATTGGGCCTTGGTCAAAGGAATATTCCCCCTTAAAGTGTTTATGGCTATTTCAACAATAGATTTGATAAGATCATCAGAGGCCTCTTGTAAAACGATTCTTCTCTGGGGAGAAGAGCCGCTGACTAACCTTTTTAAGAGGGGAGGTTTCTTTTTATTCTAGCCGACATGTTGTCTGCTGTTGATAAAATAATCTTTTAAAGCATCTACAGGACTTTATAACCTCTTAGCCTTAGGTTTTTTCATAATATAGGTGGCAGGCCAATCAGGTTGGAACAAACCTGTTCGTAACCGATAATCTTCAGGGGTCTGTGCTTTTAAATCTACCAAGAGATAACCGTATCGTTGTTTTGTTGCATCTTAAAAAGCTTCTAAAAAGAAATTAGAGTTTCGCGGGTACATCTGTCTCGCTAGGGTGTTAATCTGCAGCTTGTCTCTGGGATTTTTAAAAATAATCATGTAATTAGCATTTAAGTTTATGGTACGACTCATTTTACCCTGAAAAAACAAATTTTGTACTAGATATAATATACATAAATTCCTATGGTGCGTGTATTTTGTAAAGGCTTTCTGTATTTCATCATTTTCACTAGCTGCCTCCATCAAATCGTCAATAATGATTAAATTGACTTTGTTAGGGGAGTAAGGAATCATCACAGAGAGATATGGGTATACCTTCAACAAATTTTAAATTGGGAAATTTACAAGCTAATTCATCGTATAATTTTTGCCAGCAACTATAACAGTATATTATATTCTCAGGAATTTGCGACAGAATCTGTGAAGAGTTTTCTAAAAGTTTTTTCACAAAAAGCTTTTCCCTGAACTAGAGGGTCCCGATATGATCGCTGCAAAAGGGATGGAAAGACGTATATCGAAACCTCCTTCAGTATCCATAGGGCAACGTGGTGTAGTCAGACTTCAATACTCTCTTATTGTACACAATCTGAAAAGTTTTCCTGTGTGGTCTATTTTCTAGCTGAAACTCTTTTTATTTCTGTGAATTTGGGTCCCTTCGATCAAGATTTTTCAGGAGGGGTGTCTCGATCAGGACTCACGAAATTCTGAACCAAATCTTTCAGAGATGAGAGATTAATAGTTTTGGAGTTTTCGTAATTAAGGGTTATGCCCTTAATTTTCAGACATGTTTTGCCGTCCTTTGTTTTATAGCCGTATGTTTTAGGACCCCTTGAAACAAATTCTGTAATGTAATCACCCGGTTTAAGCTCGCTGGTCAATTCCCTAGATAATCACCTAGCGGGGATGTTTACATTACCAGGGGTGTGAACGAGTCAGAAGCGTAGCGCCACTGCACTTGGGCCACGTTTTCACCGACAAAGAAAAATGGGAAACCTTATAGCGTTTTGAAAACACATACTGAAAAAATTCTGCAGGGTTTCTAACCAAAGTCGTGGATAAAGGGTTTGTTTTCTGCCCGAACTTCCCCAAAGACTGTTGAGAAACAGTTTGGAAATTTGTCTTTGGCAGGGTTCACTGTAATGTTCTCAGGGTCTAGGGCTATACCTTCTTTGAGAAGGTAATCGCTGATGTACTTCTCTTTGCTCTGGTCATCAACGCATTGAGAAGGGTACCCAGAACTCTCTTGCTTACCCTTCAGATGCGCATTGATATACCCTGTAAACAGAGTATCAGAAGTCTGAGGGAAATGCCAAATTTCATGTATTTTAGTCACCGTATAACCCTTCTCAAGGGCTTTGAACACCTCCACAGAACACCACACTCCTGTTAAGGATCTTTCATCATCATCATGGGTGCACGATTCTGTCTGATTTAGGGTCTCTGTACAAGTGCGACAAAGTGTGAACATCAGTTTACCACAGATTCTAGAGGGGAGCACCGAAAATACAGACCCCTAGGGGCAACACTGTTAATTTAAACAGACCAAAGTAATTACTCAAATCCTCAAAGTTGTGATAAATTATGGTGGGGTGCTCTATGGGATACGTCTTGGTCTTGTTGACAAAGGGGTACAAACTTGTGAAATCGTAGTACTCTATCCTCTCATTTTCTTTAGCTACATAATGCAACGTGATAGCATTTGCGTCCTCGAATAAGGATTCGCGAGGATTAAGGCGTTCTGGACCCTCATATTTACTCACAAAAGCCTGAACCGACGGGTCCTGCTTTTTAATGCATTCCATTCATGTTCCCATATCACCCGTACATCTAGACCGTGGACCTTTTTCAGCATCTTAACCTTTGCGTTAAAATGCTGGAACATCATACTGCATGATTCCTTAGTTAAAGGATGGTGGTCATTAGAGTCGTAACACACGGAACAGCCATGGAAGAAACAGCCTGCAAATTCATAGGCTGTAGGAACTCCATCTACAACCGCGTAACCATCCACAAAATATCTCCCAAACTGTTTCTCACCATCGTTCAAAGCATGCTGAATGTATATATTTTCAGTTTCAGCAACATACAACAGCCACTGTATTGAAGCATTTGAAAAACTCTTCTGCTGCTTTGCATAATTATCAGCGGGTACAATACCTATTGTTTTCTGAGGCAGGAATTTGGTCCTGTACATAGCCATGCACAAGGAGGCGATTGTAGTGCATTGGAAGGGGTCAATCTCGCCTACTTTGTAAACTTCTGTTTTGAAACGAATACATGCTTCTTTTAAAATCTCGACATCGTTCTTACAGTAAAACACCATCTCCTTTTTGAAATCAAACACGCCGTCCTTAACGGTTGCATACCATGCATAAAAGTCCTCACGGTCTTTGGCCATCATCTGGTGAATACCGTAGTACTTAGGATCCGGGTACGGTCCTACATAGGTCTGGTTTTCGGCAGTATTGAAGAAATGTGGGAAATACCCTTTAGAGGCGTCAAATCCCATCGCTTTAGGCATAGCGCTCAGACGCATAGGCAAAAAGTTCAAAGAATCAATATACCTCATATTGAAAGTTTTGTCAATGAAACACATCAGTTTGCTGCCCTGAGATATAATCTGAGGGGTAATGCCATTGTGCACTAGATGATTCATGAGCAGATAACCATCATAACCTTTTGAGTTATGCGCTATAAAAGTATAGTCTTTATACCTGTAATTACGGTATCTCTGAAAGAAGGCCTTCACACAATCCTCTCCATCCCAAGACCATTCGACACCATCCAAATGGATGCAATGCAGATAATTGGGTACATGAACACCATCCTCCTGTCTACATTCAAAATCATAGAAGACATAATTCGTAGACACTTCAGGGGCCCTGAGAGGGGTTATGAAGCATTTATGTGGCGAGTCAGGGTCCAGCGGTACCTTACATGTCCTACACTGCGCTGCTAAACACATATGCTTTTTTGGTTTATCAGGGTTGATAGTGACTAACCTACAACAAGATTCACACAGTTTCAAGGTATCACAATGTGAAAACATCAGATCTAAAGTAACAGTGGAAGGGGTCCAAGCAGACTTATGAGAATCATAACAAGATTGTGAACGACAATTTCTATGACACTCATCACATTTAACTTTCCCCGAGGATCCGGAACACAGGAGTCTTGAAAGCAAACATTGCAATAGCCCTCACATTGATGGCCTGGCCTTGTGGCTATAGACAGTGTAGCAGTGTTTACACATGTAACGGGCACCCAGAAAAGCCTTCAAATTTACAATGCCGTAATAATGCTGGTCATGAAAAACAGAAACACCGTCTTTGCTTTAAGCTGGGGGTTGTTTCAGTATCTTGCTAAAGTCTCTGTTTCAGTACAGCTGTAAAACACTACAATTTTAACTTCAAGAAGCTGTTCAAATTTAGAAATGTCTGCAAATGAAACCATCTGATCTTTAGTCAAGCCCACTGCTTCTTGCATTTTTAACCCCTCAACCATACAAGCACTATGAGTTCTATCACCTTTAGGAAGCATCAAACCCGCTAAACAGTAAGAAAAGCACAGCTGATCGTCTTTGTTATAACAGATGATGAGATGTTGGGCTTTCTTTTAATGATATCACTGCTCATAATGGTTGATAAACCCGCGCCTCCCCGCCTCGAGGGCAGCGGATAACATTCACTACAAACATCAGGGTCTCATCAGCCAGAATTGAACTATGACTTTGCAGTAGGGATTCAATATGAAGGAGAAATTCATCAATAGACAGAGTAGCACCAGTCATGTTTAGGAATACCGGGATATCCAGCGAATCAGCCCTTAACTCTAGGTGTACAACGTCGTCAGGTTTCAGGGTTTCCCTAATTGTAGCTATCATACTTTCTAAAACCTCATGCATTACAACAAACATTTCACCATAAGAACCAAGATCATACAGCCGTCTGAAATTAAACCTGTACCTCAACTCTGTGTTATTAAAGCGAGGCGTTGAATAATCTGTAACCCATTCTCAGTGTTTTCAACAAATGGCTCTTCTGAAGAGTTCATACTAGTGCTATCAATCGAAGAAAAAGATTCCTGACTACTATCACTGTCCGCATCTCTTATAAGAGCACCTCCTTGGATCGGTAGAGTAGCAGGCCTTGACATACCCAAAGTACCAGGTCTTTCATTATCAACAGTGCAGGGGACAGACAATTTTGAAGTACCAGGTCTTTCATTATCGACAGTGCAGGGGTTAGACGATTTTGAAGTATTTTTAGCATTTACAGGCAAAGGGATATTAGGTCTTGACATACCAGAAGTACCAGGTCTTTCATTATCGACAGTGCAGGGGGCAGACAGTTTTGAAGTACCAGGTCTTTCATTATCGACAGGGCAGGCGGCAGCCAATTTTGCTAAAGCATCATCCAAACACTCTAGATCATACAAAGGATTAACAACAGAGCTTTCATCTTTTACAGTAATAGGAGTACATGGGGGGTTTTCTTCATTCAAAACAGGTAATGGGATGTTTGCACACGTTTCAGAAACCAGTTGTGTTATATCCTCAACATTACAAGGAGGACAATTTAAATCAGCTACCAAACTATTGATAAGTTCTAAATTAGATGCATCATCTAGAACAGGTCCTAGGGGTCTTAGAGATGTATTAACAGTAGTCTTTTTAGCATTAAGCAGGGTATGAACATCGGCAGTATTGTCCCTCTTCATGCTATCTTTTTTAGACATTTTTATCAGACACGTTTTTTAATGATCTTAAGACAGGTATAATTTGTTCAATGTTACCTTCTAGGAGTTGTAAGATAAGGCTGAGACGGTTAAGATTATCTGAAACAAAGAACGGCAGTGATTCAGTCTGGGTAGCTACAGAGACATTCTTCGGACGGGGATCATCAATGATTAATGTCCTCTCAGGGGTTTTGTAGACCTTAGAGCTTCCAGGTGAGGTGCAAGAGTATCGGGGGGTACGCCCTCTCTTCTTTTGTGGTGCTGAATAAGATAAAAAAACACATAGAGGATTGTTGAGTTGGCAAAAAAACCCTCCGCTTTAAAATATATGTATATATACAGTACTGTGCAAAAGTTTTAGGCAGGTGTGAAAAAATGCTGTAAAGTAAGAATTCTTTCAAAAATAGACATGTTAATAGATTATATTTATCAATTAACTAAATGCAAAGTGAGTGAACAGAAGAAAAATCTAAATCAAATCCATATTTGGTGTGACAACCCTTTGCCTTCAAAACAGCATCAATTCTTCTAGGTACACTTGCACAAAGTCAGGGATTTTGTAGGCATATAGTCAGGTGTATGATTTAACAATTATACCAAACAGGTGCTAATGATCATCAATTCAATATGTAGGTTGAAACACAATCATTAACTGAAACAGAAACAGTTGTGTAGGAGGAATAAAACTGGGTGAGGAACAGCCAAACTCAGCTAACAAGGTGAGGTTGCTGATGACAGTTTACTGTCAAAAGTCATACACCATGGCAAGACTGAGCACAGCAACAAGACACAAGGTAGTTATACTGCATCAGCAAGGTCTCTCCCAGGCAGAAATTTCAAGGCAGACAGGGGTTTCCAGATGTGCTGTCCAAGCTCTTTTGAAGAAGCACAAAGAAACGGGCAACGTTGAGGACCGTGAGACGCAGTGGTCGGCCAAGGAAACTTACTGCAGCAGATGAAAGACACATCATGCATACTTCCCTTTGCAATCGGAAGATGTCCAGCAGTGCCATCAGCTCAGAACTGGCAGAAAACAGTGGGACCCTGGTACACCCATATACTGTCCGGAGAAGTCTGGTCAGAAGTGGACTTCATGAGACCAGAAAAGCCATACCTCCGACATGGAAACAAGGCCAAGCGACTCAACTATGCACGAAAACACAGGAAATGGGATGCAGAAAAATGGCAGCAGGTGCTCTGGACTGATGAGTCAAAATTTGAAATATTTGGCTGTAGCAGAAGGCAGTTTGTTCGCCGAAGGGCTGGAGAGCGTACACGAATGAGTGTCTGCAGGCAACAGTGAAGCATGGTGGAGGTTCCTTGCAAGTTTGGGGCTGCATTTCTGCAAATGGAGTTGGGGATTTGGTCAGAATTAATGGTCTCCTCAATGCTGAGAAGTACAGGCAGATACTTATCCATCATGCAATACCATCAGGGAGGCATCTGATTGGCCCCAAATTTATTCTGCAGCATGACAACGACCCCAAACATACAGCGAAAGTCATTAAGAACTATCTTCAGCGTAAAGAAGAACAAGGAGTCCTGGAAGTGATGGTATGGCCCCACAGAGCCCTGATCTCAACATCATCGAGTCTGTCTGGGATTACATGAAGAGAGAGAAGCAACTGAGGCTGCCTAAATCCACAGAAGAACTGTGGTTAGTTCTCCAAGATGTTTGGGCCAACCTACCTGCCGAGTTCCTTCAAAAACTGTGTGCAAGTGTACCTAGAAGAATTGATGCTTGATGCTGTTTTGAAGGCAAAGGGTGGTCACACCAAATATGGATTTGATTTAGATTTTTCTTCTGTTCACTCACTTTGCATTTAGTTAATTGATAAATATAATCTATTAACATGTCTATTTTTGAAAGCATTCTTACTTTACAGCATTTTTTCACACCTGCCTAAAACTTTTGCACAGTACTGTATATATATAGGTCTTAATATACGTACCGTGAGAGGTAGCTCTACAAGGGCTGTAATGGGTTGTAGAGGATTCTATCGGTCCCTGTATGGCTTCTTTAGGACGTGCAGGAGTCTTCTTAGGACTGTCAGTAATTAATTTTCTCTTGACCCCTACATCCCCTGGTGATGCTGGGGTTTTGCAGAACTTGGAGGAACTGGGCTGTGTTGGGGGCGCTCCGACTGCTCCAGGTCTACAGGACTTTTTCTTTTGTGGGGCTATATAAGATAAAAACAAAGAGACTTATTGAGATGTACACTTTTTCAAAAAAAAACACAAAAACAAAAACAAAAGAGACTTATTGAGATGTACACTTTTTCAAAAAAAAAAAAAAAATATATATATATATATATAAGTATTAATATACGCATCATGAGCTTTTGCCGGGGGGATTATAAATTGATCTTTAGGAGTGACTACTGATCCATGACAGTCTTTTTTAGGGCGTACTGGAGTCTTCTTAGCACTTTGTTTACCCCTAATGGGGGGCCCTGGTTTGTTGACAACAAAGTCTTCCAAAGTCCAGACTTTATCAGGATCTGAAGGGTTTAATTGTACAGCTTTGACAGGCTTTGAAAGGGCTGCAGCATCTATAGTTTTAAAAGAAATTGTATTAGAGAAGAGCAGTGTATATATATATATATATATATATATATATATATATATATATATATATATATATATATATATATATATATATATATATACAGAGACATTAAAACAACCGCTTACCGATATTAGGATCTACTAAAGCCTCTAACTCTGCGACTACAATACGTTCTTGACTGGGGTACATATGTTATCGGCCAGGAAATGGAATGAATCATCAGGTGCTGAAGCGTCAGAGGAGTATTTAGCTATAAAAAGAAATAAAATAAATAAATAAAAGTTGAAAGGACCTTTAGAGGAAAAATAAATAAATAAATAAAATAAATAAGTTGAAAGGGCTTTAAAGGAAAAATAAATAAATAAATAAACAAACAGACTTACTAATATCGCTGATAATTTCTGAAAATATTTCATAATCTTGGGAGGCTGTACAGAGAGAGCCGGTCAGGAAATCACACGATGCAGCTGTGAAATCTGAGGGTGATTGCGTTATAAGAAAAGCGCTAAAATAAAACAAATAAAAATAAATAAATAAAAAAAATAAAAAAAGAAATGAAAGAAAGTATATAGGATTTAAAACTTTCACAATATTGTAGATTAAGACATTTAAGGGGCTTAAGAAGTGTAAATTGAAACTCTCCAAATGATCACCTCTTTGGCTGTATTACAAGTAATTCAATTGAATAAAGACTGCTGATACACGGCGACCATCTTGGATGATGGTAAAGTAAGAACAGTGGCCATCTTGGATGTACTGTCGCTAAAGAGTGGCGGCCATCTTGGGGAGGTCATAATATAACAGTCCAAAACAATGAGATTCAATAAGCACTAATACATTTAAATAACCCCTTATAAAACGATAATCATCTTTTAGATATTTATTTTGTCAATATTATAATATTAAAAAACACGGGTCTTCAAAAAGCACGAGCGCTCTCGCACAGGTAAGCATAGCGCGCACACCCTCACACAGTGCGGCTCAGAGATTCTAACAGGGACACCCCGTGTAAAAACGTTAAAATAACCCTTATAAAAGATAAACATTTTTAGATATTTATTTACCGCATATACAATACTCTGCCAGCACCAGAGATTCAAACAGAGTCGTTCCGAACAAACATAGTACCCGTAACAAAAATCAGTAATACATTTAAATAACAAAAAACAGTAATACATTTTTTAGATATTTATTTTGTCAATATTATAATATTAAAAACAGGGTCTTCAAAAGCACAAGCTCTCGACAGGTAAGCGCAAGCCGCACACACACACACACACAGTAACAAAAAAACCCAGCAATTTTTAACATCTCACGATCTAAAGTACTTAAAACATATATTCTTATATCTAAATAGACAGGCAAACGAGTACTAAGTAGCCAAAACAGCAGACAACAAACGGTATTATTTTTTTAAACAAAGCGCTTTGATACAATTTAAAAATAAAAGCACTTACCTAAATTGTTGTCGAAGTAATCCATTATATTTTAGAGAGTCCAAAGCACACGATATTTTTCAGCTTAGATCAGTCCGTCAGGGGCTTCAGGCAGGCAGTAGAGTTTTCTCCAAAATGAAATTTCTCAGATGAGGCATCGTGCAAGGTTTAAATACTGTTCCCTTCAAGTCGAAAATAACCATCAAGGATGGGATATTGCCGCCAGGCAGTAGCGATTGGCTGAGCTTTTATAGCAAAGCTGCCGATAGGCCTCTCATGCCGAAGCTGCCACGTAAGCCCGCCCTTGGGAGCTTACTATACGCAGCCGCAGAGACTCACGTCCTCTTTTGTCTTCAGCATTGGTAGCGGTAGGTAATTAGAGCTTCAACTGTTTGTACTCATTAAGCTTAGGCTTGAGAAGCTGGTTTTTGCCCCTTCTCCGAGTTTATTTCAGTTGTAATTATTATTATTCGTATTTTCGGTTTATATAATTGTATATATAATTTATATTTCATTATATATTCCTTCACGCTTTGCTTTTGCATCGCGTTTCTGTTATTCTCGTGGTCTCCGTCTTTCCTTTACTATAATTATTTTGTAATTGTTATCGTGTGTTTTTTGGGGTTTTGTATATATTTTATATTTGTTGTATATATATATTTGTTCGGACGCGCGTTGCGTTGGCCTTTGGCCACACGCCCATTGCAGCCTCGGTCTTGCCTGACTAGACCACGTGTGTGTAGAGCCTGCTCTGCAGCCTCTATCTATTACTCCACTGCGGTGTGTTCCATCCCTACCGCGTGGTAGCTGTACACTTACAGTCACTAAGCACCATAGTGTTGCTGCAGCGTCCCAAAAAAAAAAAAATCCCTTTTTTTCACCATTAGGAAGACGACCACCAAAGCACATATTCCCTTAGCACCTAGGTGAGTATATCAGCATCAGACACTGTACCAGCACTAGCGTCTCCGCTCTGCGGGTCAGCTGATGCTCAGGCGCCTCGTGCTAGCGCTCTACGCTTTGGTACTCGTGACTCGCGTGGTGTCAGCGCCTCGGCGCTGGTGCAGCGCCGGGCGCTGGTGCAGCGGTTCCGCTTGGGACTCCGTGCTCAACGCCGACGCTCCGTGCTCGACGCCGACGCGACCTTAGGTGCTTAGCGCCGACGCTTAGGCGCCGACGCCGGTGCTTCGACGCCGGTGCTCGACGCCGGTGCACGCACTCGACGCTTCTGCGCCGACGCTTCAGCGCTTCGGCGCTCGGCGCTGCCGACGCTCGGTGCACGCACCTCGACGCTTCGACGCCGCTCGCCGACGCTCGACGCTCGGTGCACGCACCTCGATGCTTTCGGTGCACGCACTCGGCGCTGGGGCACGCACTCGACGCTCGACGCTCGACGCTTCGGTGCGTCGACGCTCGACGCTCGGCGCACGCACTCGACGCTTGGTGCACGCGACTCGACGCTTGGCGCCGACGCCTCGGCGAACGCACCTCGACGCTCGACGCTTCGGCGCTGACGCTCGTGCGCCGACGCTCGACGCTCGGTGCACGCACTCGACGCTTCGGCGCTCGACGCTTCAGCGCTCGACGCTCGGCGCGTCAACGCTCGGTGCACGCACCTCGACGCTCGACGCTCGGCTCGTCGACGCCTCGACGCTCGGTGCACGCACCTCGATGCTCGGTGCACGCACCTCGACGCTCGGGCACGCACTCGACGCCGACGCTCGACGCCGGTGCGTCGACGCTCGGCGCTCGGCGCGACGCACCTCGACGCTTGGTGCACGCACTCGACGCCGACGCCGGGCGCCGACGCCGGGCGAACGCACCTCGGCGCCGACGCCGGGCGCCGACGCCGGCGCCGACGCCGACGCTTCGGTGCACGCACCTCGACGCTCGACGCTTTGGCACTCGACGCTCGGCGCATCGACGCCTTAACCATGTCCGGGTTCCACCGTTGCATCACCTGCCAGGCAAAATTGCCAGCGAGCGATCCCCATGAGGACTGTGTGGCGTGCCTGGGGTCAGAGCACGCCGCATCCGCGTTGGCGGATAGGGCTTTTTGCCATTTTTGTGCTGGGTTCCAGACACGCACCCTCCGCCAAAGGGCGAAGAAAGCAGTGGGTGGGCACTCTCCTTCCTCTGGATCGTCCCACACCATTTCTGCCCCGCCATCGTCTACGGCGACACCGCCAGGGCGGCTGCAGCTCTCCAGGAGCCCGTCCTCCCAGCTAACGGCTGGTCAGAGGTCCCCCACCAGACGCGCTCGGGAACGCAGCTTCTCCCCTCGTAGGGTACGCCTCCGTCGGGAGTCTAGGTCACACTCCAGATCGCCTCGACGGAGAGCACGCTCTCGCTCCCCTCGTCGGGACAGGCGATACAGAGACAGGTCCGGGGTGGCGGAGCTAACCTCCAAAATGTCTCAGTTTATGGAGGTTATGATGGGGCAGCAGTCCATCCTGATGTCCCTAGCAAATGTGGTGCCTCCAGTCCCAGAACAGCCGACTGGGCCCATTGCTAGCCAACCAGTGGCCCCTCCACAACCTGCACCGGTCGTCGCCCTTCCAGTGCAATCTCAAGGGGAGTGGGATATCGATGCGGTGTCCAGAGACGCATCTGACATCCTCGAGGGGGACAGTATAGAGGCTGAGGTATCCTCCCAGCACTCTGAGCAGGACATCGAGCCCCACGTGCTGGATACCGATGACCCAACGTGGTCTGTGGTAGAGAGAGCAACCCGCCACTTGGGCGTCGAGTGGCCTATGGCGGAACTACCTCGGCGCTCCTTGTTTGAGTCGCCTTCAGCCCAGCCCCATCAGTCCAGGATGCTTCTGGCATTCCCTGACTTTATTAAGGAGGTGCAGTCCACCTGGGGGCTCCGGCCTCTGCCCTGCGACTTCGCAAGGCCTCGGCCTTTAACATGCAAGGGGCAAATGAAGCTGGGTTGGCGTCCTTCCCACCGGTGGACACTGCGTTCGTCGCGTTGGTGAAGACGCCAACATTATCGGGGCTGACGAAGGATCCTGCATGCCCCAATAAGCAGTGCTGGACCACTGAGGTACACCTTAAAAAGGGATATGCTGCGGCCACGGAGGCGGTCAAACTCTCCAATGTGGCCAGCTTGCTGACGGTCTACCAAGCGGCACTAATTAGAGACCTGCCTGAGTGCCCTTCTGCGGCCCTCAGAAGCGAGTTGGGGACCGTCAGTCAGCTGCTGGTGAAGCTTGCCCAGCTCAACGCGCGGGCTCAGGGCAGGAGCATCGCGTCTCTGGTGGTGGCCAGAAGGCAGCTCTGGCTCGCAGGCGAGAGTGCAGGAACCTGACAAGGCCCCGTTGCTGGATGCCCCAATTACACTGGGACACACATTTGGTCCAGCGGTGGAGGAGATGCTGCAACGCTCCGCCAAGGCGCGGGAGGCGTCGCAGCAAATGGCGAAAATGTGGCCAAAACTGCCGTTCCAGCCAAAGCGGCCTCAGGAACATCAGTGGCGCAGGACACCACCGCAGCACCAGCCACGCCAGGGGGTACTAAGACCTCTCCCTCAAGCACAGCAGCGCGGTCAACCACCATTTTCAAGACCGCAGCGGGAGGGTGGCGCCCTAGAGGTGGTGGCAGGCCACGCCTCTGGCCAGGCCCCTCGCGAACGAGCCCAGCCTAAACAGCCCTGAGAACACCAGGCAGCTGTTAACCCGCCCCTACACTGTCTCCCAGCTCCAGTTCTGGCAATAATGCACCAGCGACATCTGGGTGCACAAAACTATATCCACCGGTACACCTTCAGTTCCAGTTAAAACCTCCCCTTCCGGGAGTGGTTGTAACTGCAGTGAAGGACTCGGTTCAGTCCTCAGCTCTGAATGTGGAAATACAGGCATTGCTCAGCAAGCGTGCCATTCAACAAGTAGACCCTGCTCTGATCGACCAGGGGTTCTATTCCAAATACTTCCTGGTGCCCAAGAAGGACGGCGGGCTCAGTCCTATTTTAGATCTGCGAGTACTGAACAAATACCTGCGGGTGTTATCATTCAGGATGCTTACGCACAGGCACATCATTCAGTCAGTCCGACACGGCGACTGGTTCACCACCGTGGACCTGACAGATGCGTACTTTCACGTTCCCATCTGCCCAGGTCACAGGAAGTATCTGCGTTTCGCATTTCAGAGCAGGGTATACGAAGTTTTGTGTCCTTCCATTCGCCTGTCACTAGCTCCTCGAACCTTTTCGAAATGTATGGATGCCATTCTAGCTCCCTTGCGGGCTCAAGGTGTCCGACTGCTGAATTATCTGGACGACTGGCTGCGTCTGCGCCGCAGTCGAAGGAGCAGGTGGCACAGCAACAGTGATGGTTACAGACCATCTTCAGCGGCTAGGTCTGAAGATCAATTCAGAAAAGAGCCGCCTAGTGCCGAGCCAACAGACCGAATTCTTGGGTCTGCATCTGGAGTCAGTGTCCATGGAAGCGATCCTGTCGACACAAAGAGTTGCCTCAATAGGCGGTGTCTCTCCCTATTCAGGTTGAGACAAACAGTCAGCATGGAGCTGTGTCAGCGCATGCTGGGGTTGATGGCTGCCGCCTCACAAGCCCTTCCTTTGGGCTTACTACACCAGAGACCTCTGCAGGCTTGGTTCAATGCCTTCGCGTTGCATCCGCGGAGAGACAAACACCACAGGCTAAGGGTATCCCGAGCCTGCTGGGAAGCGCTACACTGGTGGAAAGTTCCGTCAAACCTCCGCCAAGGCGTACGCTTGGGTCCCATTTTCAGAAGGCAGGTCATCACAACCGACGCTTCCAACCACGGTTGGGGAGCGGTCTGGAACGGGACAGGGACCCGTGGAGTGTGGTCAGGACCCTGGAGGTCAGCCCACATCAATGCTCTGGAGATCAGAGCGGTGGACCTCGCCCTCCGGCACTTCTTGCCAGTGCTGCTAGGCAAGCATGTGTTAGTGCGGTCAGACAACACCACAGTTGTGGCGTACATCAACCGCCAGGGCGGCTTGCGGTCCCCCGGTCTTCACCGGATGGTAGCACGGATGTTGCTATGGGCACAACCGCGTTTAACCTCTCTGCGTGCGGTTCACCTACCGGGCAGAGTCAATTACGCAGCAGATCTCCGGCACAGCCCAGGTAGATCTCTTTGCTTCGCAAGAGACCACGCACTGCCCCCTATGGTTCTCAGTGAAGGATCTCGACAGCCCCCTAGGAGTCGATGCACTGGCTCACGAATGGCCGCCAGGGCTCCTATATGTGTTTCCACCGATCCCGATGCTCCCCGCCTTCTTAGAGAAGGTCAGGGTAGAGCAAGCGACAGTGATTCTAATCGCTCCTCGGTGGCCTCGGAGAATATGGTTCCCGAGCCTGGTGCAGTTGTTGCACAGTCGGCCGAGGGAGCTCCCTCTGCGAAGGACCTGTTGTCCCAAGCCCAAGGAGGGCTATGGCACCCGAACCCCAAGCTCATGCAGTTATGGGCTTGGCCCCTGAACGGGAGCGCCTGTCAGCCTTAGGGCTCTCGACGGCGGTTATTTCGACCATTCAGAGTGCAAGAGCGCCCTACACTAGGTCACAGTACATGTACAAGTGGCAGTTGTTTCAAAGTTGGTGTCTGGCGGAAGGCCATGACCCAATATCCTGCCCTATGGCAGTGATATTACAGTTTCTACAGAAACTGTTAGATGAGGGGAAATCTCCCTCTACACTTAAAGTGTACTTAGCCGCCATATCGGCTTGCCATGTACGTATTGACGGTTTATCACCAGGTTGCCATTTTCTGGCATCGCAGTTTGCGGCCTCCAAGGACGACCAGTTTACTGTCATGGAGCCTTGACGTGGTGCTAGAAGCCCTTACCAAGGCACCGTTCGAGCCTCTCCACAGCGTGGACATGAAGCTCGTGTCTATAAAAACTGCGTTTTTGCTATCAGTGGTATCAGCAAAACGCGTGGGCGAGTTACACGCACTTTCAGTGCATTCATCATGTACTCGTTTCGCAGGAGACGGTTCTAAGGTCTCCATGCGTCCAAATCCGACCTTTTACCCAAGGTCATATCCCCGTTTCATATGAACCAACCAGTCGAGTTGATGGCGTTCCATCCTCCTCCTTTTTCTTCCCCAGAGGAAGAACGGTTACACATGCTCTGCCCGTGCGGGCATTGAGATGTTATATTGACCGTACAACGGCTGTGAGGCAAACTGAACAATTGTTCATATGCCATGGTTCTAGGACTTTGGGTCAGCCGTTGTCTAAACAACGCCTTTCCCACTGGATAGTGGATGCTATTAAATTAGCTTATGAATCTGCAGGCCTTCCGCCACCAGGGCAATTGAAGGCGCATTCCACTAGGGGTATGGCGACATCCTGGGCCCTCTTTAGAGGGGTGCCGGTGTCTGACATTTGCGCTGCAGCCAGTTGGGCTACACCGCATACTTTCATGAGGTTTTACCGGTTGAACGTACTGGATTCCTCTGCTCCACTGTTTGGAGCATCTGTACTACACTCTATGATGCCTCAAGATGTGGACGTATAGAGTGGTTGACAGCATGGTGTTGACTATTCCACCTTAGGACAGGTGTCATTGCGAGCATAGACGCTGAGGCACAGCTCCGCATATGGGTAGATGTGTTGCCTACGCAGTTGCGTTATGACGTAAGTCTGTCCTACTGCCGAGAATCCTCCCTCACGACGGCTTGGGTACACTGTTCCCATCCTTGATGGTTATTTTCGACTTGAAAGGGAACGATAGGTTGCGGATGCAACCCCGGTTCCCTGAAAGAGAAAATAACCATCAAGCTGCGAGGTCGCTCCGGAAGCCTTCACGGCCTGAAGAGCAAAAGAGGAAGAGAGTCTCTGCGCACTGCGTATAGTAAGCTCCCGAGGGGGCGGGCTTACGTGGCAGCTCGCGCAGAGGCCTATCGGCAGCTTTGCTATAAAAGCTCAGCCAATCGCTACTGCCTGACGGCAATATCCCATCCTTGATGGTTATTTTCTCTTTCAGGGAACCGGGGTTGCATCCGCAACCTATCGTTTACCTGAATGCGGCATAAACAGATTAGCCATTAAACCCCTTACATCGATTGATTGATTATTTCAAAGAAGCGGCTAGCCCCATTTGAATACAGTGCGCAGAACGATTAATTAACCTCGTTACACGGCGTCTGTTTTACTGCCCGCGGATGTAGGAGTTGAAGCTATCGAAAATACTTTTATTTCTATTAAAAACCTTTGGGTTTTCGCTTTCAAACATGTTTTTTAGAATATTTATTTGAAAATAATTAAAAACCGATGCTAGTATATTAAAAGACTACTACAGACAGACAGAGTCTGCGGTATGGCTAATCCTACCGCATTTATACAGTTTTTTTTAATATAAAAAAATAAATATTATTCTTATCCTAACCACGTCTTGTATGGTCTTAAAATATTCGTATGAAGTCAAATAATGTCGTGGTAACATTTATCAACATCTAAAATACCTTTAAATCGTTTTTTAGAATACATTGTATATATTCAGGTCGTGACAGCTGCAATATTAAAATCGACCAGCAGATGGCAGTGTGCATCAAAAAAATAAATACATAAAAAAACAGACTCTCTTCCTTCTTTTCTCTATAATTTCTTACTAGTCCTGAGAAACCCCAAAATATATTCAGTTTTAACAGAAAAAGATGACCCTTATTCCTGATCACGTATTATTTGTTCTTAAAATAGTCACATTAAGTCAATGAATATTGTGTTAACATTTGAAAAGACCTTCCCAACATATTCAATTCGTGACCTCTGCTATATTAAAGTCGACCAGCAGATGGCAGTATGCAGAATGCTTAATCCTGACGCATTTATACAGTTTTTAACATAAAAAATATTATTCTTATATTATACCTAACCACATCTTGTATGGTCTTAAAATATTCATATGAAGTCAAATAATGGCGTGGTAACATTTATCAACGTCTAAAATACCTTTAAATAGTTTTTTAGAATACGTTGTATATATCCAGGTCGCGGCATCTGCAATATTAAATTCGACCAGCAGATGGCAGTATGCAGAATGCTTAATCCTGACGCATTTATAAGTTTTTTAACATAAAAATATTATTCTTATACCTAACCACGTCTTGTATGGTCTTAAAATAATCACATTAAGACAAAGAACGTGGGGGTCAATTTTTTTAGCTTCAAAAATAACATTAACTAGATTTTTAGAGTTCTCTGTAATGTTAATAGAAACCATTATGCAAATACAGGTGCATTATGGGTAGGCTCCTAAAAAACCATAAATCCTTTACAATTCAGCCTGTGCTAACCTTTATTGGAAATCATTTTTTAGAATACGTTGTAATATTAAAATCAACCATTAGATAGAACCATGTGTATTATGGAAGGTACACAGCTACCTACCACGGCCTGGAAATCGAACAGAAATGTAGGGCCCGGCACATTCGCCATCTACTATTATGGGTTAATTTTCAGTGTAATATGTGTATAGTATACTGATTATGAAACTCTTTCATATGTTTATGGACTTTCTATTTGTTAATAACCTCCCAGTTATTATTAAGGAGGATCTTGAGCATAATTAAAAATGTTTAGGGACTCTCTGTTTGTTAATAACCCTGGTTATTGTTACGGTGGGTCTCGAACATAGTTACTAAAAAGAATGCACAACAGTACAACATGATTTTTCTTCTTTGTAATAGTCTATAAACTAGGAGTACAACAGACGCCATTTTTAGGGGAGGGTTATATTTGACGGACGTCCGGTTAATATCAGAAAAAAAGGGATGGGTCATAAGGGCTCATAAATCACTCAAAAGCGTGGGAAAAAGGGACGAGGCTTTAGGGCCATAAATCACTCAAAGCGTGGGAAGAAAGAGGCAGGGCTAAAGGGCCATAAATCAATCAAAGTGTGGGGGAAAAGGGGAGGGGCTTAAGGTCATAAATCAACCAATAGGGGCGGGCCTTACAGTCATAAATCAATCGAAATGTGTGAAAGGGACGGAGCTTAGGGTCATAAATCAATCAAAGGGGCGGGGCTTAGAGAAGTGACAGACGCTGTACCGCCTTTACTACTTGAGTGTGTGTGTGTGTGTCTGTGTGTGTGTGTGTGTGTATATTTATATATATAATTTGCTTCGGTTTTTCAGATGTTTATGTAACATACTCAATAAAAAAATTTAAAGACTATTACATCCGACTGTTTCTCCGTTTGTTATACTATTTACAGAGTTTTGAATACAGCCGTCAGAAAGACTACTGCGGGGCTTCTAGGTATGAGTATATCTCCGGTCCTTCTAGTGTTAAAGGTTTATGCATATGTGGCAAAGTGGTCTTGTGCAGGTGTGGTGAAAGACAAACAGCTCGTGAAACAGTGGTGTAGTGTAGTCCGGGTTTAGTGCTGGCTTGTAGTGACAGCTCCTGGCTAGTACTTAGCCATCCAACAAAGACAAATGACAAACAGTTAGCACATCAAACAAACAAAACACTAAACACTCACGATAATTAATTACTTCTGTTTCCTTAACGGGTCCTTTCGTAACCACATCAAAAAGAACAGATTACGGCATCACACCCCCTAAAATACCCTTAGTCACGCCCCCTCCGATAGCTAGTTCAATCATGTCTCCTCCAATCCATGACTAACACATCGCTTACCCTACTAGGGCGATGACTTCTGGTACCGTGACTCCACCCCCTTCCTGGATGGCTGGCTTCTGACTGACCCTGGAATGAACTACCCAACCATCCAGTCCGGGGAACACTGTTATTTCTTAAAGATATTTCAGTTTTGTCACCTTACAATAATTGATTGAGTTTCAGTGTTTTAAAATAAAATATCAAACAGAACGAAATTTCAATGTACCATTTGTAATTCAGTAATATGAGAGAATTGGTCAGGGGTCTGAATACTTTTGCAAGCCACTGTATATATATATATATATATATATATATATATATATATATATATATATATATATATATATATATATATACTACCAGTCAAAAGTTTTAGAACACCTCCATTTTTCCAGTTTTTATTGAAATTACGCAGTTTAATGTCTCAATGTACTCTGAAATTAAAGTATAGAACAAATAAACAATTGGAGATAAAAAAGAAATCATGGAATCGTTTTGTTTAACAAAATTTAATCTTTATTTAAATTTTTGACTCATCAAAGTAGCCACCTTTTGCAGATATAACAGCCAAACACACTTGTGGCATTCTTTCTACAATGGAAATCAAATATTGTTCGGAAAGTTCTTCCCAACACTGTTGCAGAAGTTCCCACAAATGTGTTGCACTTGTAGGTTGCTTTGCTTTCACCCTTCTGTCCAGTTCATCCCAAACCAGCTCGATGGGGTTTAAGTCTGGAGACTGTGCTGGCCATTCCATGATTTGAAGCCTACCGTCTTGTTCTTTTCTTCTAAGGTAGTTCTGACATAGCCTGGAGGTATGTTGTGGGTCATTATCTTGCTGTAGGATGAACCCCTGACCAACTAGGCGTATACCAGAGGGTATTGCATGGCGCTGCAAAATGCTGTGGTAGCCGTTTTGGTTCAGGGTGCCACTCACTCTGTGCAAGTCGCCGACTCTGGATCCAGCAAAGAGCCCCAGACCATCACGCTTCCTCCTCCATGTTTGACAGTTGGTGTCACACACTGAGGAACCATCCTTTCGCCTACTCGACGGCGTACAAAAACCCTGCGTGATGAACCAAAGATTTCAAATTTTGATTCATCGGTCCATAAGACCTTCTTCCAGTCCACTGGCGGTGCTTCATGACCCAGGCAAGCCTCTTTTTCTTATTTTGCCATCTTAGCAATGGCTTTCTTACTGCCACTCGACCTGTCAAACCTGCAGCTTGAAGTCTTCTCTTCACAGTTGAAACTGAGACTTGCTTACTTCGACCAGTGTTAAGCTGTGCTTGAAGCTGTTGTCCTGTGAGCCGCCTATCACGCAAGCTGTTGACTCTCAGAAACTTGTCTTCTGATTCTGTTGTGGCTTTGGGTCTGCCAGACCTCTTCCTGTCAGAGTTTCCTCCAGTTTCCAAGTGCCTTTTGATGGTGTAGGAAACTGTACTCACTGACACCTTGGCTTTCTTTGCAATTTCTCTAAAGGAAAGACCTACACTTTTAAGGGTTATAATGGTCTGTCTGTCTTCCTTTGTTAATTGCCTTTTTCTCGCCATTATGAGAGCAATATACTACTTCCTGCAGTACAATACTGTCCAAATAATGCTTAAGAGGGTGTAGTAACACAGTCTGTTCCAACACTGCTTTTATACAGACAGAGGGTTTGTAAGTAATCAACAAAAGCTGGGACATCTGTAGGAATTGTTAGCATCAACTTTCAAGGCTTAATTTACTTCCATTGCTGCAGAACAGCTGTAAGTTGTTAACCCATTACTTGTTCCCTGAAAAAGGCCTTTTTGTATAACTCTGAAATGTACATTATTTTTCAGTTTTTGGTAACCTAAACTTTTTTTTAACCTCTGGCAGTTTACCGCTTACCTTTGTACCATTTCAGGTTATTCACTGGACTTGAACTGCTTAAATTTCAATAAAAACTGGAAAAATGGGGGTGTTCTAAAACTTTTGACCTGTAGTGTATATATATATACGTATATATATATATATATATATATATATATATATATATATATATATATATATGTGTCAAACACCACTGGGGAGAAAGACAGCAAGGGGATGGTCAGCAATTATATCAGCAACACTGTTTATTATAATTACTACAGTCTAAGGTTAACAGAACAAGTATACAAATTCAGTACAAAAATAATAAATGCAAAATAAAAAGAAAAAAAACAAAAAGGTATAAGAATGTCCTCTTCAAAAAAAAAAGATAATAAACGAATCCAAAAGTCCAGTAGTAAATTAACTCAAAAAATTCCCCAAAAGTTAAAGATTGAAAATATTCCAACAAAGAAAAATAGCAGCACATTCTCACCCATACAGAACTTGATGGTGACTCGTGAACCATGGGTAACTATCCTTTGACTGGAACTGTTGAGTCCTAATGTTATAATTATTATTATTATTTGTTTATTTAGCAGACGCCTTTACCCAAGGCGACTTACAGAGACTAGGGTGTGTGAACTATGCATCAGCTCACAATTACGTCTCACCCGAAAGACGGAGCACAAGGAGGTTAAGTGACTTGCTCAGGGTCACACAATGAGTCAGCGGCTGAGGTGGGATTTGAACCGGGGACCTCCTGGTTACAAGACCATTTCTTTAACCACTGGACCACACAACCTCATTATAATCCTCTGGAAAAAGAAAGACTTTCCAGGAAAGTCCACAGACGTAACAAACAAGCAAAAAAAAAAAAAAAGAAAACAACACACCTGACCAAATAAATCAACTCCAAAAACTTAAGATTAACTAACAAAATAATTCTGAGGACAAAGTAACTAGAAAAACCTGCAAAACAAAAGGTACACTGGTATTACAAATAAGATTCTTGACAACGGAGGCTTCTCTCTGTCTCTTTAAAAAAAAAAAGACTGGGAAAGGAACTAGCAAGGCTATACTGCCCCTACTGTGTGGCTGAAGTCACAAGCTTTATATTGCATTGTTTCATTTTAAAACTTAAGTTTCCCTGTCATAAATACTCTGTTTTCTATCACAGTACAACTTAATTAAATGCAACACATCTTTTTAGTTTTAAATGTAATTCTGTCCAACAGTTGCTTTTTCTTTGTAATAAAAAGACTCTTTTTGGCTCAGAAACATCATTCCAATTAAAGTCGCTACCTTTGTGATAAGAACTCACACTGTAGACAACTTTTCTAATTTAATTAAATGAAATGCTCGCTTCTGCTGCCAGGTTCTCAATAATTTCTATAGAAGTAATGGACAGTACAAAATCAACTCATTTTTCTGTTACAAAAAGGTACTTTGTTAGTTAATATTTAAAAAAAAACAAACAAACAAACAAACACACAACACACCACTCATTATAGAGACCTTGGATTCAAACGGCTGACGACCCGCGAGTCTCGCTTTGGTTGGCACGGCATTGCTGGAAGCAAGCAAAGCCGAGGTTAACAATCTATTATATTCTTTCAGTAAGTCTACTGTGTACTGAAGTTATTAAATACGATCTACACTATATTGTCTTATTTTCAAACTTAACAAATCTTCTGTTATAATAAAACATTTACACTCATATTCATATTTGAATTATTTTACAATATCTGTGTTTAGCTTAAAGACTACTTTCCGATCCAGCTCACTTTTTCTAAATAAGAAACTTGACTGTGAACCTATTCTTGAGCCAATTAAACTAAATGCATGTTTTCTGCCTCTTCAGTTTCTTTCCCCATAACAAGACTGCTACTTTTATTACAGTAAAGCCTTATACAAGTAAAAAAACCTGTAATATTTATTTCAACTTTACTCACACATATTGGCTCTTTCCATAGAGTTTGTTATTCTGTGGCTCATTCAGTCGGGACAGCCATCTTTTCACATCACAGGTATGAGTGACAGCAGCCTTCACTTGATACCATACATTTGGCAGAGACACCCTCTTTACACTCCAGTCTACCCAAATGAGCCCATTTGACTGTGATCAGTCTCACAACCAACACATTCAACTCTTCTCAAACTGTCTGGATCAACATTTAAACGTGAGAAAGATATTCCTTCAGGGCCACTACATTCAAGTAGCATTCGGCAGTGCTTTACCATATAGCACAGGTTGGGCAAGGTCTTGGCTTTATCATTGACAATCCGCTTCGGCATTTATCACATCCACATTTTACCAGAGACTTGCGCTTAGCCTCTCTGCTCAAAATCAGCCTTTCACCACCAGAAGCAATAGTTCTGGATTGCTAACTGTTTCTTTCATACATTTCAGTTTGGTCACAAAGGGCAACTTTAAGAGGGATCCCCTTCATCCAGAACACAGGTATAGGCCAGTATTCACTATATTTATGTGATAGAGAGAGAAAGGGTCAATGCTGTAAATCTCCCTCCCAACCAGAAAGGGTGCTGTGTAAGGAGGAAGGTAAGCTGCTTCCTAGATGTGCCACCTTGATGGTAAGTGGAAACCGGAAGGAAACCATATTAGGAGGGGCGCGTAGTTGCAAGTACTCAGGTCGACTCCATTGCAGTCAGTTGCGGGGCAGCCCTCTATTGGAGAAACCATGGCGACGCGTTGATTGCAGGGAGGAGTTTTCTGGGTACAAAGGGGAAGCAGCTACATCAGTACCTCCCCTTGCGCTGAGAAACTAAAGCCACCGGCCGGAGCTGGTGTATGTTTTGTTTATTTTGTTACGTGTTGTTTTTGTGTTTTCGTCGAGGAGCAGGAGGATGGGAGGCTGTAGCCACTGAGCCAGCACTAACCCCAGAGCACGCCCCTCATCGCACAGCACAACACAGCACAGCGCACGCACCACAGTCCCCTTTGGAAAAAGCACATTTTTGTGCACGGAGGATTATGGTTTAACCCTTAGCGGTCCATTTATTCAGTGCGTCTTAGGTGCGTTAGGTCCAATTTATTTTCACACATGCAGTTTATTTTAGATGCGCTGTTTAAAAGTATTTTATTCACAGTAAAACAGGTTTAAAAGGCACTGCATATCAACAGGACACTCAGTACTGCATCTCCAGCCCCGCCCCACCCCTTGTTCGCTATATTTTTCAAATATCTCTTAACCCTTTGCGGTCCATTGTCGGACCTGGTCCGACATTACAATTATTCCTATCCGGTCCATTGTAGGACCCTGTCCGACACCATCAAAAAAACGCAAAAAACGGGTTTCTAGTCGTTTTTTCTCAGGAAAAAGCCAAGAAAACCATTCAATGGCCTAGTGGGAGCGACAGGAGCCGAGACAAGCCGATAAAAAAAAAAAAAAAAGGCGTATCTCATGAATAGTCATACTTGCCCCTGGCATCACATAGGGGCGGTCATAAGGAAACAAGCTGGCTGTTACTGTATCAGGGCACAGAGACTATCACGGACATTTGCAGAGCTTTTTTGAGATGTTATAGTAGTAAAATAATGACTTGGATTGCATTATTGAGACGTTTGGTGATAAAACGAGTGATCAGGAGATGATTGATCGGTATGTACGACTATTATTATTATTATTATTTATTTCTTAGCATATGTGAAAGCGATAGCGAACGAAAGGGTGGGGCGGGGCTGGAGATGTCTAGTGAGTGCTTTGTTGATATGCAGGGCCTTTTAAACCCGTTTGACTGTGGAAAAAAATACTTTTAAATAGCGCGTCTAAAATTAACTGTGCGTGTGAAAATAAATTGGACCTGACGCGCCTGACGCTCACTTAATAAATGGACTGCAAAGGGTTAATAATAGTACATACCGATAAATCATCTCTTGATCACTCGTTTTATCACCAAACTCCACAATAATGTTATCCAAGTCGTTATTTTATGAGTATAACATCTAAAAAAAGCTCTGCAAATGTCTGTGATATTCTTTGAGCGCTGGATGCAGAAGCAGCTATCTTGTTTATTTATGTCCGTGTTATCTACAGTACTGTGCAAAAGTTTTAGGCAGGTGTGAAAAAATGCTGTAAAGTAAGAATGCTTTCAAAAATAGACATGTTAATAGATTATATTTATCAATTAACTAAATGCAAAGTGAGTGAACAGAAGAAAAATCTACATCAAATCCATATTTGGTGTGACCACCCTTTGCCTTCAAAACAGCATCAATTCTTCTAGGTACACTTGCACAAAGTCAGGGATTTTGTAGGCATATAGTCAGGTGTATGATTAAACAATTATACCAAACAGGTGCTAATGATCATCAATTCAATATGTAGGTTGAAACACAATCTTTAACTGAAACAGAAACAGCTGTGTAGGAGGAATAAAACTGGGTGAGGAACAGCCAAACTCAGCTAACAAGGTGAGGTTGCTGAAGACAGTTTACTGTCAAAGTCATACACCATGGCAAGACTGAGCACAGCAACAAGACACAAGGTAGTTATACTGCATCAGCAAGGTCTCTCCCAGGCAGAAATTTCAAGGCAGACAGGGGTTTCCAGATGTGCTGTCCAAGCTCTTTTGAAGAAGCACAAAGAAACGGGCAACGTTGAGGACTGTAGGACGCAGTGGTCGGCAAAGGAAACTTACTGCAGCAGATGAAAGACACATCATGCTTACTTCCCTTCAATCGGAAGATGTCCAGCAGTGCCATCAGCTCAGAACTGGCAGAAAACAGTGGGACCTTGGTACACCCATCTACTGTCCGGAGAAGTCTGGTCAGAAGTGGCCTTCATGGAAGACTTGCGGCCAAAAGCCATACCTCCGACGTGGAAACAAGGCCAAGCGACTCAACTATGCACGAAAACACAGGAACTGGGATGCAGAAAAATGGCAGCAGGTGCTCTGAACTCATGAGTCAAAATTTGAAATATTTGGCTGTAGCAGAAGGCAGTTTGTTCGCCGAAGGGCTGAGAGCGGTACACAAATGAGTGAATGCAGGCAACAGTGAAGCATGGTGGAGGTTCCTTGCAAGTTTGGGGCTGCATTTCTGCAAATGGAGTTGGGGATTTGGTCAGAATTAATGGTCTCCTCAATGCTGAGAAGTACAGGCAGATACTTATCCATCATGCAATACCATCAGGGAGGCATCTGATTGGCCCCAAATTTATTCTGCAGCATGACAACGACCCCAAACATACAGCGAAAGTCATTAAGAACTATCTTCAGCGTAAAGAAGAACAAGGAGTCCTGGAAGTGATGGTATGGCCCCACGGTGCCCTGATCTCAACATCATCGAGTCTGTCTGGGATTACATGAAGAGAGAGCAACAGAGGCTGCCTAAATCCACAGAAGAACTGTGGTTAGTTCTCCAAGATGTTTGGGCCAACCTATCTGCCGAGTTCCTTCAAAAACTGTGTGCAAGTGTACCTAGAAGAATTGATGCTTGATGCTGTTTTGAAGGCAAAGGGTGGTCACACCAAATATGGATTTGATTTAGATTTTTCTTCTGTTCACTCACTTTGCATTTAGTTAATTGATAAATATAATCTATTAACATGTCTATTTTTGAAAGCATTCTTACTTTACAGCATTTTTTCACACCTGCCTAAAACTTTTGCACAGTACTGTATGTGGTGTCGGGGCTATCAATATTCATGAGATACACCCTTTTTCAGCTTCTCTCGGCTCTTATTGGTCTCACTCGGCCATTGAATGGTTTTCTTGGCTTTTTCCAGAGAAAAAACGACTAGAGACCTGTTTTCTGAGTCTTTTTGATGATGCCTGGACCCTGTTTTGTTTTGCCCCGATACCATCGCTGGTAGCGGGGTGTATTATTTTCCAGTTTGGATTATTTTTGGATATTTCTGTTTATCATTAAAAAAGAGTATTTGTTTTTGGGAGAATCCATCTGGACATTGTCAATCTTTTGCACCGCACCATTCATCCTGTCACAGTTGGTGTTCAGAAGAGGGATCCGGGATGGACGCCGCCGCGTTGGGAGCGATATTGGAGGCCCAGGAGCGAAGACACCAAGACAGAATGGCGACCATGATGGAGCGGAAGCATGCCATGTTCCTGGAAGCCAATCGGGGGTGACCAGCGACTGAACCAACGGCACCCTTACCGAAGATAAGGATGGTAAAAATGTCGCTGGAGGATGATCCTGAGGCCTATTTCATTGCCTTTGAGAGGCAGGCAACGGCAACACAGTGGCCTCGGGATTGGTGGGCTACCCGGTTGGGGCCCAATTTGATTGGGGAGGAACAGGCAGCCTACCAAGCCTTAACCCTTTGCGGTCCATTTATTAATTCTGCGTCAGGCTCGCCAGGTCTAATTTATTTTCACACACGCAGTTAATTTTAGATGCGCTGTTTAAAAGTATTTTTTCCCACAGTCAAACGGGTTTAAATGGCCCTGCATATCAACAAAGCACTCACTAGGGATCTCCAGCCCCACCCCACCCTTTCGTTTGCTATCGCTTTCACATATGCTACCAAATAAATAATAATAATAATAATAATAGTCGTACATACCGATCAATCATCTCCTGATGACTCGTTTTATCACCAAACTCCTCAATAATGCAATCCAAGTCATTATTTTATTGCTATAATATCTCAAAAAAGCTCTGCAAATGTCCGTGATAGTCTCTGTGCGCTGATACTGTAACACCCAGCTTGTTTCCATATGACCGCCCCATCTGATGCCAGGGGCTAGTATGACTATTCATGAGATATGCCTTTTTTTTTTTTTTTTTTTAGCGGCTTGTCTCGGCTCCTTTCGTTCCCACTCGGCCATTGAATGGTTTTCTCGGCTTTTTCCGTTGAAAAACCGACTTTTTTGCGTTTTTTGCGTTTTTTGGATGATGTCGGACAGGGTCCGACAAAGGACCTGATGGGAATAATTGCAATGTTGGACCCAGTCCGACAATGGACCGCAAAGGGTTAACCAACGAAGACGCCCTCGACTACGATCGAGTGAGACAGGCCATTCTCCAGCGGCTAGACATTCCGGAAAAAAACCACCGTCGTCGGTTCCGGGAATACCAGCGACCCCCAGGACTGCGACCCGGCATGGTGGCGCAACATCTGGTGGACCACCACGTGGTGGCTCTGCCCCGGCACCAGTAGTGCAGAGAAGGTCACCGAGCTCATTGCCATCGAGCAATTTGTGAAGGTGCTGGAGCCAGACACAAGAAACTGGGTCAGTCGCCACCGTCCCACCACGCTGGATGCAGCGGTCAGATTGACTGAAGGGTTCGAGGATGCTCTACCTGCTGCTCCAGTGGTTGCCCTAACTGCTCCTGCCTTCAATAAACAGCAAGTGGCGGTTTCACCCCCACTACCCACGGACCAGCACTGCAACGTCACCCCAAGGTTGGCCTCCCTCTAACACAGTGGAGAGTGAGGACGACCCCCAGCGGGGTAAGAGCAGAGTACCCCTCCCCGCTGCTAAACTGGCAACGGGACACGCAGGCTCCGTGGGCACCCTTTCGTCCCACTTGTTACCGGTGCCAGGAGGTCCGCCATCTGGCGTGGAATTGTCCGGCGGCCATGGAGTGTGGGGTGACCTCCCAGTATGTTCTGACAGCACCAGGTAAGTCCAAGGGTAATGATTGGGAGGGGCCAGTGTCAATGTACAAGTTGGTGAGGTGAGCACCCACACATTTGTGTACTCAGGATGTGGACTTACTTTGATTAGGCGAGCTCTATTGAAGGGGGTACCTTGGTGGTCACGAGGGGTCAGGGTCATTTCCTGTATTAATGGGGATTACCCCCTCACTAAATTAGATTTGACTGTTGCATGTCATGCCCACCATGTAATCATGGCTGTGGCGGAGAAGCTGCCATATCCAGTTATTTTAGGTCGAGACTGGCCACATTTTGACAGCATGATTAATAAAACGGTAAAGCCAGTCTCCGGTAAGACCATGGGAGCAGCAGGGGAAACTATTGCGAATATTTTTCCGCTGCACACCGATTTGTTCCATTCTAGATTTCGCCCAAAAAAACAAAAAAAGAGCGAAGGGTTGAAAAATGGGAAGGAACATTAATGAAACAAGGCTGGGGTTTGGTGGGGGAAGCCTCAGGATCAGTCAAATGTAAGGGAAAGGGGGTTGGGACCCAGTGTGACCTGCGGGGGCAGGTTATTGTGGCCCCCAGTGCTGAAGCTACTTTAGCTCTGCTCGATAACCCGAAATTCTGGAACCGAGTTGTGGACCTAGCGTTGGAACAAAACAACGATCCTTCGCTGGCACACATCTGGGGGCAGGTTCGGTCTATTGAGGGGAAGGATGTAGAGGATAGCCGGCCGCTTACATATCCCCACCACATTATTGTCGGGCACTTACTATATAGAGTATCCCAAGCCACGAGCACAAGTCAGATTGTAACACAACTACTCGTTCCCCAGTCTTTTCGATGTGAGATCATGCAGTTGGCTCACGATGTCCCCTGTTTGGGCCATTTAGGTATTGATAAGACTCGGGAACGAATATTGGCTAGATTTTATTGGATGGGAGTTTTTAGTGAGGTGGCACGATATGTAGCGGAATGCCCGGAATGCCAGCAAGTAGCGCCGGGGCGGGTTCGCCTGGCCCCGCTGGTCCCACTGCCCCTGATCTCAGTTCCCTTTGAGTGCATTGCTATGGACATAGTGGATCCATGAGCCAGTCTGACTCTGGATATGCACACATTTTGGTAGTGGTGGACTATGCTACCAGATATCCAGCGGCAGTACCATTGAGATCCACTAGTGCCACATCCATTGCTAAAGAGTTAGTAAACATTATTTCAAGAGTAGGGATTCCAAAAGAAATCCTCACTGATCATGGAAAGAACTTCATGTCACAATGTTTGAAAGAATTATACAAATTGTTGCAAATTAAATTGATCCGAACCTCCGTTTATCACCCGCAGATGGACGGTTTGCTGGAATGTTTTAATCAGACCTTGAAACAGATGCTGAAGCGGTTTGTCAGCCAAGAGCAAAAACATTGGGCTAAACTCCTCCCTTACCTAATGTTTGCAGTGAGAGAGGTGCCTCAGAGTTCGACCAGGTTTTCTCCCTTTGAGCTGCTGTATGTGAGGCAACCACGAGGTATCCTTGATCTTGTGAAAGAAGGGTGGGAGGAGCAAACAAAAACTTCTAAAAACATAGTCAAATATGTAATTATGTTAAGAGACTGCCTAGCATTGGTTGATCGTTTGGCACAGGAGAACCTAAAACTAGCTCAGCATCGCCAGGAGCAACAGTACAATAAACAAGCACGTATTCAGACTTTTTGGCCAGGTGATAAAGTACTATTGCTACTTCCCACATCAGAATCTAAGTTGTCTGCTAAGTGGCGGAGGCCATATGAGGTGGTTCGGGAAATTGGTAAAGTAAATTATGAAATTAGACAACCTGATCGCCAAAATAAGACTGTAATTTATCATATCAATTTGCTAAAACCCTGGAATGAAAGGGAGGCCCTATTTGTAGCTGGTGACAGTTTGGAAGAGGATTTTGGTCCCACTGTCAATCGACCAGCTACAACTCATATTCTGATGGGAGAACAGTTACTTCCGGATCAGAAACGAGATTTCTACCAGTTAGTGGAAAGGTTTAATGATGTTTTCTCTGACTTGCACGGCAGGACTAATGTTATTTTTCATGCTATTATTACTCCACCAGGGGTCAGGGTCCGGGAGAGACCATACTGGTTCCCAGAGAGTCACAGGGTTCCAGTTCGCAAGGAGGTGGAGGATATGCTCGAGCTTGGAGTCATTGAACCTTCTCGGAGCGAGTGGTGCAGTCCTATCGTGATGGTGGGCAAGAAGGATGGCTCCACTCTGTTCTGTGTGGACTTTCGAAAGGTCAATGCCATCTCCAAGTTCGATGCATATCCAATGCCCCGGGTGGATGAGCTCCCTCGACCGACTGGGTAAGGCGCGGTTGATTTCGACCTTGGACCTGACGAAGGGATACTGGCAGATTCCACTGACTCAGAGCTCGAGAGAGCAAACTGCTTTCTCTACCCCAGATGGCTTGTTCCATTTCCTGACATGCCCTTCGTGTTGCATGGAGCTCTCGCCACCTTTCAGGGACTGATGGACCAGGTCTTAGCTCCCCATCATCAGTACGCTGCCGCATACATTGATGATGTGGTGAATTTTAGCTCCACCTGGAAGGAGCATATTTTTAGAATTTCAGCCATCCTCCAGTCTCTGAGGGAGGTGGGGCTAACAGCCAAGCTGGCCAAGTGTGCATTTGGCAAACAGGAGACCCAATATCTTGGCTACATTATGGTTAATGGCTGGGTGAGGCCGATCGCCTCCAAAGTCCAGGCGCTGGTGGAGACAGCGATCCCAAGAACCAAGTCACAGGTGAGATCACTACTGGGGTTAGCCGGCTATTACCACCGATTTATCCCCGAGTATGCCACCATAGTTAACCCCCTGGTAGATCTCACCCGAATGGCTACTCCAAAAATAGTTAAATGGACAGGGCAGTGTCAGGAGGCATTTGATTTAGAAGCGACTCTGTCAAGCTCGCGCTCTGATTTCACCAGATTTCAGCAAAGAGTTCATCCTGCAGACCGATGCCTCCCACATTGGTCTGGGGGCCGGTCCTGTCCCAACAAGTTGACGGGGTAGAACACCCTATTATTTACCTGGCTCCTAGGGAGATTAACTACTCAGTCATTGAGAAGAGAGTGTTTAGCTATCAAATGGGCTACTCACACTACTCTTTGCTATTACTTGTTGGGGCGTTCTTTCTCTCATCACTAATCATGCTCCTTTAAGGTGGTTACACACGATGAAGGACAATAACGTTCGGATAACTCGGTGGTATCTGGCGCTGCAACCCTTCCACTATACAGTGAAACATCGTGCAGATAAGGAGCATCGAAATGCAAATTTTTTTTCAAGGGAGGGGGGACCATTGGGAAATGTAGAGTTGGCCGAGTGTTCCTTCGGCATCACTCTGAGGGGTGAGATATGTGATAAAGAGAGAAAAGGTCAATGCTGTAAATCTCCCTCCCAACCAGAAAGGGCGCTGTGTAAGGGGGAAGGTATGCTGCCCCCTAGATGTGCCTCCTTGATGGTAGGTGGAAACCGGAAGGAAACCATATTAGGAGGGGCGCGTAGTTGCAAGTACTCAGGATGACTCCATTGCAGTCAGCTGCGGGGCAGCCCTCTATTGGAGAAACCATGGCGACGCGTTGATTGCAGGGAGGAGTTTTCTGGGTACAAAGGGGAAGCAGCTATGTCATTACCTCCCCTTGCGCTGAGAAAGGGAAGCGACCGGCCGGAGCTGGTGTATATTTTGTTTTGTTACGTGTTGTTTTTGTGTTTTCGTCGAGGAGCAGGAGGATGGGAGGCTGTAGCCACTGAGCCAGCACTAACCCCAGAGCACACCCCTCATTGCACAGCACAGCACAGCGCACGCACCACAGTCCCCTTTGGAGAAGAGCACATTTTCGTGCACGGTGGATTGTGGTTTAAGGAGTGTCTTTTTGTTTACCGTTTTGATCCTGGACCCTGTTTTGTTTTGCCCCGAAACCATCGCTGGTAGCGGGGTGTATTATTTTCCAGTTTGGATTATTTTTGGATATTTCTCTTTGTTTATCATTAAAAAAGAGTATTTGTTTTTGGAAGAATACGTCTGGACATTGTCAATATTTTGCACCACACCATTCATCCTGTCACAATTTCATATCACTGGTTTTCCAGCCTACTGTTTCATCTATGTCATTAGTTGCTAAACACATTGTAGCTGAATCTGGTCCCAACCAAGAACCTTGCACCAATGCAACAGATGCTTTCCATGCAAAATGATCTAGTTTTTTTATAGCGCAAGAAAAACTTATCAGAACCACTTGTGACAGATTGCACGCTTTACTTCAAAAAAAGAAAGACGGATTGATCTTCACTATAAATAAGGCATGATTACATCTCTTTTAATAGATGTAAAACTCTCAATTTCTTGCCATTTCATGACAAACTACCTAGTTCGTTTTGAATGAATGATTTTGTGATACTGTATATGTGTCTTTATAGTGAATGTTCCACGCTGGTGACACTTAATGACTTGCAGAACTAAACACGTGATTTTAAAGTTCTGATTTGCCAATTGATTATAAAAACTTGTATCTGCAATTCTGTAAGTTGTGTGTTGTTTAAAGTGCTAAATGTTGCTTTTTTTTTATTTATGGGGGTATATTTTACATAGCGACTGCAGTCTATTTGAATGCATTAAAATGCTCTCAGCAAAGGCATGTAAAATCAGCTGAACAAAGTACACTTACTTTTAGTACATTAGCCATTGGGTGGGTGCGGGTGGTAATAACTATCTTGTGATTTGTGCCTCATCTAATAATGTAAGCAATCACACAGACAAAATTAAAAGAAACACTGATGCATGTGCATATCACCAAATAATGCAAAATTCAGCAAGGTGCAGAATTCAGCACAACACCAGGACTGAATAGACTTCCTCATTCCCTTCAAATCATGTGATAATCTGAACTTTAACCTCTTCCAGCTGCACATTTATATAGACAGAAAGGTCACATTGTTACATTATTTGAATAAAATAAGATACTCCAGACAAAGCAAGTGTAAAGCCAGACAAAGGCAGATTTTCAGAAAAATAGCAATAACTCAATAATAGAGAAACAAAACCTACAGCCACTCAGAATGCTAGCAATGCTCATAGTAAGGGCAATGTAAAAAAAAACTGCAAACGATGTTTGAAGCTACTCAATCTTGAAAGAATAGCTTAGACCTTGTGAATAGGACTCTTGCAAAGATGCATACTTTTTTTCCTCCCATTAACAGAAGCATTTTTTTTTGTCTACTTGGTCACACAATTGAGAAATCAGTCACATTTATTTTCTTTTATTAACCCAGCTGGTACCAATTAAAGGTGAATCACATAGCTGTTTCCTGAACATCAGAATAAGCACACTATATCATGTTTTCCCCTTAAATGAAATTAAAAAGTGAGGGGAACACTGGAAACAGGTACAGCATAGTCATGTGTTGTGCTTGTGAAGGATTAAGGACAGTCCACAGCAGGTAAGCACAGGACTAGATTTAGTGCCAGAAATGGGAGATACAAGCATGACTCAAGAATGTATGTCTGTATATACACAAGTTATATTTAGTACTAATGAAAGCTTAAGGTACGGACAACAAGACTGAATCCATGTATCTCTGTCGGCTTATACTTCCACAAATACAACACCACAAGGATAAGATAGTGATCACAGTAACTTGTTTATTTTTTTTATTTTTTTTTAAAATAAAACTGTAAAAGGAACAATACTTTCTCAGCACAATACAAACAAAAAAACATAAGTAGCTGGTTTCCCAATTGCCCCTAACATTGAACAACCTGTACTTAACTAAGGTGGCAGTTCAAGATTAGTGATAACCAGGGTCTGTGAAACCAAATTTGCTCTTAAAGAAAATATTTCTGAAAGGTTACCACAAAAGTAGTTTCTGGAATGCTTTCGGTTTCTTTTCTTCCTAGACTGCTGAAGTAAGAATGTTAACAAATATGTACTGAACATGATATTTTCTAATAATGACAATAGCTAAAATAATGTATTTAAATATAAAGCAAAAGTTATACTTGCATTCCTCAAGAACTTCTGAAACAAAATAATCTGTCTGTAACAGGGTGAAGGTACTAAAGCATATGCGGTCTCCCGACTATATGTGATGCTGATGCCAACTGTAGGCTTCCCTCATATTGATGGTCGAGATAGACCCTTAGCAGCGTAAAGTAATATCCACTAGAAAGTGTCCTGAGGGCTTCAGATGATTCAAGACTATCGAAATCAACCCACCCTAACCCAACCCCAACCCTAACCTTAACCCAACCCCAACCCTAACCTTAAGCAAACCCAACCCTAAAACCTAACCCTAACCGAATACCTAACCATTAAAAAATCATCTGATGCCCTCAGGACACTTTCTAGTGGATATTCCTTTGTGCTGCTAGACCCTTAAGGTCGACATCTTTGTGAGGTCAGGTAAGGTAGATACAAGGAGGTACCTCTCTCTGGTTGGCCATGTTGGTAAGGACATCTACTTATACAGTGTATAGCAGTGTTTCCCAACCTTTTCTGGGCAGCAGCAGACCTTGATAACTTTGAGGCACACCAAACATATATTTTGATGACTTACCATTAATGTGAAACGTGGGCCTGCCTGAGTGAGCAGAGTCGCTTGATCCGGATTGAACAAGGCAACTCTTACTAGGGTGGTCAAATGTATTTTTAGTTTTAAACAGAAAACAATCTAAATTGATTTTATTAATCAGTTTTAACTTAAGTTAAAGATATGAGAACAAAACAATAAAACCATTTTTTAAACCATTAGAAAAGCCTTTTAATGCACAACAATCAGCTTATTATTTAACCGGAAGTCCATTTTGTATTAAACAGACTTCTAATAGTTATAAAAGTGTAAAATAAAAATAAAAGTGATTATATTACTAATTCAAAGTGGTATGTCTTCCTGACACATAGCACGAAATCAGCTGTGACGATCTACCCGCTGATAAGCAGGTGTTTTCCAGTGGTGTAGTCGAGGGTATACGCAGGTAAACGGCGTTTACCCACTTTGAATTTGAGCAATATATCGTTTACCCACTTCTCATATAAGGGATACAGAGTTTACTCACTTCTACTCTCCTGTGATGTGCAAATCCTGGGTAAAAGACAACATATTTTAACTTTGTGTTCAGAGAATGTGAGAGGAGCGAAGCGGTGACAATTCCGCTCACCACTCATAATATCCTCCGCTCTGCTCCACTCCTTGTGATTCCCACTCCACTCCCCGGCTCCAGACAAAATAGGAACGCTCCGCTCACATGGTATTAAAAAAGATATATAATACTAAGTAAATAAATAAAACTAGCTGCCCCCCCATCGTGTGCCGATTGCAGATGAAAAAATGTAATGTACATTCAGAAAGGAATACCATTTAATCATCCTTATTATAATCACATACCTTGACCCAAGTAAAAAAAAAAAAAACCTATCTATGACCAGCAAAGAAAAAAAGCAGACAAAGTGCTCAGAGAAGTTATCTAATTCAATTTGAAGACACTTTCTCATTATTATTGTTTGGTACTGAAAAAATGTGTACATTTCAAACTTTGCATATGATTCGTATCAAATTAACATTATACAAGGCTTGTTATTATCCGAACATCTCACAGGGAGCTCAAAGCAACCCACGAACACATATGAGTGAGTCGACAGGGCTGACAGACCACCCTCTACTAGCGTATGAAGTATCCTTAATAGTGCAGAAAATATAAACTGCGTTAACAGCGTTTTACTGGTGCATAACCGTAGAACTGTATAAGAACAATAACCGCAGACAGATGGACACACACACACTCGGATGACATTTCTCACATTTTTATATGGCACAAATGCAGCTCCACAATCGAGAGAATATATCATAATGAATTATAAAGTGCCACGTCAATCGCATTGAATACAAGAGAAAAATAAAAGCTTTTTTTAAAAACTGCAATTCAAGTCTGCAAAACATAAAAGTGCCTAATTGTGGTTTGAAACTGGAAAATAAGTGGTTACCATGCACAGGCATGATGGAAAATACTGAAAAGTGACTGCATCTGTATTTGTCACCTTTTTTATAACTTTTTTGCAAACTCCATGGCAGAACATATATTTAAGAAAAATAAAACCGTGTTCAGTTCTTCTCAGTGCTGTAAAAGAGTGGGCTGGGAAAGTCCATTCCAGCAACTACCCCACCCCACTCCCTTGCTCTATATACAATTAGCTCGCTCCGCTACGCTCACACTCTGGGTGTTCCTGCGCATGAGACTGACAGCTGAGACCTCAGTCAGAACTGTGGTGCGAGCAGGGGGGCGTGGCCACTGGACTGCGTGTTCTGTGTGTGTGTTCTGTGATTGGTTGTTTATGTTCTATAATACCTCATTTCCATAGTCAAGCCAACTCGAGGGCATGCCCTAATTGTCCCCCCAATGCCTCGTTTCCATGTTTTTGTAAAACTCGAGTTGGCCTCCAATTCGGGCTCATACCTGAGTTCTTTGGTACCATTTCACTATTTCAACATTTGGCCCGAATTAAATTTGGGCCGAGCAGAAAATTATGGAATCCCAGGTCTTAGCAACAATCTCTATGAAAGCCAGTGTCAAATCACGGTTAGAAAAAACAAAATAGCTTACCTGTAATTTAACGTAAAAAAAAAACACGATTTAACATGACAGCAGATTATGCAACGTGGAATCATGATGAAACATTATCACTGATTACTGTTTGGGGAGATCGGGTCATTCAAAGTCAGCTTCAAGGATCTTTTCGAAATCAAAAAGTGTTTCAAAATATAAGTCAAATTCTACTTTCTAGTTCTAAGAAGGAATGCGCTCCAATGTAGGGAAAAAATCAAGGACCACAATATCAAAAGCGGAAATGATCTCAAAACATTCCACTATTAGTAATTAGGGCACAGAGGGGATTTGAAGGACTATCAAAATATAATAAAAATGGTTACCATGCTGTGTAAAATTTCTACAAAGATCCCTGAATAGTATATTACATTTTTTCTAACTTAATAAAGTACATAACTGGATCTCTGATTTAGTGGAGATGTGAGGGTAGGACAGTCTGTTTCCAGTTCTGCAGGATTAATCAACAGCTGACAAAGTGGCAAAGGCTAGGGTGTCATATTTTTTTTTAGGCATTGATACATCCAACACCATCCCAAAAAGAGAAGGGACAGGCGCAAGGTCAAGGGGGATATCCAAAATCTGAGAAAGGGAGCTCTAGAAAGGGATCAGCCTGGGACAGGACCAAAGCACATGAATAAGAGAGGCAGGAGCCTATTTACATCTGTAACAGGATGCGTCCAGATCCGGGCAGATCTTACACAATTTAAGCTTTCACCAATGAATACGATGGAGAATCTTAAATTGCATCAATCCATGCCTAGCACACATGTTTACCTGAGATATAATAAACTTCCACTAGTGGGCTCCTGAGTGGCGCATTCGGTAAAGGTGCTCCGCGTGGAGTGCAGGATGTGCCCTATAGCCTGGAGATCGCAGGTTCGAATCCAGGCGATGTCATTGCCGACCGTGACCGGGGGTTCCTAGGGGGTGGCGTACAATTGGCGAGCACTGCCGGGTAGGGAGGGATTAGGTCAGCAGGGCAATCCACGGTTCACCATGCACCAGCGACCCCTGTGGCTGAAAAGGCTTCGCTTGAGGTCGCCAAGGGTCCTCTGCTGCCGCCGTCGCCTCCCGAGGGTCCTCTGCTGCCGCCGTCGCCTCCTGAGGGTTCGTTGCTGCCGGCGTCGCCTCCCGAGGGTCCGCTGCTAAGGCCGTTAACTCTCGAGAGTCCGCTGCTGCTGCCGTCATCTCCCGAGGGTCCGCTGCTGCTGCCGTCACCTCCCGAGGGTCCGCTGCTGTCGCCATCATCTGGGGTCGCCTGCTTACCGTCGCCGGAGGGTCCTGTTCTATAACCCTTTATAGAAGCCCAGGGGTCATCATGGGGGTTAAAATGGTGTCCCCTGACAGAAGCCCAGAGAAGGGCATTGAGTTAATGTTGGGGCCAGCTGGCATCAGACGGCAGGTTAGGCAAGTAGGTAAATGCAACCCTGTCCGTCTGATGTTTGACAGAGGCCGGCTGAGCCCCAACGTTCCCTCCTCCCCACCCATGTGTTTGTGGGGAGTAAGAGGGTGGTCGATATATACATATATATATATAAATATATGTTCAAAAATACATAGCTGAAAGGACTGTGTTTTAAAATAGTAGGCTTCAATTTAGATGTAATATAAAGATCTATAATGTTCATGGATTGATTCGTTTATTTTATTGATTAGTTGGAAAATGCTTGTGTAACATATTATTTGTCTCCTTTCAATGATCTTGTTACTACGCAACCCTAAAGGTACATGGTGTAAATTAAAAAGGGAGGCTGCTATCTCGTGCACACGACTTACTATCTTGTGAGCACGGGATATTATAGTAAGTCGTGCACACAAGATAGTAAGTTGTGTGCATGAGATAGTAGCCTCCCATTTTAATTTTTACAGCATGTACCTTTAAGGGTTCCATACATTACTAGCCACACATACATCACATTTATTTTCCAGCATATCAAACACATGTTTTTGTGTCCTTCATAAACAAAACCAAAGTAGGAAAGAAAAAAGCTGAAATGGTTATGATAGTGTGAAATGGTGGTGGGCAATTCACTGACACACACGGGAGACAGAAGGTTTATTTGCAACACCGCACTGGTGCCCAGTTTTATTATTTTGTTTTTGGCTTTATTTTCTCTTTAGCCCGCAGAGGGTGCTGTTGTCTGTAGCCTGAATAACAACAATGGTAGTCAGGTTCACAGTAATACCAATACAGGTACAGTCCAATGCTTTCACACTCACAGGTGCTCAAAAGAATAATGAAAACAAAAGGCGAAAGGAAAAGGGAAAATAAAACACAGTAATAAAACTACAAAGTAAAGGTGCTGCACTTGGCAGTGTTACCCCAACCGTCGCTATCCGCACGGCCCAGGTCTCCGTCCTACGCTCACCCGTTCCCTCAACCTACTTATACTGTTCGGGGTTCTGCCCCCTTCCTGCAGTACCATGCATGCGCCAGACAGTCAGCACAGATCTCCCCTGTTACATATCCTCACCCTCAGAATGGCACTACTGGTACATTCGAAAATCCTACACCCCCATGCCTTCCCGAGAGAAAAAATCTGCGTTTTTATGCAGCTTTCCTGCTCGGCGTTGTTATCCTTCATCCAGTGAAGCCATGCTAAGGGGGCATGATCTGTAACCAGTTTGAAGTGTTATCCCAGGAGGTAGTACCGAAGTGATTCGACTGCACACTCCTTCTCAATGGTACTATAGTTTTTCTCGCGGGGAAGGAGCTTCCTGCTGATATACAGGACCGGGTGCTCACTTCCCCACACCTCCTGAGACAACACTGCCCTGAGACATGTCTCTGACGCACCCATCTGCAGGGTGAACCGCCTACTGAAATCAGGACTGCAGAGCACTGGCTTGCTGCACAACCTTCGCTTCAGAGCGAGAAAGGCCCTCTGGCACGGCTCCGTCCACTGAACTGTATTTGGGGCAGCCTTCCGGGTGAGGTCTCTCAAGGGAGCAGCAAGCGTGGCGAAGCTCGGGATGAACTTCCTAGTCCCAAGAAAGAGCGCACCTGGGTTTTGGTCATAGGGACTGGCCAGTCAGCCAAGGCTTTCACCTTAGCAATCAGCTGTCTGATCTGGCCGCTCCCTACTCAATACCCCAAATACTCTGACTCACTCTTCTCAATGGCACATTTCTTTGGGTTAGCAGTGAGCCCAGACTCCCACAAGGATTGCAGTACCGCTGCTACCTTACACAGATGACTTGGCCAATCCTCACTGTGGATAATGACGTCATCTATGTAAGCAGCGGCATTCTGCTGATGGGGCCGCAAAATGCGATCCATCATCTGGTGGAAAGTGGCTGGTGCTCTGTGCAATCCAAAGGGCATGGTCCTAAATTGGTATAACCCGAAGGGAGTCGAAAACGCCGTCCTCTCTCTGAATTCCGGGGTCAGGGGTATCTGCCAGTACCCCTTCATTAAATCCAGTGTCGTCATAAAATGAGCCATGACTAGACACTCCAGCAACTCATCTACCCGGGCCATGGGATAAGCATCAAACTTCAATTTCTCATTAACTCGCCTGAAGTCAATGCAAAATCGAGTTGACCAGTCTGGAGGTTTACATGATAAATGTGCTTTTCTCTCCGTCGCTCTGGCTGGCAGATCTCATAATCCACCGTCCCAGTCTGGCATGTAACCTCACAAGGTCCTTGCCACTTCGCCAGAAGTTTAGACTTAAAGCTGGGTAACAATAGAAGCACTTTATCCCCCGGCTGAAACGTGCATAACCGGGCTCCCCTGTTATATTGGGTCTCCTTTCTGCATTGAGCCTGCTGCTCATTTTCCCACAGACTCAAGACGTTTGCGCAGGTCCAACACATACCGGACAGTATTGGTCGAATTATCCTGCTGTTCCTCCCACATCTCTCTGACCAGATCGAGTACACCTCTGGGGGCCCATACAAACAAATATGAACCTCATCAGCTGCTAATCATGACTGGATTTCAGAGGTTTCGACAAAGCAGACGAAGTTACAGGAAATAGTCTTGAAGCCCAGGTGTTTAATCAGGACAAAGAAAACAATGCAGAATCAATATAGCTCAGAATAATGGACACAAATTCAAAGGGCATAATAATAGGAGCATGCTATAGACCGCCAAATTCAGACGCTGAGCAAAATAATCTGTTATACAATGACATTCGAAATGCGTGTAGAAATGGAGAAGCCATACTAATGGGGGATTTCAACTTCCCCCATATAAAATGGGAAAACCCGATGGGGGGCACGACGGACGAAATTAAAATGGTGGAAATGACAAATGACTGCTTCCTAACGCAATTTGTCAAGGCACCGACTAGAGGGGAGGCATGCCTTGATTTAGTCTTTTCAAATAATGAAGACAGAATAACTAAAACAGAGGTCAGAGAGCCATTGGCAAACTCAGACCACAACATGGTCTCATTTGAAGTATTTTTAAAACCCCGAAAGTAATGACTAAAGCTAAGGTTTACAATTTTAGAAAAGCAAACTATGAAGGTATGAAACAGAGACTAACAGAAGTAGATTGGAGTAAAATAGAGAAAACATCCACAGAAAAAGGATGGCTGTTTTTTAAAAATGTAGTACTAGAGGCGCAAAACAATTACCTCCCAAAAGTAGACAAATCTAAATCTAAAACAAAATGGCCAAAATGGTTTAATAGATCAATTAAAAAAAAATATTCAGCAAAAAAAGACACTTTACAGAGCGTTTAAAAGGGACCAAAAACAAAGTACACAGAAAGAGTACTTGGAACTGCAAACACAAGTCAAAAAGGAAGTTAGAAAGGCCATGAGAGAGATAGAAATCAATATTGCTAAGGGGGCTAAAACCAATTCCAAAATGTTTTTCCAATATTATAACAGCAAGAGAACATTCAAAGAGGAGGTTAAATGTCTAAGACACACAAATGGCAAAATCATAGACGAAGAAAAAAAAATAGCAAATATATTAAATGATTACTTTTCACAGGTTTTTTCAAAGGAAGACACGGAAAACATGCCCCACACGTCGACCTGTTCCTATCCAATTTTAAATAACTTTAGCATAACAGAGGCAGAAGTGTTAAAGGGACTAGGAGCTCTTAAAATAAACAAATCCCCTGGGCCGGATGAGATCCTCCCAATAGTACTCAAAGAAATGAAAGAAGTTATTTACAAACCGCTAACCAAGATCATGCAACAGTCTCTTGACACAGAGGTTGTACCGACAGACTGGAAAATAGCAAATGTAATACCAATCCACAAAAAGGGAGACAAAACCGAACCAGGTAATTACAGACCAATAAGCCTGACTTCTATTATATGTAAACTTATGGAAACTATAATAAGATCCAAAATGGAAAATTACCTATATGGTAACAATATCCTGGGAGACAGTCAGCATGGTTTTAGGAAAGGCAGATCGTGTCTAACTAACCTACTTGACTTTTTTGAGGATGCAACATTGAAAATGGATAATTGCAAAGCATACGACATGGTTTATTTAGATTTCCAGAAAGCTTTTGACAAAGTCCCGCATAAAAGATTAATTCTCAAACTGAACGCAGTAGGGATTCAAGGAAATGCATGCACATGGATTAGGGAGTGGTTAACATGTAGAAAACAGAAAGTACTGATTATAGGAGAAACCTCAAAATGGAGCAAGGTAACCAGTGGTGTACCACAGGGATCAGTATTAGGTCCTCTGCTATTCCTAATCTACATTAATGATTTAGATTCTGGTATAGTAAGCAAACTTGTTAAATTTGCAGACAACACAAAAATAGGAGGAGTGGCAAACACTGTTGCAGCAGCAAAGGTCATTCAAAATGATTTAGACAGCATTCAGAACTGGGCAGACACATGGCAAATGACATTTAATAGAGAAAAGTGTAAAGTATTGCATGCAGGCAATAAAAATGTGCATTATAAATATCATATGGGAGATACTGAAATTGAAGAAGGGAACTATGAAAAAAACCTAGGAGTTTATGTTGACAGAAATGTCTTCCTCTAGACAATGTGGGGAAGCTATAAAAAAGGCCAACAAGATGCTCGGATATATTGTGAGGAGTGTTGAATTTAAATCAAGGGAAGTAATGTTAAAACTTTACAATGCATTAGTAAGACCTCACCTAGAATATTGTGTTCATTTCTGGTCACCTCGTTATAAAAAGGATATTGCTGCTCTCGAAAGAGTGCAAAGAAGAGCAACCATAATTATCCCGGGTTTAAAAGGCATGTCATATGCAGACAGGCTAAAAGAATTGAATCTATTCAGTCTTGAACAAAAACGACTACGCGGCGATCTGATTCAAACATTCAAAATCCTAAAAGGTATAGACAATGTCAACCCAGGGGACTTCTTTGAACTGAAAAAAGAAACAAGGACCAGGGGTCACAAATGGAGATTAGATAAAGGGGCATTCAGAACAGAAAATAGGAGGCACTTTTTTACACAGAGAATTGTGAGGGTCTGGAACCAACTCCCCAGTAATGTTGTTGAAGCTGACACCCTGGGATCCTTCAAGAAGCTGCTTGATGAGATTCTGGGATCAATAAGCTACTAACAACCAAACGAGCAAGATGGGCTGAATGGCCTCCTCTCGTTTGTAAACTTTCTTATTTTCTTCTTATTTCAGCACTCTCCAATTTAATTAAACTGGAATATATACAGTATCTTCTGACTGTGGCAAGTTATTTGTTTCAGAGATGCTTAAAATGTTTGAGTGTTAAAGATTTCATATTCTTATATTATGTAACAAAGTTTACATATTCTTCTAAACAACAGAGCACCTGAACACCACTTACTATAATATTGCTGCTGTAGATGGCAAGGTTACTGTGCTTTATTGTGTTCCCATTCTCTATCTTTATTTAAACTTAAAGGTAAGTAGCATTAATGTCATTCTTCCCTTACACTTTTGTTACTGACTTATGTTGATTCAATATTGCAGTTTAAAATGTGAGCCTAAAGAATCCGAGTTTTGTTTTACTTCCTTCCTGATCTCACTTACCGGTAATGTTTTGAACTCTGTTATTACTGCTATTTCTATATATAAATAGAGTTTAAATATCACAGCATCATGTGATTTCTTTGGAATCAGGAAGAGTAATACTACTGGTCAACACCTGTGCCTTCTTGAGGATTAAAACAATATAAACTTGATTCTGAACATTAAAGCACAAGAAGATTACCATTGAAAATTATTTTCCGACATCTCACTCTAGAATGTGCTGCTAATTGGGTTGCCATGGTGATGCATTGCTTAGCTCATATCTGGCGTGAGAGGAACTAAACTATAAAACATAATAAAAAACAAACAACCTCTATGGGGTCCTTGGGGTTGGGGTGTAAATTAAACTCACCTGTTCCAAAATAAAACCATGAGTAGAAAAAAAATGTTGTCACGGAATCTAATTTAATTCTCATAAAATCTCAGAGAACCAGTGGCATTCTTAATAAAATGTTTAAGGATTTTATTTTTGTTTTGTTACTACCTGTGGACTGCACAGCTGGTCCAGTGGACATTGCACAATATTCAGTAGACTTTTTATATGATTGTTTTGTTTTTAAAGTCATGCAATCATAATTACGGCAACTAATATTCCTTTTCCTCTTCTATTCAAGCACATATACACACGCAGGCATTGTACCACACAAGACGAGCACGCTCACAATGCCTGTTCTGATAAAATAGTTTTCTTGTGTTTGAGAACCTACCTTAGAAAATAATGGAAATAAATTGAAAGGCAGGTGGATATAATCCCATAATAGCTCACACACACACATATTGATGCAATCAGAAAGAAAGACACACATATAGCAACAATACAAAACCGCAAGAAATATCTCTAAATAAGCTTCATTCCACACATTTTAAATGTCAGAATATCAAGAAACATAGGTAGCCAATGGTATGAATATTAGTATGTACTGACAGTAATAATATTATGTTATTATTATTATTTAGCAGACACCTTTATCCAAGGCGACTTACAGAGACTAGGGTGTGTGAACTATGCATCAGCTGCAGAGTCACTTACAATTACGTCTCACCCGAAAGACGGAGCACAGGGAGGTTAAGTGACTTGCTCAGGATCACACAATGAGTCAGTGGCTGAGGTGGGATTTGAACCGGGGACCTTCTGGTTTTAAGCCCTTTTCTTTAACCACTAGACCACACAGCTCTGTTTTTTATAATAAAAAAACAGAACTTTGATAAGATCATATTACTGCCTGGTAGGGAGACTTGCTGTTTTAAACATGTTAATCTTTAAAAGACAGACACAGGGAAAGGCTATAGTTTAGAACTGGGCTGATTGGCTAACAGTACTGAATCATTTTGCAATGTGATTCTTCTAATAGACTTCCTGATTGGTGGATTAAAGTTCTGAGGTTTCTTAGTTTGTAGTTATGATATTGTATTATGTTTTTAACTAATCATAAATTACAACTCAACCAATCTCTGTTTAGGAGTACTCAAAATCCAGTACATATTATCCTCTGTACAGATGTCATACCATGCATAGAACATATGCCCAAATTCTAAAGTTCAATAACAGTTCCTGAGTATAATCTATATTTTTTATAATTTATAATAAGTAAAATTTGTTGTGTGTAGAGTGTTGACCTGCTTTTTCAACAGCCCAATGTATGGCTGTTGGTTCTTAGTTGTAGACTTTAGTTGTTTTTAAATTACAGGTTTGAATTAATGCATGTTTGCATTTGAAATATTTGGGTTCCTGTCACAAGATGGTTTTGTGGTGACATCAGACCCGGAAGAAACACACACAGGTCTGGGGTATAGAAGCACTGATGCGCACGTTTAATAATAAATAAACAAAAAGGTTTAACAAACAAAACAATACACTGAACAAAACAAAAGTCACGTTGGCCAAAACAAACAGGCTAACAACCAGATATGGAACAAAAAAGTATCGTACTGGGGTCGGACCAGCACGCATAGCAATTGTTATTTATATTTAGTTTCTCTCTCTCTCTCACTTTACGTCCTGATTCTCATTCCACTTCCGAACACACTACTCCCAGTGAGTGATTTGTGACTGCTTTTATCTACAGCTGTGCCGGGACTCGATTGCTAATTAATCATTCACTTGAATCCTGGCACAGTCTGCACGTGAACTAATTCTGAAACACCTGTGTCCAACTACAAACATACATTTCAAATCGCCCGTGCTACACAACCCACATTATATCCTGTGGACCAATGCATACACACCAACAATAACACACCACATAAAACATAAAATACGCACAGGGGCGGGGTACCCCGCCACAGTTCCCATATGTTGACTGGGGTTGACCTTTATGGGATACTGGAAGTGGAAAGGAGAGGAAATGGGGGTGAAATGTGTAAGACTAAACACAGTGCTATCCCTTTCTGCTTTGTACACCTCGGCTATCAATAGCCCTGCGAATGGCACCTTTTGACCTACTTGTTGTGTGTCGTCAGTTATTACACAAGCCCTACAGTGGTGGCAGCAGTGAATTAATATATATGTTATGGTAAATGTTTGAATATTGACAAATCTCAACATTTACCAAGTAAAGCAGTAAATCAATCAATCAATCATTCTTTATTTTATATAGAACCTTTCATAGTGGACCACCATCACAAAGCGCTTTACAAGATAAAGTAACAACAAGAAAATCCATAATACTTTAAATACAGAGAAATGCATAATACATGATATACAGTAAAAAAAAAAAAATTAAAAAATGCATAAAACAATACAGTGAAAAATGCATAATACATTAAGTACAGTGGAAAGTGCACAATACATGATAGTAGCATAATACATGAAATAGTAGCAGCAACTAATAGCAGATATCAGGCTTAAAGAGTCTTGAGAGTTGATTTAAAGTGAGCGATGGTGGGAGCATCACACACCAAAGCTGGGATAGAGTTCCAGAGAGTCGGAGCCATGAAGCTTACGAGTGTTCTCCAAGTGTGGTGCACTTTTGCTTGGGGATAACAAGCAGACCAGAGTCGGAGGATCTCAGCTTGCAGACAGGGACATAGTGGGTCAGCAGGTTGAGGAGGTACTCGGGACCTGTGTGATGAAGGGCATTATAGGTGAGCAGGAGAGTTTTGAAAATAATCCTGAACTTTATAGGTAGCCAGTGCAGCTGAGCAAAACAGGGGGTGATGTGATAACGTTTTTTACATCTGGTAAGGATCCTGGCAGCGGCATTCTGGACTAGCTGCAGTCGGTTTATGGTGCGTGCCGGGAGATCACCATATAGAGAGTTGCAGTAGTCGATTCGAGAGGAGACAAATGCATGACAAAGTATCTCTGCATCCGGGAGGGAAAGGTAGGGACGGACTGTGGAGATGTTTCGAAGATGGTAGAAGGAAGATTTGACCACAGAGGAGATGTAGGCATCAAAGGAGAGGTTGCTGTCAAGAAGTACACTAAGGCTTTGTACTGTGGGGGAAGACAGCAGCAGACAGTTTCCAAGGTTCAGGGCAGCTATATTTAGATTCTTAAACATGATGCTGCTTTACTTCGGACATTTACTGGTAGATCTCACAAATAACCAGATGTCTTTGGCTAATGATCAAATGTTTTTCTGAAATAAACATGATAAAGCTTTACTACAGACACTTACCAGTAATTCTCAAGAATAATCAAGTGCCTTTACCAATACGCTTCAGTAAATGTCCGAAAAGCATGCTTTGGGAATACCATTCGATCAGCTTGCAAAAATGTTACAATCAAGATTGGGAAGTGATGCTTTTAGCTTATGGGACAGTCTTTCTCCAGCCGTTAAAAATGACTATGATGGAGTTAAAAAGTACATGCAATCAGTGTTTGCTTAGAATCACTTCACAACGTAATTTCAAACATAAGTTGAAGTGTATGTTGCTGAAATTTTAAGATTAGTATATCTAGCCTTTCTTAACTATGGTGATATTATTATTATTATTTGTTTATTTAGCAGACACCTTTATCCAAGGCGACTTACAGAGACTAGGGTGTGTGAACTATGCATCAGCTGCAGAGTCACTTGCAATATTGCATTGAAAGGGTAAACATTTAGATGATTTGTAGCGGGATTGGCTCCACTTTTACAGTCTACAGTATGTGAGTTTGGAGCATGGGATCTCAAATCTGCTTTAAAAATAGCCTGTCAATGTGAAAGGGCACACCAAGCACTGCAAATAACATTAGGTTATTATCATAACCGTGGTTCCCTGAAATAGAAATGTAACCATTACCAAATGGTATTTACTTGTAAAGACCCTGAAACCTGAACAGATATACCAAAGCTGTGCGCCAGTGCCTGTGACGCAGTCATGCCCGCCCCCAAGGGCATAAGATGACTGCACACACAGATACCAGCATCATTTTTCCTTCAAGCATGCTGCAATCATAGATGCAGCGACCTTGAAGGTTAATGTTTACATTTCTATTTCAGGGAAAAAGGGTTATGATAATCACCTAATGTTCCCTATCAAGTACGAAATTTAATTATTACCTAATGGGTGAGTATACCAAAGCCGTTGCAAGGGCAACATTGCGGAATGACTGGAATGCTACAAGGCTAAGCTGAGATTGTTATATTGTTATATTGTAAGGGTTGACCCTGAAGCCGCCCTCAATACTCGAGTTCCAAAGCCAGGGTTTTGGGGATCCATGACGTTCAGTCGATAGAATCTTGTAAATGTATGGGGGTGAATGGAAGGCCTCCAATTTCACAGACTGGTTGATGTGGAATGCCGAGATAGTTGTCGGCAAAAAAGCAGGATTGGTACGAAGTGTAACCTTTGTCATGGCTTCTGCAAAAAATTGGAGGTGATTAGTACAACAAATGGACAATTGGGGAGTCTCATGTGAATGTAATATTTGAATAAGAGGAGGGGGCCTTGTTTACCAATTTCTACAAACAAAATAATTTTAGAAAGTTTTGGCAGAATGCAATAAATATATCAGTAAGGGAACGTGCTATTGCTGAATAAAATGTTTTAACTGTAAATAACACAAATAAACTTCAAACAACATGAAAAAGTTGCAGTTAGCAGGTGAGGTTGTACCAGCCTGACCATGCGGTTGGTCCATTTTTTTGCATCTATTTAGATTGAACCTTAATTCTTTATGTAGAGCCCAGATTGACATTATATTCATGGAACCACCAAGGCAAGGAGTATCATCTTGTGTCCCATGATCCATCACTCTACATGACACCTTTCCACTGCTGCAGAGAGTCCACTGATGTTGTTCTTTGAAATGTCTTTCTTTAGTCAGCGAGGCTAGCACGCTTGTTATCTATTAGATCCACAACAGTGTACTTGTGGGTTTCGGCTACATTTTCTTACAGTATGCTAGATACATTTTCTTATGGAACATGGGGATTGTACAAATATTTGTTAAATAACCTTTAAAAACTGTTCTGTGTATAATATATAGCCTTATTTGGTTTTATATACAGAAATCACAGTATAGCAGCTGCTTGGCTGTTGCTTGTGTGCAATACAATTAATCAATTTTCTGATTTGAAGCCTGTTTCTGTAATGTCTGGGCCACTGTTGTGATTTAGGAGCCATCAAGACTGCACTTGCTCGTTGGGTCTGTAGGAAGGTTCAGCAACAGAGGCTCCAGCCCTCAATAAGCATCTGTTTCCCAGCAATAGAGAGAGGGGAATTAGAGGTCAGACGGGCCTACAGCTGGGCCTCACCTCAATCTCTTCAGTAGATTAATGGGATACAAGGGGAGTTGTTATTCTCTGTATGCCTCTACAGACAGGAACAGTTTAAGCAACATGTCTTCTATTTCTATGCCTTCCAGTTGGAACTGAGATCTTGATCTCAGAGGTGCTCTACCCCATGTGGCTTCAACTTTGGGACGTCCTCTATCAACAACCTGCTTTCTTTAATCTAAATTATAATACAATACTTTATATTTCAGCAATGTTGTGAACTAGATGTTTAAATTGTATGACAGGATTTTGAAATATTTATTTTCATAAACAAGTATTAATTGTTTCCAAATGCTTGTCCCTACAAACTGTAATTATGTGTGCAGCCAAGATATCATAAGCAGCAATATATACAACATTAAGACAACCGTTTTTTTGTGTAATGAAGACAATTATTCAGAATAGGAAATAGGGTTGAGATTGTTTCTGTTTAATAATATGGGTACCTGTAGCAATGTGTTCTGGTAAACTCAGCAGCATGGATGAAGAAGGGCAATTATTTACCACTTTTAAGTTTTGCTAATTTGCTAGTGCACTTTATTGCTCACTGTTTCTGAGAATTACACAGTTATTAGGGGAGATAGCATTTGTTAAGTTAAGTGCAAAATTCAATTAGTCTAGCTTTGATTGTCTGGGGAAAATTTATTTAGTCAAACTTACTATTTGTTATCTGTGCTTAGCATGGTTCATAATGCTTTTAAAAGGCTTTACTACACTCGGATATGCATTTAATGAGGTATATCGCAATACAAACCTAGTTATTGCTACAACTAAACATGAGAATGACAACAAAAAACCCCCAGAAAACTATGGACTATAAAATGCTTTGGATCTTTGGAGGAGTGGGGAATTTAAGTCTTTCAAAAGCCAGTGAAAATGACAGCCAGCCCCTCTCTCCCTCACCTCATTAGTCAAGCTAGATCTGGCTGCCACAGCCCTGTTTATCTAGCCATTGCCCAGAACATTGTCACTCACTCACTCTCCTTTAAGCATTTCTGTTTCAAGAAAACAAGCAGGACAAAACCATTCAAACATTAATCAGTCCACGCAGTTTAAACACAGTGCTGGGTTGTTTTTTTTAAATCATTATTATTATTAAGAAAAATTACAAAAATCAGAACAACCTCATCACTTAACTCAGTACTGCATTCATTTTTTTTTTTTAAGAAAAAAGTTTCCAATTGTTGACGTGTCAACACATTATTTGCTTGTAAAAATAGTTTGGTAACCATGAAAGAAAAGGTTTTACCAATCTCTCCACTTGAATTAGCGGTACGTTTGAAGAAGACAAATATATGAAAAAATTTGCTGTGCAGTAAACAACATTAGAGATTACTGCAGCTACAGGGTTGCCTACTTTTATTCATGGAAAAAAATGTAAGTTCTGACGATATGTTGTCAAACCATGTACATTTGACAATATATTAAGGGCTAAACTTGAACTTTAGCAGCCTGTCTGATTTTCCCAGCAGTGTTTTATAAGTAGCCATGACGAGGTACACCCTGCCTCTGTGTGTATTATATTATTATATAAAACGTATTGTTTCATTTTGTAAAAACACACTGTTTTGTTATTGTTGTTTACTGCCTGAATGGGATTAAAATGCCCCATCCAGATAAAATCGTGAGAATGCGTGGTCAACAGCGAATGCTTATTGATAAACTGGCTGTTGACCACACATATGATAAAACACGTGCCGAATGTGGTTGAGGGGTAAATTAGGTAATTGATAGCCAGTTGACCCCTCGGGTACAATATAAAAGACCTGCAGCTGAATGGGGTTGGAGTGTTCAGGAGTGGAGAACGGGAGTAGAGAGAGGAGGTAAAAGAATAAATCTAAAGAAACAATTGCCACGCGTGCTGGTTCAACACCAGTACGATCCTTGTTTTAGTTATTATTTGTTTGTCTATTTGTTTTGGCCACCATGCCTTTTTGTTTTATAAAATGTTTCTTTTTTGGTAAATCTTTTTATTCATAATTTTCCCTTTCCGGTCCAATGTTGGACCCTGTCCGACATCATCAAAAAAATGTAAAACACAGGTCTCTAGTTGTTTTTTCTCCAGAAAAAGCTGAGAAAACCATTCAATGGCCAAGTGAGACCGATAGGAGCCGAGAGAAGCCAAAAAAAAAAAAAAAAAACAGGGGCGGATCTGAGCAATACGAGTTTGGTGATAAAACGAGTGATCAGGAGATGATTTATCGGTATGCACAACTATGAAGAGGTATGTGAAAAATACAGCGAACAAGGGGTGGGGCGGGGCTGGAGATGCAGTACTGAGTGTCCTGTTGATATGCAGTGCCTTTTAAACCTGTATTACTGTGAAAAAAATACTTTTAAACAGCACGTCTAAAATAAAGTGTGCGTGTGAAAATAAATGGACCGCAAAGGGTTAAAATGCACAAGCAGCGCATTCACACCCCAGACCTGTCTGTGTCTGTGTCTATCTTCCTGGCCTGACATCATCACCCAAGCTAGCTGTCATATTAGCACATGGGGACTTTTCATGGTGCAGTATTTCTGTATAAATGTTTTCTGTTAGAACAACTCCTGACATCAATCAAGGGTTTTAACACAAAGCTGTTTCACTAAATGTGGCTACTGGAGCAAGTTAGTGTCCTTACTCAAGAAGCCGACGCTGCTGTCCCAGACATGACTTTTTAAGGGCATGTATTATTATTACTCTTATTATTTCAAAATATTTAGGCAGGATCAATTTATTCGTATGTCACACTAAGTTTTTATATATTTATCTTTTTATACACAGTGCCAATGCAACGCTGCCTGTGGGTTCACCATCCAATGTTGGCTTGGCATAGCTAGGACGAGAAACTGCGCTCCCCTGACTGTATGACTCACCCTTTCACCCCACTCAGGAGCACCATGAAGTGGCAACTTAATAAGGGCAAGTGGAACATCCAGCTCATTGTAAGTGAAACGTCTTTGGTTCTTTATTGTCAATTTATTATCATATATGATTTTGCCAAATTCTTTTCCCTTGAGAAATAGTCATGTGTCTTCAAGTAATCAACTGCTTTCTTCTGGACTTACAAGGTACTTGAGCAAGGTACTTTACCTAGATTGCTCCAGTAAAAACCCAACTGTATAAATGGGTAATTGTATGTAAAAAAATAATGATATTGTACGTAAAAAATAATGTGACATCTTGTAACAATTGTAAGTCGCCCTGGATAAGGGCGTCTGCTAATAAATAATAATAATATGTATTTTGGGGGGCTGGAGCTGGGGCTCCTCCCTTGTGTCATCCTGCTAAAATACTTGTCAGTCGCCCTATTTAAACTGTAGCCAGCTTCCTAATTCCTCTCTTGCTTTTCAGTTTACAGTTACCATGCTGACTTGCAGACGCAATCTTAAAACAAAAAAACTTTGTTTTCAGTCTGTTTAAAAGGATTACTCACCCGAGGCAGCTTTCGTTTTCATCTGACTCAGACGAAGATTTTTTCTCTCCTTCTGGCTGTCTTCCTGCAACAAATAATCTACTGAAAAAACTCACAAATAAATCCACCCATCCTGCTTCTTCTCCATCTGACAATGCTGCCAAACATTTCCATCAAGCCTCTGCCAAACCTGCTGCTTCACCCTCTGCTTATCCAGCTGTGCCCGCTGCTATTCCTCTTCGCTGCTCTAAACACATCAAACTTCATTCAGCATGATTCTCCAGAGTAACTTTTTTACAAGGATTGGCCCATTGACAAACTTATGAAAGCTCATTTCAAAAAATGATTATCCATTGAAGCAGGGAGTGATCATATCGGCCGACCTGTTTTTCCCCCTCGAAAGTCTCAGCAGAGCTCCATACTTGTCACTTCATGCTGCTACTGCTGTGCAAGCTTCACTCGCCTCTGATCCAGCGATCCAGCTGATCCAGCGACTACAACCCCTCTGTTTTCAATTTCATCTGATCCTTCATCTGATTTGCGTTATCAGATTTTAAACAATATCAAGGAAATCATTCATCCTCTTTCCACCTCAATCTCTACAGTATCTGATCACCTGGATGCGCTAGATAGCGGGATCACTCGCTTGGAATTGGCAGCCATTACTTCCTCATCAGTGTCTCTCCCGCTCCTTCAGCCATGCCCACACTTACTCTCGAGCTGCCAATCTTCACACTAGCATTGCCTCTAGTTCAGGAACCTTCTCCGCTTCAGTTGTTCATCGCCACTCTCTCTCTCCTCATATGAGACCCAATATTACTGAAGGCAAAGACGTTAATTTGGTCTCTATTCTTATTGCAACCTCAAAATCTCTGGATCACAGGGTAATTGACTGTGGACATCTGTCTGTTACTCTAAATTTGTGCTTGCATTTTCTGTTTTTCGCGATGTCCTTTGTGAGGTTTATGCTCACCGATGACAAAAACTGGACTTTCGAGTTGGATATTTATTTAACATTGTTGATCTCTCGGTCAGATATGACGATACCATTTTTTATGAGTATCATAAAGCATTTTCATTCATCATTACTAATCGCTAGGGATGGGAATTTTAAACATTTAAACGTATAAACTCTAAAGAAGTGGTAAAACGTTTAATAATATGCTTGACGTATAACCGGTCATGTGACAAATGTCACCAAAAGCATATTTTTTTATGCATTAATTTTAGTAATTTATCATCAGTAGCCCGTCGCGTATGAGACTGCTCTAGTTCCACAGTAAGGGCGGATATTATAAAAAGGAAGGGGTTTGGGAATTGCCTCCAAGTAGCTTTTCTAATTCGTGCAACAGAAAGATTGACACTGGGGCGGGTTTTATTCTCGGTCGATCTGGCACTTCATTGGTGCACTGTGTGTGTTTATGCCTGTAGTAGGAGTGGTATGGTATCAATTCCACGGCGGGGTTAAATAACATTAATGACAAGCGTTTTTTTCTGAGTTTGTTCTATAATTAAAATGGCACCTCTAAACAAAGGAAGCCACGTTTGAAGTATTTTGCGGAACCGGACGAGAAAACCGTGGTATGTAAATTATGCCAAACAAAATTGCCGTACCACATAGGCGGCGCCTGAGTCTTTCGTTTGGGGAGGCTATTCCACACTTTCCCCCCTGCATTTATTAAACCGAACGATGTACGGTAAGATACACACACATTAACTGCCAGTCTGCTCAACCCTGCTTCCTCTCGGATTCGTTGCCCCTTAAAAGACGTTGACCCAGACACAGAAATTCCAGTTTTAGCGCAGTTGTGCACTTTTATTTACAACACAAATAAACAAAATAAACACCTAGCTCTCACGAGCCCTAACTATAACACACAGGAACACACTAAACTATAAAACAGGACAGCTACGCTATTTACCTGCCAAAACAAAAACTCAAACAAAAACAAAACAACAGTTTTCAAACAAATAACACGAAAAGGCTTTACACAGTACCTTTTTCTTTATACACTTGAGCACACTATCAAGCGGGCTCTTCACACAGCAGACTGGCTGCTTCCTTTAAATATCCTACACCTGGCTCTAATTTACAATGGTAGCCAGGTGGAGGTGATAATTAAATAATTTAGTTTGGCAGGGAGATTTTAACCCTCTCCCTGCCACAAACACACATTTCCAGTGTGCATGGCTCCCTGCCCTGTCACATATATATATATATTGTAACCCGGCCGGCACTCACGGTCGTTCGTTGCTCCTTTAAAAGCAGGACCCAGGACACAAGAAATGGATTTTCAAGCGCTTACGCGCTAATTTTAATATACACAAAAATAAATAAACAAAACGAAACAAAACACCTAGCTCTGTTTTGAGCATTAACTAAACACTTTATGCAGGTCCCTGACTAGCTCGCAGGACGGCTAAGCCGTTTACCTGTCATAAAAACACAAAACTCGTATGACTGCTCGGAGACAGAGCACGCTATCTGCCTCCTTCTACTCAGCAGCCCCGTGCAGACTGACTGCACATCTTAAATACCCCTGCACCTGGTACTAATTGATAATAACTACCAGGTGCGGGTGATAATTAAACAAATAAAACAATTAATTTAAACAAAACGTGCATTCGCACATGTTTTTGGCAGGGAAGATTTTAACCCCCTCCCTGCCGTGTTACAATATATATATATATATATATATATATATATATATATATATATATATATATATATATATATATATATATATAATATGTTACTAGTGAGTCTGAATACTAAGTTTCATTCATTGTGTTAAGTTTGAAAAATAGTTGGACTGAGGGAGACAAATAAAAGCTGGTAACTGGATTCATTCTCCTGCATCTTTTTGAGAACTTGTACTGTAAAATAATTTATAGCACAAAACAGACCTCAAAACCTCTCTCTCTCTCTCTCTCTCTCTCTCTCTCTCTCTCTCTCTCTCTCTATATATATATATATATATATACATATATTTTAGCTCAAAGAGCCATTGTTTTATTTTTCTAACTAAAGGCGGCCAAATAAATTAAGTTTAATATATAAAGCTTGTACTTTAAAACATGTTATGCCTATTTAAGCAAATTAGAAAAACAGTAAGGATAACAAGCTGCACTGTTTTTTTTTTAAAACCTTTAAATCCGTTAACCTGTTCTGCAGTCCTACACTACCTACACCAATTTCGAACACCATTTCCATCACTTCACACCAATTTAAATCAATTATTAATACTGACTATTAAGTTTCTAAACACGCACTTACTATCATACTTATAATCAAGGGGCATTCAATGTATTTCATAAGGTATATTTGCAAAAAAAATAAAAATAACTGCACTCTTACCGTAAACTTTCAAATATCTATATGGGGTTCAGATCGGCGGGAAGAATGGATGTTAAACCAGCCAAGCACTGTCTCCTCGAATGACATTGAAATGCAACTAAATCCTGTATTTTGGACCTTGGTGATACTGCAACAGGACCGTCACAGTCTTGTTTAACGGTATCCGAAAACTGTCTAAGGTAAACAAAACCATTCATTTTTTATCATAAGAACATAAAAACATAAGAAAGTTTACAAACGAGAGGAGGCTATTCAGCCCATCTTGCTTGTTTGGTTGTTAGTAGCTTATTGATCCCAGAATCTCATCAAGCAGCTTCTTGAAGGATCCCAGGGTGTCAGCTTCAGCAACATTACTGGGGAGTTGCTTCCAGACCCTCACAATTCTCTGTGTAAAAAGTGCCTCCTATTTTCTGTTCTGAATGCCCATTTATCTAATCTGTGTTATCTAATCCCATTTATCAAGGACCCCTGGTCCTTGTTTCTTTTTTCAGGTCAAAAAAGTCCCCTGGGTCGACATTGTCTATACATTTTAGGATTTTGAATGTTTGAATCAGATCGCCGCGTAGTCTTCTTTGTTCAAGACTGAATAGATTCAATTCTTTTAGCCTGTCTGCATACGACATGCCTTTTAAACCCGGGATAATTCTGGTTGCTCTTCTTTGCACTCTTTCTAGAGCAGCAATATCCTTTTTGTAATGAGGTGACCAGAACTGAACAAACTATATTTGAGGTGAGGTCTTCCCTTCTTCAATTTCAGTATCTCCCATATGATATTTATAATGCACATTTTTATTGCCTGCATGCAATACTTTACACTTTTCTCTATTAAATGTCATTTGCCATGTGTCTGCCCAGTTCTGAATGCTGTCTAGATCATTTTGAATGACCTTTGCTGCTGCAACAGTGTTTGCCACTCCTCCTATTTTTGTGCCGTCTGCAAATTTAACAAGTTTGCTTACTATACCAGAATCTAAATCATTAATGTAGATTAGGAATAGCAGAGGACCTAATACTGATCCCTGTGGTACACCACTGGTTACCTCGCTACATTTTGAGGTCTCTCCTATAATCAGTACTTTCTGTTTTCTACATGTTAACCACTCCCTAATCCATGTGCATGCATTTCCTTGAATCCCTACTGTGTTCAGTTTGAGAATTAATCTTTTATGCTGGACTTTGTCAAAAGCTTTCTGGAAATCTAAATAAACCATGTTGTATGCTTTGCAATTATCCATTGTCAATGTTGCATCCTCAAAAAAGTCAAGCAGGTTAGTTAGACACAATCTCCCTTTCCTAAAACCATGCTGACTGTCTCCCAGGATATTGTTACCATCTAGGTAATTTTTCATTTTAGATCTTATTATAGTTTCCATAAGTTTACGTATAATAGAAGTCAGGCTTATTGGTCTGTAGTTACCTGGTTCGGTTTTGTCTCCCTTTTTGTGGATCGGTATTACGTCAGAATATTAAAATACGTTGTAACTCTAAACCTCTCACCCTGCCATCATAGTTCCTCTTTGCCCCTCTCTGCAGACTTCCGAGCATTCTTACTTGCTATCTGGTATGCTTCTCTCATTCCCTGTTGCCATCTTTACACATATTTTCAGTGATTACTGGCACCTGGATTAGGATTCAAGTCAAAGAGTAGGTCGACAGGTAATCTTGGTGATCTGCCATAAAGAAGATAGATGGGGGAGAATCCTGTCACCTCACTCCGAGTACAGTTGTAGGCGTACAGCATCTTGTTCAGGGGTTCTTTTCAATTCGACTTTTGCTTTTCTGACAGCGTTTTCAACATGTGTAACAGTGTTTTATTGAATCGCTCCACCTGGCCATTCCAATGAGGGTGGTATGGGGTTGTTCTAGATCTGGCCATGCCACAGTATTTTTTTAGTTGAGCAAAAAGCTGGTTCTCAAATTCTGCACCTTGGTCATGGTGTATCCTCATTGGAAATCCAAACTTAAGGGCAAAGTCATTAAAAATTCGATCAGCTGCTGTTTTGCCTGACTTGGAGGTGGTGGCATACACTTGTGCAAATCTTGTGAAATGATCAATGATTACTAGGATATATTCATATCCCCCTTGACATTTGTGCAGGTGGAGAAAGTCAATGGAAACTAGTTCAAATGGCTGGGTTATCACAATACTGGTCAGTGGTGCTCTAGCTTCATGACAAGGTTTTTTCTGTTTGACACAGAGGCAAAACTTTTGTTACATAGTTTTCTATGTCCTGCTGCATGTAAGGCCAGAAAAAATGATCTCTTTCCAGCGAGGTTGTACGATCTACTCCTAGGTGACCCATTTCCTCATGTAGCTCCTTGAAAACTTGTCGCTGGTATTTTCCAGGTAACACCAGTTGTGTTCTCACTGTTGTTTTATGATAGAGGATGCCATTGTCGTCAAAATGGAGTTTGTCCCATTCACGAAACAGAGCTCTTGTTCTTACACTCCTTTCTGATTTCCTTTTCAGTTGGTTTGTGACCCAAACCTTTATATTCCACTACTTTCCCAATTTCTTTTGTGCCTCATAGATTTCTGTCTTTGGTAAAGGTGTGATGGTGCTATTGTTGTGATCAACCTCTTTTGCCGAGCACGTAGACGATATTGCCATGAGCCATGGAGTACCTGATTTCTGTTGAACTTCAACAACCTGTGCAGTTGCTCTAACAGCGTCAGATGAAAACTCTTCAGAACAGTTTTTCATGAACTCTTCAATGTCCAACGGCATCCTGGACAAGGCATCACCATCAATATTTTCCTTGCCGGGACGGTACTTCACAGTGAAGTGAAAGTCAGCTAGCTCTGCCACCCACCTGTAGCCTGTGGCATTAAGTTTGGCTAAAGACAGGACATATGTTAGTTGACACATCTGCAATCACGCAAAGCTTTACCCCCTGCTTCTGGAGCAGAACAGCACCCAGTCCTTTGTTTGATGCATCTGCATGGAGAATACATGGTTGCGAAAAATCTGGAAGACCAAGTACAGGTGGTTTCAACAATCTCTCAGTCTCTCTAAAACCTGTTGGTGCATTTCAGTCCAGCAAATAGGCTTAGAGGAAGGGACACCTACATCCTTTGAACTCTTCTTTGTGTTGTTCTTTTCTGTTTGTTGACTTTAATAGGTGTATTACAGTTATCTTTGGGTATTGCTTTTAGGAGTTCATATAAAGGGTTAGCAATACAAGAAAAGTCTTTTCTGTACTGTCTGTAATAACTGAGGAGCCCTAAGACTCTTCTCAGTTCCCCTACAGTACCTGGTCTTTTGTTCTTCAATGCTTGGATTGCAGCAGTGTCCGATGGGTCCAACTGGCTCCCTTCAGCCGGTCTTCCTGTTTAAATCTCAATAATCAATACAAAGTCTTAGGCTTCCATCCCTTTTCCAAACACATACCACTGGAGATGAATACAGATACTTAGATTTTTCCACCCAACCCTGTACAATCAAATCATGCAGGTATTCTTTCATTTCTTGGTACAGTGGTTTAGGTTAATTTTCAGCTCCAAACTTTCAATGCAACCAATGTCATTGTCAGATTGAGAAAAGGCACTAGCTTCCTCCCTAGGTATTTGTTGGACGATCTGCTGCTGGTGCACGGTCAGGTGACCAATCTCGACAGGTGGACTGGAAAAGATCACACTTACTTGGTTTCAACTTTATACCATATTGTAGTGACCACTTTCTGGCTGGCTGCAGCCAGAAAGTGAAAGTGAAAAAATATGACAGAGGATTCTTTAAACGAGCAGTGGTTACTCCCACAGGACATCTTCACTAGGTGTGTCAGTCTGGACAGTTTTTACATTAGCATTAGTGCCATTGAGGACATTTCCCAGTGTATTCACATGAATTACTGTTTTTACAAGCTGCAAAGTCCAAGCACTGTTTGTCCTTTCAAGACAATGTCATGCTCAGTACTGTTCTCAACATCCATGGTTATGTATGGAACTACCCTTCCTTTGATTTTCACCAGAGTGTCACAAAATTCAAGGCCATCTGCCCATTGGGGCTCTACAGCAGGCTCAAAGATCAGGGTGATATCCCTTTTGAATGGCTGCATTTGAATCCTGACCTCTATCTTGATGACAGTCTTTTTTGGTACATTCACATTGTCTTTTCCATTCCTAACTGTATACTCTGGGGAGTCCTACGATCTGATTAAATCTATGAATGCCTGAATTTTGTGTCTCTTTAAACTGGGAAAAGCAGATCTCACTGTTTTGTCTAACTGCTGTGTAGTCAACCCCCCCACAATCCTTGACTATTTGTTCTATGACATTGAAGCCTACCATGGGGTGAGATAAATGTCCACCTTTCATTACCAGTACTGGTATTGTTAGTTCGTTAGAGCTGATCTCCCCTGATGCCAATCTAAACGTCATCTCCACCCACCCCGATATGGCATTGTCATTCCGTTTGCAGCTACAAGCTTGAGTGTGTTTTGGGTATCCACTATCTCATCAATGTGTCTCAGCCTTACCTCAGGCAGGTGTTCTTCCTTCCACAGCTCATCAATGATGCATACTTGAGAACCTGTGTCCCACAATGTTTGAGGTTTCTGTCCCTGTAGATAACACTGTCTCCCTATTAAAGCAGTTACTTTGGAATGCTGATTTACCTGGGATTGCTCGAGACAAGGAAAGATCGGTGAAACATGAATTTTCAAACACCCAATCTGTGTCCTGGTTGGTTGCAGAGCTTTGCATGTAGCTTTGTGTGTTCCCCAATGAGCTGTTTGGCAAGCTGTTAAACAATAGAGCACTCTTCTACATGTGAAACACTGCTTTAAGTCTGATGCTTGCTTCTCCTCTCCACAACTGGCACAGTGGGACTGGAGAGTGTGGTTGGTTACTCCCTGTCCCGTGGGGATAACCACTGCTCGTTTAAAGAATCCTCTTTGTAAGGCTTAATTCCCCTTATTCTGCAGCCAGCCAGAAAGTGGTCACTACTGCCACATCTCTAGCAGTGGTCACAATGCTCCCCTGATTCGCTTTGCTGACATTTGAAGCACAGTCTTGGACGTCCTCAGTTTGGAGTTGGAAAGAGTCGTGGTGATGAATATTTATTGACTGGAGTCCCAGGCGAGAGATATGGTCGCTGGTGTTGAATTGATTCTCTGATTTGTGCAATGTCCACACTCAAGTTCTTAAGAGAATCCATTTCAGAGCGCATTTCTTTAAGTTCAGTGAACAAATCTGGAATCTTTTGTTTATTCTGCTCTGGAGAACAAGTTCCTCCCACACGTGTGCCACCAGGCTGCACTGAGTTGACAGCAGCAGTTTGTTGCCGCACTGTAGAACTCCTTTTTTTGTCTCTCAGCCTCATTACCACAAGTGATGTTCAATCTTTCAAACAGTACTTCATCAGTAATGCTATTTTCTTGGAGGTAGGGCTGCATATCACTTTTAATGTTGTCGCTCTGAAGCCCGGTCAAAACAGTGTGTAGAAACATGCTCTGAACAAGTACAAGTATTTAACACTGGAAGGACCGGAGATATACTCATACCTAGAAGCCCCACAGCAGTCTTTCTGACGGCTTTATTCAGAACACTGTAAATAGTATAACGAACGGAGAAACAGACAGATGTAAGTGTTTTTTTATTGAGTATGTTACATAAACATCTGAAAAACCGAAGCATATTATATATATAAATATACACACACACACACACACACACACACACACACTGACACACACACACACACTGACACACACACACACACCACACACACACACACACACACACACACACACACACACACACACACACACACACACACACACACATATGAACATTTATTTTACAAATCAAAACAAGAAAATGTAAGTAAATAAACATCTAAACAGACATCGGTTTACAACATACATGTTTTTAAAACTGAAACGATAGCAATACATTTAACTTTTCAACAGGAATCAGTTTATTATCAGATGCACAAAAGCAACTGAACAACGTAGATAAATAAACTTAGAAGAAAACGTTTTACAGAAGCGCACAGCACAAGAAGTTATAAAAAAGAATCTAATTTATTTTTCTTTTTTTCTTGTTTTTCGACAAAATGGAATTCCTTTACCTTTCTGCACAGGGCACAGCTGTTCGAAGTTTTATTTTTATTGCACTTGCCAACCTGCATTGGCGTCTCTTGTGGCTCTCAGCGGGGTTGCCAGCTTCAGCTGTGGGTACACGCTTGGCAGTTTCTGTCTGTTCCAAATGCTTCTTGCGAAGTTCCTGTAAAATATATTCGTTCCTTGGTAAATTCTGCTCCGTGCATTCATTGTAAAGTACCCAATACATTGTAAACACCTGAACAGGCCACCGTCGGGAGCCATCTTTCACGGAATACTTCTGTGCCATCTAATCCAAACATCAATTTCATATTTTGTTCAATTGGAAAACTCCACGGTCTCTGGTATTTATTTTCACTAGTCCTGATGCTAATTGACTGACCAAAGCAGCGCAGCTGGCGAGCAGGCGCCAGCCTTTCAAAAGGCTGATTGAAAAGTCATTCACTCAGGCAGAGAGTAGAGACTAATCGAATTACAGCTAAACACATTGCGGACTGGTAAATAAAAATAATAAAGTAGAATACCGTTCTGTATAATGAAAATACAATTGTTTTATGTGTGGCAGTCAATGTGACTGTTCCCGGGGCTTTTAGGTATAATGTAATATATCTCCTTTATTTCTGCACTCCCGTGTTTCATGCTTTGTGAGAATATTTAATACATACGGACAGAAAGGTATATGAACGCAAGCGCCATATGTGTTACATGACTGGAGAAAATTACATTTTAAAACCAAAAACCACCAAAATGACTGCCGCGGGGCTTCTAGTGTTAAGAGCCGTGTCTGCTTCCTGGGAGGCAAACAGAATCTTTTGTCGCAAACGAGGGGAAAATGGTCGGGAGGGGCCTTGTATTGTTAATGCAGTTTTAGGAAAGGTGAAAACCCATGCATTAGTGGACACCGGGTGTGAGCAGACCTTATTTAAGGCAGCTGTCTTGGGGCGGTGTGTCGTGGCAGTCACAAGGCCAGGTGTCAATCTCCTGTGTCCATGGAGATATGATGACATACCCCACGTTAGAAGTATACTTATCGGTAGGACCGATAAAACACCACCTAGTAGAATTGGTCAAATTAATGGCAGCCTCAACCGCACACGTAAATATGGCAGAAAAGAAAGGGAAATAATTGGTGATGTTTTTTCCCTTTCAAACTGAAATGTTTTCCCCCCTTTTTCATCTAAGAAAAACAAATAAAGAGAGATGGATACGAAAATGGGAGGGAGCATTAATGAGACAAGGCTGGGGTTTAGTGAGAGAATGTTCCAATGGTAACAAGCACCAGTCAAAGGGGGTCAGAACGCAGTGTGACCGAGAGGGCGAGGTTACTGGGCCATCTTGGGCAGATGTTACTCCCACCCCTCTCAATATACCGGACATGTGGCACTCTAGCGTGTACATAGTGTGGGGCCAACACAACAACCCCTTGCTAGTGCACACTTGGGGACAGGTCCGGTCTATTGAAGGTAAGGATGTTGAAGGTGTTGGGGCGCTAGTATTTCCGCACTTCAGTATCAAGGGGCAATTACTGTATAGGGTAAATCTAGCCGTGGGCACAGGACAGCCTGTAACACAGTTATTGGTTCCCCCGTCTTGTCGGGCCGAGGTCATGAGGCTGGCGCATGATATCCCTTTTGTGGGGCACCTCGGAGCTGAGAAGACAAGGGAGCAAATATTGGCTTGATTTTATTGGGTAGGACTTCATACTGATGTGTCGAAATATGCAGCCACATGCCCAGACTGTCAGCGAGTAGCGCTGGGTCGAGTGCGCCCCGCCCCTTTGGTCCCACTGCCGATTATTTCCACCCCCTTTGAACACATTGCAATGGACATAGTGGGCCCTTTGCTACCTTCTGATTCTGGGTAGATGCATATTAGTGGTGGTAGATTATGCAACGCGATACCCGGATGCAGTTCCACTAGTGAGGTCCACTAGTGCCGCTGTGATAGCCAAATAATTAGTGCAGATTATGGCTAGAGTAGGGATCCCCAAGGAGATTTTGACTGATCATGGAACCAACTATCTGTCTAATACGTTACAGCAAGTGTATAAAATATTAAAAATACGTCCCATCAGAACATCTTTAATCAGATCTTAAAGCAGATACTGAGATGTTTTGTAAATCAAAAGCAAAAACATTGGGCATCGCTTCTTGCCAACCTCCTTTTTACAGTGAGAGAGGTGCCGCAGAGCTTGACAGGGTTCTCCCCCTTTGAGCTCTTGTACGGCCGACAGCCTCGCGGCATCCTCGATCTGCTGGGTGGGAGGAGCACAAAGGCTTGTCCAAAAATATAGTGAAGCATGTGCTCCTACTGAGAGATCACCTGGATTTGGTTGATCATTTGGCCCAGGACAACCTTAAATCGGCTCAGCCCCGGCAACAATAGCAATACAATAAAAATGCACTAATTCAAACCTTTCAACCAGGAGACAAGGTAATGCTGCTGCCTCCCTCCTCAGAATTGAAATTATGTGCTAAATGGCAGGGGCCATATGAGTCGGGCTATAGGAAAGGTGAATTATGAAATTAGACAGCCCGATCACCGTAATGAACCTAAAATTTATCATGTAAATTTATTAAAGCCATGGTAGGCATTTATAGCCCCATGCGAAGTAGCAGTGTATATTGATGATGTGGTTATTTACAGCTCCACCTGGCGAGAGCATTTGGCTAGGGTTACGGTCGTCCTTCAGTCTCTAAGGGTAGCCCAGCTGACAGCTAACTTGGGAAAAAGTGCGTTTGCCAAAACATAGACTCAATATTTGGGATTTTTAATGGGGAATGGAAGGGTGAAACCCACTTGTTGTTATTAGTAGACAGCTAACACGTTCCAGAGCTGTCGCCAGAGGCCAGCACGAACCTGGACATCACTAAACCTGTGTTATGATAATAATTGTATTAGCAACACGAGCACTGCAGCACGCACCCAGGACTGGTGACCGTGTTTGTATATTGTGTTTGTAACTGGACTGTGTTTATTATTTGGGACTGCAAACCTTTTATTATGAACAGTGCAATACACATTGCTGTGTATTGCCTGGGATTATTGTTTGAGGTCACCAGACCTGGATTACAATATTAAAAGCCTTTCTAATTGGATTACCACTGTCTTGTCTCCTCTTGTCGCACTGCATCACTTCTGCACCTGTACACTGTTAACCACTTTGCCACACTCACGCACTGCTTGCCATGTCTTTAGATTTTGCTTTTACAGTACAAAGACTCTCTATAGTCCAGTTTGTACATGATCAAATTAATATTTTCCTGTAATTCATTACACTGATGTTCATTTTAACTCTTCGCAAGTCTTTGGATGCACAGTATTTGGAAACATGGGTATTCACTTTCTATTCAGCAAAGTAATTATAAATAACCCAAAACAGTCTGCACTGTAAATATTCACCATTTTACCATTTACCATGTCAGAATAATTGTGTGCCATTTAAAATGTTTACAATATCAAAAACCTCAACAGAAACTGTGTTATCCATAAGTTGTATCTTTTTAACTTGATTTGCTTGTTCACTGCCAAACATTACAAGCAATAGAACCTGAAGAAGAGGGCTTTACCATCTGATAAGGCTTGCTTCGTGTCGAGCCGAAGGCGAGGCCATTTAACATAACGAAGGGCCTTACCAGACGGTAAATGTTAACCTATTAGGGTCAATCCCCATCGAACTAAACGGCTCTGGACCCAGGCTATACCTTCAGAGAGACTGCACTTTTAAGGACTGGACTCTCAACAAACTCATAAAGACCCTCCTCAAAAACGGTAGCGAGATCTCAGCAGGGAGCAATCGGGAATCTCTTTTGATTTTCTACTGTGAATCCATCTGTAACAGGGCTGCAGGAAGAGGGCAGCAGCCAGTCAATATTCGCCTGTCAGTCAAGGCAGTGACACGGAGAGGTGGGAGAGTGGGTGTGCGGGCTTTCCTTCTCTCTGAATGACTGAAAGGCGGGTCTTGGGGGGATTGCTGGCCCTATAAAATAACATTCTGCTGTTCCCTCAGGTCTGCCCTTTTGAAAAAAAGACGTGCGGACGCTCTGGTCCAGATCCAGGACACGGCCGGGGAGGAAAACCCCAAAAGAAAATAGAACAAAAAGAAAGAAAACAGGGTTAGCGGGGAAAACCGTGGGCAGACCCCATCAGTATTTGTTTTAGCAGACTGAGGGAGTGGCGAGGGTAGGACGGAGACCCGGACCGTGTGGGTAGCGGCGGTCGGGGTGAAGCTGCCGAGTGCAGCACCTTTTATTTGTAGTTTTTGATTACTGTGTTTTATTTTCCTTTTTCTTTTCTCCTTTTGCTTAGTCTTTTGTTTGAGCACCTGCGAGTGCACCTGTACTAAGAAACGGTACCGCCTCTGGTATCTCTGTGGCTCTGCATATCATTGCTGATAGGCAGACCACAGACAACAGCGCCCTCTGCGGGCCAAAAAGTGGAACTGCCCCACCAATAATAAAACTGGGCACCTGTGCGGTGTTTTCAGGTTCACTTGTGTCTCTCTTGTGTCAGTGAATTACCCACCACCCTTCTACACCATCTCAGCAGAATCAATTTTTCCACCCAAGAAAACTCCCCAGCCATGCTCAGCTGTTCAGCGGCCGGTCAGACAGCAGGTAGACTGTCTCAGAGCAAGCGACTCCCGCAACCAGCACGTCATCATGCCAGCAGGCAGCCGCTCCAGTCAGCGAAACTCAGCAGCAACATTCTCTGAATTTTAACTAATAAAAGCATTCGTGCAACCATTTGCGGACACCTTATCCTCAGTCAGTATCAAAATCAGCAATTTGGGTAAACAGGTGTCTTTCACTCTTACAGTATTTTCCTCCATTCCTGCAATAAGCACACCCTCTGCAGCAGCTACCGTTACTTTCGGTTCTACACCAACCCCAGTCCCTACAGTAGAGCCTCTGGTCTACAACCTTGTATCTGCAACAGCATATGGTTCCGTCACCTCAACGACAGCCCGCCGTCACTCAATATCCCCGCAGGTTTGGCGAAGCATACTAGAAGGCAAGGACGTTAATCTGGTTTCTCTATTAATGGCTACGTCCGAGTTTCTTTACCATAGAGTGGTGGATTGCAGAGATTTATCATTGGCTGAAATCCAGAGACCCCAGATTACTGAAACATCTAACTCTGGGGGAATTTGTCCTTGTCTTCACTATTTACAGATGTGCTATGTTCAGTATAACCAAACCGCAGACAAGAACTGGACTCTTACGAATTCTACATAGTGGAGCTGTCTGTCAGATATGGAGGGACCATGTTTTTCGATTACCACAAATAATTTTCAGCAAAAGCTGCAGCTATTTTGGCAACAGATAACCACATCATTGACTGGGCATGACCTGATTTAGACCTATTCAGCAGCATTTTCAGTGGTCTCAGCCAATGCAGGCAGGGTCTGCGGTTCCACCTCCCTGTTTCTCTAACAGAATCTCGATCCCTAACTCCATCCATTCTTCAGCCTCACCTGAGCAATCTACAAGGGAAGATAAATTCGGGTGAAGAATCAGGAGGATGGCAAAACTGTAATAATTTCAACTCTGGTATATGCTATTCAGAAAGTGCAAAAACATCCATATGTGCAATTTCTGCGGGGACGCCCATTCTAAAGCCATCAGCCCGGTAGCTCCAAAGTGACTCTCTCCATTACTTAAAGTTTCCACTCCCATAAATATTTCCATTTTAAAACAAAAACTTCTGAATCATCCAGACAAAATCTTCGTTAATTATTTAATCGATGGACTAGAAAATGGTTTTTCAACCGGACTCAGTCAAATCCCTCCCTCCTCCTTCCAAAGCAAAAACCTCCATTCTGCTACTCGAGCCCAAGACAGTACAAACTCTTATTCAAAAAAGAGATTAAAAAAGGATTTATGGTCGGTCCGTTTTCAGCTCCCCCGTTTCCAATATTCAAGATTAACCCCATCGGCATTGCCACTCGGAAAATGTCAGGAAAAACGCGTCTCATCACTGACTTGTCAGCATCATGGGGATCAAGCACCAGTAGCTTCAACTCGCTCATTCCTCAACATTACCATATTGGACGCAATTCATTCAATTCAATTGGCAGGTCGCGGCTCCTGGTTAGCAAAAGCGGATATACCAGATGCATTTAAAGTAATGCCAATCCATTCTTCTCTTTGAAACCTGTTCGGGTTATGCTGGGAAGAAAAATTATATTTTTCTACGCAGTTAACTTTTGGCTGCCGCAGCAGCCCGAAAATATTCAATACTCTCTCGGAGACTTTATGCTGGATACTTCTCAATTCATATCATGTTCCATTTCTGCTCCACCTACTCGATGATTTTCTCTTGATATCTCCTCCCTCAGATCCGCCAGCAGAAGCGATCACCAATCTTAAAAGTTTATTTTCACAGGTTGGCGTCCTGCTTTCAGAAGAAAAAACAATTTCTAGGAATCATACTGGATACAGAAAAGTTTGAGCCCCCCGTATCTAAACTCGATAATATTTGTTCCCTTATCCAGAACTTTCAGATAAAAAAAAACGATCAGGAAACGCACACTGCTTCCGTTGCTAGGTCATTTTGATTTTGCAATTCGCATTATCCCTCAAGGTCGGGTGGGAACAACAGAGCTTTATTTATAGGTTCAGCAATCCCTGTGATATGCTGAAATAAAGTTGAAGAAATCAAAACAGGATTTATTTACATATCAACACACTGAACAGCTCATGTGATACTACCAGCAATGGCACCGCACGGAGCACATACAATATGGCAAATGACATTTAATAGAGAAAAGTGTAAAGTATTGCACGCAGGCAATAAAAATGTGCATTATAAATATCATATGGGAGATACTGAAATTGAAGAAATTGAAGAAGGGATCTATGAAAAAGACCTAGGAGGGGAAGCTATAAAAAAGGCCAACAAGATGCTCGGATATATTGTGAGAAGTGTTGAATTTAAATCAAGGGAAGTAATGTTAAAACTGTACAATGCATTAGTAAGACCTCACCTAGAATATTGCGTTCAGTTCTGGTCACCTTGTTACAAAAAGGATATTGCTGCTCTGGAAAGAGTGCAAAGAGTAACCAGAATTATCCCAGGTTTAAAAGGCATGTTGTACGCAGGCAGGCTAAAAGAATTGAATCTATTCAGTCTTGAACAAAGAAGACTACGCGGTGATCTGATTCAAGCATTCAAAATCCTAAAAGAATTGTGAGGGTATGGAACCAACTCCCCAGTAATGTTGTTGAAGCTGACACCCTGGGATCCTTCAAGAAGCTGCTTGATGAGATTATCTGGGATCAATAAGCTACTAACAACTAAACGAGCAAGATGGGCTGAATGGCCTCCTCTCTTTTGTAAACTTTCTTATGTTCTTAACACAGTGTATGAAAACCTTGGTAGGATCTACAATCTCTGAACGAATCTTCTCTGTTCAAAAATAAACTAACTTTGCTGAAGAAGTTCATCATGGTGGATAAACAGTTAGGGTGCATATATGACGGGTGGATATGCGTCTGATTACTGTACTATATTTACATATTTTCTAGTGGATTGATTTGGAGCAGTGATTAAACATAATCTAAAAGATAACATTCAAGGTCCTTTACCAGAGATTAAAGCTTATATTGACCAATCAGATTAAAGCAAACCTCTGATCCATTTTCTAAATCACAGTTGTCCACTCCAGCAGGTATAATTTAAGATTACCGATCGTATGTGCTTTCTTACAATTTGCAATTCGGAGTGACATGAGATACGGGGCACTTTCACTGACTATCCTGGTACGTGTGAAACCATCCTTATGACGTTTGAAATTTTCCAGCCATCTTTCAAAGTATTTAGCAGGTTTTCTGGCTAAGCTTGTATGCTTTTTAATAATGATGGTTTCATACAATCATTGGAAAGCTCCTCCAAACAAACAACTCAGTTTATCTTCGTGGCCCACGTGTGTAATCCTAACTGCAGGTAGATGTCACTGTACTTACAAACTTTTTGTCGCTTTGCACTTTCTGTAGACTCTTTTGTTTTTTCTTCCTTAATTTTTCTTTTGCAGGTGAGAAATCTATCTGTTTGTGACTGAGAAATGATACATGGGATAATCTGAAAGTACTCTATTAAACATCAAAAACAATTCAACCAGCCGCTATTACTGGGTGGCAGTGAGGGCTACAGTGGTGACGTAGGACCAGGAAATGAAACCAAAACACAAAACGTACGGGGTGAAACTGGGGCTCTACGGCGCTCAGTCTTTTATTAATTAAACAAAAATAAAGATTTAAACAAAACACACAAAAAGAAAAGGGCACATTGGCCAAAGTAAAATAACACAAACAATAATCCTTTTTATTAAACGAGTACCTTTGTTCGCTTACTGGTAGCATTCGCTCTCGCTCTTAACTCCTCTTAATTCTCTTCTGCTCTGAGCCCAGATAGGGTCTTTTATACTGTGGCTTGCGCCTTAATTACATATTAAACAATTACCTTATTAAGGCTCCAGCCACAATCCACAGGCTTTATCGGGATGGGGATTTAACCCCATCCACGCCAGCTACACTTTATAAGACCAGCTTTTCGCCGGTCTCACATAATAAATAATAATGTTGGACGGCTTTCATCTGTACACATACAAACACAATATAATAATAATAATAATAATAATAATAATAATAATAATAATAATAATAATAATAATAATAATAATACAAATTAAAATACATACATAAATAAATTAATATATACAATTATATGCACCTAATAGCAGCGTGGAAACCTGCTCAATCAAAATCATGCATGTTACGGGTGGATGTTACTACTGTAAAGTCAGACTGTAAACTTTGAGATGCTAAAGAAAAATACAATATTTATGCACAGTGGTTTAAAAATTCTGTTAAAAAAATAATTTAAAAGGTGCACCATTTTCTGAATGAAAAAAAGTTCATTTTAAAACAAGTGCTTACTCTGGTTTGGGCTTTATTTTATTATGTTTAGATACTGCAATGACACTGCATAAAACCAGACTATTACAGCCTTTTTGAACACACTCAGATGTTTATTTGTGTGAGATGTGTGGATTTTTTGTTGTTTGTTTTTAGAAAAAAAATGCTTAATATGAAGACTGTAGAACAAAAGTAATACATTAAAAAGTTTTTTAGACTGGATGCTCCTGGACAATTTATTGTAGACAATAAACTAATTTCTGACAAACTATCTTTATAGTTTGCTGTGCTCTCCGCACTGGCTCCCTAACGCTGCTTGCATCCAATTCAAAATTCTTGTACTCGCCTATTGCTGTCTTGACCTTTCTGCTCCCTCCTATCTCCAGACTATCATTTCTCCTTATACTCCCTCTCACCCCCCTCTGCTCCTCCACCACCGGCAGATTAGCTGTACCCCTCTCCCCCGCTCCCCCACTTCCAGAGCCCGCTCCTTCTCCTCCCTTGCCCCTCAGTGGTGGAATGACCTACCCACGGATATCAGGACTGCTCAGTCCCTGGCCACCTTCTTGCGCCTCAAAACACACCTGTTCAGACAGCATCTGTAAACCTCACAACTCTCGACTATACTGGATTATTTGGCACCCAATTGTACCAGTACTTGCATCAGCTTGTGCAACTACTTCCTGTATCTTGTATTTGACTTTACTCTTATAGGTATCTTATAGGTTTTGGAATTGCTCTTATTTGAAATCATTCTCATCCATTTATCGTACTTTCTACATGCTTTTACACGACTTTACTCGTATAAACAAATATTTTTACTATAAGTTAACTGCTCTTAGTCGAACTCGCTCTTAAATGTAATTATTTTGTATTCTTTATTTTGCTCTTATTTGAATTTGATCTTATTTGCTACTGATTTTATTGCATTTATAACTGCTCTTATATGCAATGTGATATTCAGGAATGTGGTATTTTATAATATATTTTGTAACGTGATGCTTTGTACTGTGATATTTTCTAACAATTGTATGTCGCCCTGGATAAGGGTATCTGCTAAGACATAAATAAATAAATAAATAAATAAATAAATAAATAATCAATATAGGATAAGTACAGTATGTTTGTAATTGGGATCTTCTAGCTGTTAGACCTTTAGATAAACATTAACATGGATTTCGATTTCTTACGTGACCATGTCCACAAGCCAGATTGTGATGTGGGTATGATTTTCCCATCTTCCATAGAGATGACCTTAGCTAACTCTTAATTAGGTGGCCTGGCAGTTGGAGGACAGTGGGTGCCTAGTTTTAATTCAGCTTGGATAGATTCATTGTATGATCCAGTCTTCGCTTCATCCAGGACTCACATACACCACTCTTTAAAGAGTAAGTAGCTTTCAATGTCATTTTATTTACTTGTTCACTTTTGCCTTGTATGACATTTGCAATCATAATTTGCTCCAATATTGAGGTAATATAATTTTTCTGTCATCTGTCGTCTTTGAATCGGTTTTGAGTTTATCTGGAGAATTCTACTATGTAGCACTGAACAGACTTCTTCTTTTCATTTAAACCATGTGACAATGTGACCTTTCAACTGACCCAATCTACTCTACATTGATAGAGATGGTGAGGATGTGAGGACGGCTACGTTGAAAGCTCATTTTGTCACATAATTTTAATTAAATGAGTACGTCTGTTTCTTCCTAGCCATTTCGAATTTTCCAGGAAATTTCACTGACTTTATTGGAGAATAAAACAAACATTGGATCACAAAAACCACAAGCCACTCAAAATAATTGCAAGCAGGTGAATGGTGAAAAAATAAATAAAATGACATTCAAAGCTGCTTACTCTTCACCTTTGTAACTCTCAGTTCCCTCCTCAGAATACAATATGTCTATATTGATATGCCCTGAGATGACTGCTAGATCTTCCACTATTTAGAATCAAGCCTTCTTTCCTCATCTCCACCAGGGCTGGCTTTACTGGGTCATCAGATGTCAGTGTCCCTAAAGAGAAGTGCATTGTAGTATTCTGGACTCTTAGTTCTGGTCGTAACGAACAGCAAAACTTATTCGGTATCCGAAGTTTTAAAATCAATTTTCCTACCCCTTGCAAACATTAGCATTGCCACTGGTCCACTTATCTTGTTGTGCTTTTTTTTTGTTTGTTTACTTTAATAAAGGAAAATAATGTCTACATTCCTTTGTCATGGCTGGTACCATCCCTCTTGTAAACCATGTGAATCAGTTTGAAGTAAAAGTCTAGCAGGAAGAGCAGCCCAAGGTTTACAAAGCTACAAAGTGGTTCTTGAGAATCTGCATATCACTAGTAAAAAAAAAAAAAGAACAAAAACTATGAAATCACAAAGATTAGAGGCCAGTGATTAGCAATGCCACTAAGAGGTAAGAAAATGAATCTTACAAAACTTGATTATGAATAGGCCCTACTTTATGAAAATGGCAGTCCACCATAGAAGCATTGTTGCAAAGAAATTGAATAATAATTGATTCTCAGGGTTATTGTTTTGATTATTTATTGTACAAAAATTGTACATTCTAAATTTAAAAGAAAGAAGATGGCAATTATGGATGAATCAAATCAATATTTTTATATCAAGGTGTAGCATATACATAATTGAGTATACATAACCCGTGTTTGCTTTAATTGAATTCAACTTTTTTTTTTTTTTACTGAAAACAGGTTCCCTTTCAATTCGAAGATGACCAACAAAATACTTATGGGATATGCCTGCCTATTGGTAGGTATTTATTGAGCTCTTTATATCAAAGCTGCCGATAAGCCCCTTCCTGGGGTGACATCCTCGGTTCCGCCTACCGAGGGATAAAAATAGTCAGACTACGGAAGCCATTTCTCTTTTTGCCTCTCGAAATGTTAAGGTAAGACCTCTGTGTTTAGCAACTGAGCGTAAAATCAAGAGTTTTGCTGAGTCGACTGCAGTTCCCCTGCATTCTTGCTGAAAGCTGGCTTGCCTCTTTCATGGAATCAGTGGGTCTAAAATAAAGCCTCTTATTCTCCTTCAGCAGCCTGCCTTGCTTGCATTGCAGGCTGCCTTTTTTTTACTGACTGTCGTATGTGAGCGACTTCCTGTGCAGTATTGATTTAAAGGAGTACGTGTGTGTGTCTTTTCAAGCATAAACACTCTTGGGGAGAACGCAGTTCCTCCTTCAGGGTTAGGCTCTGCTGTACCCCCACCGTTGAGCGATTCTGTCGGCTGCCGTGCACGCAGTTGGGTGAAATATAAATAAGTTTTTTTTTTTGTAACTGTGTGTTGACCCCGCCGCACAACCCTGCTTTGCCTGTGTTGTGCTGCAAAAATTAGCTGCAGTGCAGTTAAAAAAAAAACAGCCAGTTTGCGTTCTAACCTGCCTCGCTGTAGAGTAGACCTCGCAGGCTGCCTCGGTCTGCCCACTTCGGTGTGTCGGGCCTTAAAAAAAAAAAACAAAAGCAACGGCTAGTCAACCATGTTTTTCCTCCACTGGGGCTGCGTTGTTACCTGCCCCACAGTAGACCTTGACGGCTACATCGGCCCACCCACCCCGGTGTGTCGGGCCATCAAAAAAAAAAAAAAAAATTCGCCCACAGCAGCTTAGCCTGTGTGTCTCCCTGGTTTATGCTACGTGCTGACCAGGTATGTGACTACACACGGTCAGGGCAGGCACTGCTGCTTTAGCTGCCCACCCCTTCCGGTGCTTCAGTACCTCGGTGCTCACTTACGATGCAAGCCTACCTGTTGGATGACAGAGTAGCTGCCATTCGCAACTGTCTAGCCCCGTTCAACAGGGGTCCCCGGGGTTACACCGCACAACCTTTCGGCTGTTGATCTGGGCACAGAGGCACTTACTTTCCCTCCGGGGAATGTTGAACTGGGCAGCGACCCTCCTCTCCAGGGAGAGTCCTCAACCGACAGAATGGCGACTGCACCCTCAGGTGGTGCGCACATTTGGGAACGCTTCAGGGAAGCCCAAGCCACGGCAGAGACAACCCATTGCCCCTGTGGTTCTCCCACCACAGCTGTGGAGTTCCACTTGGCGTCGACGTCCTAGCCCACAAGCGGTGCAAAGCGCTTTTGATACCGCTGATACCGCTGCTCCCTGCCTTCCTCCAGAAGGTCAGGAGAGACAAGGCGACAGTTCTCCTGGTGGCCTGCAGATGGCCCCAGGAGATTCTGGTTTTCAAACCTCTGCCAGTTGCTTCAGGGCCAGCCCTGGGAGATCCTGCTGCGCATGAATCTCCTCCCTGAATGGAGCCTTCATATTGTACTGGGGGCTTTCACGAAGGCCCCGTTTGAGCCCATACACTCCATAGAGTTGAAGTGTCTGTCTATGAAGATAGCCTTCCTCTTGGCTATCACCTCCGCAAAGCGGGTCAGTGAGCTACAGGCGCTGTCGGTACACAGCTCCTGCATGCGTACAAACCCTGCTTTCCTCCCTAAGGTGATCACAGCCTTCCACATGAATCAGTCTTTGGAACTGGAGTCTTTCCATCCACCTCTGTTTTCTTCGGAGGAGGATAGGAGATTGAACTTCCTCTTCCTGGTGCGGGCATTGAGTTGTTACGTGGATAGGACAAGAGCTCTGCGTCATTCTGACCACCTCTTTGTCTGTCACGGTATACGGACCCTAGGACAGCCCCTCTCAAAGCAGTGACTGTCGCACTGGATTGTGGACACAGTCTCGGCTGCATATGATAATGCCAGCTTGCCCCCACCTAGGATGGTAGCCGCGCATTCTACCAGAGTGTTGGCTATATCTTGGGCCCTCTTCAGAGGGGTCTCGCTGTCTGATATCTGTATTGCAGCTAGCTAGGCTGTGCCGCATTCTTTCTCCAGGTTATATCGCCTCAATCTGATAGTAGGCACAAGGATCCTCGAGGTTGCACGCTCGCACCGCTAACCTTGGGTTATGCGGTTCTGACGCTTCCCTCATATGCTGCTGTTCCTTCTCACTCGCGACTGCTCTGGTATACTTTCCCATAAGTATATTGTTTGTCGTCTTCAAATTGAAAGGGAACGTTAGATTACTTACCTTAACCCTGGTTCCCTGAAAGAGAAGACGACCAACAAACCTTACGGGGTTGCATCGGTTGCCCTCACAGGTTCAATGCAAAAAGAGAAATGGCTTCCGTGAGCTGACTATTTTGATCCCTCTGTAGGCGGGACCAAGGACGTCACCCCAGGAAGGGGCCTATCGGGAGCTCTGATATAAAGAGCTCAGTAAATACCTACCAATAGGCATACATATTCCATAAGTATGTTGTCTTCTCTTTCAGGGAACCAGGGATACGGTAAGTAACCTAACATTTCTACTTCCACTGAAATTACCTGAATATTGTCATACAAGATTAGATGTACTGGTATATGAATGCATTAATATGAGCTGTAAAAAGTACAACTGCATTAAGAACAAGTACCATTGTGTCTAAGAACAGTAAGCGTATCCAGTTCCCAACTGAAGCACAGTATTAGCTATAGTCTAACTGCACTGTTTATGTATCAGTTCACTACAGTTATATACTCTATAAAGGAAAGTGACTGCAGTTTTAAGATAATTCCAGGTTTAAAAAATAAAAAAGCCATTTACAAAAACTAAGCAAGCCATCTTTTCCAAACCATGCATGTTCTAGAAGTGTGGTGGAATACTGTATGTGTGGGGGTGTGGTGCAATACTGTATGTGTGTGGGTGTGGTGCAATACTGTATGTCCGTGGGTGTGGTGCAATACTGTATGTGTGTGGGTGTGGTGCAATACTGTATGTGCGGGGAGGGGGGTGCAGTACTGTATGTGTGTGGTGCAATACTGTATGTGTGTGGGTGTGGTGCAATACTGTATGTGCGGGGGTGTGGTGCAATACTGTATGTGTGGGGGTGTGGTGCAATACTGTATGTGTGTGGGTGTGGTGCAATACTGTATGTGCGTGGGTGTGGTGCAATACTGTATGTGCGTGGGTGTGGTGCAATACTGTATGTGTGTGGGTGTGGTGCAATACTGTATGTGCGTGGGTGTGGTGCAATACTGTATGTGCGTGGGTGTGGTGCAATACTGTATGTGCGTGGGTGTGGTGCAATACTGTATGTGTGTGGGTGTGGTGCAATACTGTATGTGTGGGGGTGTGGTGTGACCTCAGTGTAGCCACACTCTGGTCCCCCCTGCAGTGGCAATAACAAAACAAGCTGGATAGAAACAAGCTTGCTGTCAGTTGTGTGGTTTCTTGTGGAGTGTCAGGGCCAGATTAGAGGGAAATGTGATCTGTCCCTGGTGCTGCTTTCTGCACAGACTGGGTTCACCTCGTCGGAAGACTGGAAAGCCATCCACTGAGCTCTCATGGGAAATCAGAAAGAACAAAGAAAAATGCACTATTCATTGAGAGTAACAAGGTTTGGGGCATGGGATGTGCTGTTGCAGATTTCTAAAATAAGATCCATATCAGCATACAATCATATGTATCTGTGGTAATGATGACATCACTGGCCAGGCTGTTGTAATCAGGAAGAGACTCAGATGCAGAGAATGCAGGTTTGTAAGCGCTGGTGCGCGAGTTTTATTATGAATAAAAATGATTTAAACAAAACCAAAACACTTTCAAAACAAAACGGCACAGTGGCCAAAACAAACAGACAAATAGAGACAGAACAAAACAAGTATCATGATAGTCTAAACTAGCATGTTTATCAATAAGCACTCGCTGTTGACCACGCATTCTCACGATTTTATCTGGATGGTGCATTCTAACAAAACATTGTGTTTTTATACACTAAACCATACATTTTAAATAATAATAATAATAATACAAAATATACACAGGGGCAGGGTGTACACCGTCACAGTATCATATTAATTAAAATCTATTTAAAAAGGTAAAGTAAATAGTTATCAAAGATGGTTTAAAGGCAAGCTGGATGAACTAGCCCTTTAACATATTTGATAACTGATGGTTTTTGGCATTTTATGCATTGTGTATTGATTAGAATACATATTTAGTATTGTCTATGTGTAAAAGCATGAGTTTGGAATATTGCAAAGTTTGGAAGGAGTGCAATGTTAGACTGGGGAAAAGATGGGTTTAAGTTTCCTGTTGTAATGTTCCCACAGGGGTACGGGTTGAATGGAGAAGAATATATAGGTCGCTTATGATACAATTCCATTCTATGTGAATGTGCTTTGTCAGCCTAATTTAAACCAGATGTTTTTGACTATAGAATCTTTAGGGATTAAGACTGCGCATGTTCAGAGCCAAATTAATTGCACTCTATATTCTTAAAGGAGACTGCATCTATTTGAATTGCTTGGTTCTGGAATGGAAGAAACATCTCCTCTGTAACCTGCCTTAGGGAGCATTCCCAGTGAAGGTAAAATAGCTAATTGCAAATTTGACTGTAAATTAGGTGATTATCATTATTTGACTAGAAAAATGTGTTGCAATAATTGTGATGTTACTGTATCTTGAATAACCTATTAATATAATAAAATATTAAATATACTGATGTGTTAAGAATATTTTTTATTAATCAATAAACTGTAATTCGAATAATTATCAAAGTAGAATTGTCTGATTCATTATAATAAATAATAAAGTTACCACAATTCCCATCCTACAAGTGTTAGCATAAATAGCTCCACACAATTACATAGTTTTTGATACTTTAATTTTAAAAGCTGCTACAAGATAGCAGTGCCAGAATTAAAATCTAAGGGTGGATGTTGTTTTGAATCTGTTTGAATTGAAATGTTATGATGTAGTTTCATAATTGTTTCATTTTTACAATCCAAACAGGAATGTAACCTTGGCAGAGGTCTTACAAGCTTGAAAAAGATGATCCATCAGTTAAACCTGTATATTGCAATACTCCTTCCTCCTGTTATTAATGTGGCCAATCATACTCTCTATGATGGTATGTATATGTTACGGTAAAAGTTTTACCGGCAAATGACAACATTTAATAAGGTCGTAAATGTTCGAAATTATAAAGAAATCTTATGATTTACCAAAGCTTATTGGTAAATGCAGGTATACATCGAATAATTTATTAGCCAAAGGCACTTGCTTATTCTTGAGATTTACAGGTAAATGTCCGAAGTGAAGCGTTATCATGTTTATTTCGGACATTTACCATTTTGCTTGGTAAATGTGGACATTTAAATCGTAAGATTTGCCAATATTTAGACTTTTACTTTTAGTTGGAATTTGCCCAACATGCTCAATTAATTACCAAAGCTTATGCTAGGGTCATCACATCTAGCTACAAGACCATCGTGCCGTATCAAGGCAGGCACGCTGCAAACAATTGATTTGCGGCAAAATAAACTGTTGTCAGTATGAGATCTTTTCACGTGCTGGGCTACCTTGATCACCTTGAACTTTACTGTGGTCCAATACTCTTCTCCTGGCAACTGGTCCTGGACAAGGGCCGAGTGTTGCTGGAGCAGGCAGGAGTTCCTCAAGATGCTAATGTTATATGTTTTACTCTCTTCACATCTCTCTCTCTTCTTGAAGAAATGGAAGAAATATCTGGTGGAAGCTACACAGTACAAAAATGTGCTTTTTCAATATATATCTTTCAACCTTTAAATCATAGACATTATTGATATCAAGCAACGATGTATTAGCAACACTTTAAAAAGCACAGGACCATAAACAAAAAGATAGATATGAAAACACAGAAGAAAAAAGAACAGATATAAAACACATTTTATGCATATGGTCCAGTGTCTTTATAGTTGGTGCACAGCTGTTTTCCATGATTCTCTAAATAAAGCTATATTGTAGGTGGTATTTGTGGTTAGTGCCACATTGTTTTAACCTCTGTCCCTAATAATGATATAGCTCATTCACTTTTAGACAGTGACTTTCCAGTTGACACATCTCTCTATTCTATACAGAAAGTTCCAATACAGAAATTGTTCACATTTTACAGAACCTTAATACAGTTGATTTTCCAGTGGGTACTACTATGCCACGTGGGTTGTTGTTCAAGTTACATGTTAATACTTTTCAAAGGAACCTTTTCTCAGTTAAGCGCTAATGCTGTTAGTGCTATCAGTCCATTTTCATTGTAAGAATGATATACAGCAGAGAGAAAAAAGACCAAATACAATACGAGTATACTGATGAGAGCTTTAATTAGGAGGGGAATCAGAACTCCGAAGCAAAAGTAAATGGGGTTCCAGCCTGGAAGAATTTTAGGACTAAAGCATGCTGCTCTTGTTTGGGCCAGGCACGGCACCTGGGAAGCTTCTAGAACCCACTCTGGAAACTGACCAGCCTGGTGAGACACTGATGGACTATGAATAAACTTGACCCTTGTAAAGCCAAAATGAACATGTAATGTTGTGTGTGTGTGTAGGAATGAGTCTGCAAGGGGTACAATGATGGAATGGAAAAAGGGCTAAGAGGGGTCCAGTGGAGAAAAGGGAATACATATCGCCCTGGATAAGGGCATCTGCTAAGTAATAAATAATATTGTATAGGTTAATTCTATGTAAAGTGCTGTTTCAGCATCATTTTAGACAAATGTGAAACAGATGTTAGAATATCGAATCTTTAGGGATTTTAGGTTGCGCATGTTCAGAGCCAAATAAAGTGTACTATATAAGAGTAACTGAGAAAACAACCAAATGAGTTGCCCAGGTCTTGAATGAAAGGAATACCCCCGTAACCTGTCAAAGAGAATTCCCAGTTTAGAAAGGTAATATGGCTAAATTACTATTCTGACTGTAAACTAGGTAACTACCAGTATTTCGTCTAGAAAAATGTGTTGCAATAATTGTGATATTTCTTTATCTTGAATAACCAGTGAATGTAATAATGTATTGGATATAATCATCTGTTAAGAATAATCTTTATTAATCAATAAACTGTGTAATTTGATTACTCGAAGTAGAATGGTCTGATTCATAATAATAAATAATACAGTTACAACAATTCCCTACACCCTTATATATTAAAAGAAATTAGACTGTAATTGGACAGGGAGCAGGCACTCAAAATAACTAAATAGCCAATGTTTGGGTGTTATAAAATGACCACAGCTTGCATTAGATATTGTATATACTATTTAGAATGCCTGAAATATGTAGATTAGAACCAACTGGTTACTATAAACCTCTTCTAGTTCCTATAAGAGATGCAAAACGATCTTCATGTCTAATTTGCAAGTTCAGTGCATTGGTCCAGAATTTTTGTTACATCATATGCTGACTATATGAAAGCTATGTTTATTAGAAATATAAAATTTGTATTCAGTTTAAGATGGCAACTAAAAAAACAAACATGTAATTTCCACTTGGCTACTCAGGAACAAAATACAACAAAGAAAAATACTAATTGTATGATAGTACTGTGGACTGAAGTGCAGCAAGTGGCTAGCTACAGTACCTCTGTCTGTTGCAAAATCTGCTTTGGCATCTTCAGTGTAGCATTCATATTGCTGTTACCCTGGCACACTTCATATGGTGTGATACAAGACAGTAGCATATGAGAGCCAAAGGTCTCCATCTCACAACTCAAAGTCCTACAGTAAAAGCACACAAACTTATTATATAACATAATCTTTTGAATTTAAGACGCACCTTTTGAACCAGTTTTTGCTTCTCAAAAATAGCCTGCGTCTTAAATTCGAGTACAGTACAGTGATGAGTGTATTAAAATCAGCATCAAAAGACGTGACTACCCGAGTACACAAACAGCAACGTGACTGACTGCTAACAAACAGAACCAACTTGGACAGATCGGAAATGCTGATCAGACCCCCGTATTTTTCGACATGCCAAGCAATACCACAGTTCATACTGTAGTATGCAGCACAATAAACGAGCTCCATGGTTAATCTACAACAACACTGTTTCGTGTCAGTTTTGTACGTTATTGAGGTTGTATCTATTTATTTGATGTTTTATTTTTCCTCAAATTGAGGGTCCTAAATTTGGGCTGTGCCTTAAATTCGATGGCATTATAAATCCGAAGGCATACAGTATTCCCCAGAAAAAAACTATCACACAATTACTTTTTCATGTTATTGTGTGATATTTTTCATCCTTTATGAGTAGTAGATTGTATTAAAGATTACTCAAACCAAAACATGTATTACCCTACCACCTCCAATTTACAACAAGTTCTGTGCTTAGGGCTGTTCTTGGCAAACAACCTTGGCTTCGACCATTACACTTTGACCTTGGGGTTAAACTCAAAATATATTTTTTCATGATTAAGTGCTTGCTGTGGATTATTTATAGGAGGCTTGGTGGTCCATTGGTTAAAAAAAGGTCTTAATACCAGGAGATCCCCGGTTCAAATCCCCACTCAGCTATTGAGTCACTGTGTGTGACCCTGAGCAAGTCACTTAACCTCCTTGTGCTCCATCCTTCAGATGAGACGTAAAACCAATGTCCTATTGTAAGCGACTCTGCAGCAGCTGTTGTTGATGATGCATAGTTCACCCCCCTAGTCTCTGTTAGTCTCTTTGGATAAAATGTCTCTCTTTGTTTTTCATTTTACCTGTCAAATGGTTTGTGCCAAGGGAGGGGCTAGGATGGTCCAGAGGTATAAAAAGACCAGATGAGTGATTTGAAAAGAGAGGTTGTTTCTTTTTCAGTCTGAGCTGAAACTTAATAAGAGCTGCCTGTATACATATTAAGAACGAGTGCTGTAACTCTAACTGCTGCCAATAGGTGATTAACCAGACCTATTGGTTGGCAATTCTTGTGGTATTTTCGTTTGTTTGTTTGTTTGTTTGTTTGTTTGTTTGTTTGTTTTATTTTCTTTGTTTCTGTGTTTTGGTGCTTGTCCTGACTGGCCAATTAAAATAAAATCCTATTTTTTTTTTTTCATCTCTGGTTGTTCGACTCCATCCCTGGAACTTTCTGCCTTCTGCCTCACTACATCTGTAAGCTGCTCATCTCTAAAAAATAACATCTAGCAGACGAGATACAGAACATCAATCTCACAGACTGACTAATAATTTTGTTCACTTTCACTGAGGTAAAGCCCATTTATATTTCCACAGTGTTATAAGCTGATGGAAGTACTTGGTTTCCTTTCCCTATTTTTCTGTGTTACAGTCCCCTAAATAGTTCCATATGGACTGCTTTAACAAGAGTTTTAGGGTCCTTTGTATTAAAAACTGCTCAATTGTTTTGTGACTCTGCCTTTGCATTTCCTTCAAAATAGGGCCCATAGTGTTGTAGTAAATACATGCCTTAACCTAAGTGAAAGTGAAGATAAGTGTAAAAGAAAAATAAATTGTGACAATGGCTATATTTACAATGACTTCTGGCACTCGGAATGAAACATTCTTCTAGAATTTTATGTCATCAAACTGTCATGGTACTGTAGTTCTCTTTCAAGTACGAAATGTAACCATTACCGAATGTGTATTAACCACTTTAAGACCCGAAACCTGAGTAAATATATCAAAGCTGCTCGCAGAGCCTTTGTTACGCACGCACACAACTCAACGCCATTTTTCTTTTCAAGAACTGACCTGACAGGAGGAGCCTATTCAGATAAGTACTTGTTACTTTTTCTGTGAAAAATGTTCACATTCATTGTGTTTTACACAAATTATGTGTTTTTACAAATAATCACTGTATTAGTTTATTGCATCCCACAGCTGTCTTTGTGTCCCGCGTGAAGCCGGTGGCTTGAGTCGCCTCTTCCCAGGGATTAAGCAACGTAAGTCAGCTGACTTTGTGCTCTCCACCCAGGCTGCAATAGCTGTGGCTGGAGTTATTTTATTCTCATTTTGACTTCGGCCAATATTACGAGATGGTTTGTATAAGTTAAGTAATTGTATCACAGTATTATTGTATGAGAGAAATATTTATTTTCTCATTATATTTCTCTGTTTTCACAGAGACTATGCTCAGGCTTGTCTGCATTACATGCTGCGGCACACATGTAGTGAGAGCAGCTGCTGGGCTCAGCAGCGCTGTGCCGGTCCAAGAGGCTTGTGGCAGAGCAGATAAATATTGGCAGGGATGGGGTTAAATTCTCCTCCCTGCCTAGGTTGATTGCGTCAGGTGGGAATAATTAGCAATCAATTAACACCCAGAGGGGATGGGAGGAAAAAGGAGGAAGAGCGGCAAGAGGCAGCAGCAACAGCTGCCACCGGGGGACATCGGCCCAATCTACATAGTAGATGAGTGGTGCCCTGGTTGTGGGGCATTTGGACACACAGTGGCCACCTGCCCCACCCAAACAGAGGTGAGGAGAAGGAGGCAGAGGGGAGGGAAGACATGGGAGGAAGAGGAGTGGTGCACCCAATGCATGCAGTACGGGCATGAGGAGCATCACTGCCTGGAGGTCTTGCAGGACACAGACCTGGGCAGGGAGGAGAATTTAACCCCATCCCTGCCAATATTTACAAGGGCAGAGCCCTGCTCTGCTACAAGGCTGCTTCTGAAATCCCTCCCACAACATCTTGATGCCATTTTGGTAACAGCTTTTGCATCACCATTATGAGGGCTGTTAGTTCACTGAGTCTCATGTGGGTACTGACTGAATGGTTTTGCCAGTAGATTGCACAGATGGGCATCCCTGTACATTGTTACCTGCAGTAACTGTGAACCGAGTAGACCCGTACCGAGGTACCGAGGTCACCGATCCACTCAGTTCACAACCCAGTGCCGTGCATCGACCCTTACCATTCCGGTTCCGTACTGTACCGACCCAGTGCTACAGGCACCAACCAACCCCATACCATCCCGGTCCCGTCAGACAGACAGCACATCCTCTGAGGTTAAGCTCTCCCTGTCAGCAGAGCAGGTGCAATTCATCAAGAGGGCCACTGCAGTCTTGATCAATGTTAGCTGCACACAGGCAGCTTTGGCTTTCCCGCTGTTGGATGCCCCGGAGAACACAAAACAGACGTGTGTTTCAGGAGAGATGGAGAAACAAGAAAAAATACATTTAATAGAAAACAATGATAATAGAATACATTTAATAGAGCACAATAATAAAGGAAGTACATTGGGGAGCGGAGCGTTTAGGACTTAAAAAATTAAAAATCAGTTTATTATGGGAGCATTTTCTGTGACTGTTTCCTAAATTTGTTTATGAATCAAGCAATAACAAAATTACCAACACAGGACAAACAGGCAACTTTTAAAGCTAAGCAATCTGCACCTGTGGCGTGCAGACCCAGTACCAAATAAAGCCTTATTTTAAAGCTTATATATAAGTTCAGAACATACAGAAGATAATATAATAAGATATTACTTGATGTATTTTTGGTGCAGCAAGTGTTGTTATTGGCTGTAAAAATAAGCAATTACTATATCCATTCTGTTCATATTGCCTTGTAATGCATGTTTTATTTATCAATACTAACTATTCTGCAGTAACACAGGGCAGTGGGGTCACAGCACAAGTTTGAGAACCTCTGCTGTAGAGAGTGTTTGTTGCCTTGTTTAAAAAGTTCTCAGATGAGACTCGAGTTCATTAGGCTACAAATACACTTTATATTAGCTTTACAAATAATTCTCTCAAAATCAGCCACTTTGTCACACGTGGTGTCAAAGTGGGATATGGATTGCAACGCACTGGCGGAGCTGCTGGAGGCGCTGGATAGCAGACGGGACATAGAGGAGAGAAGGAGGGAGGAGCGTTACACTGCGATCTTTGAACGGGTAGGGCTGGCACTTTCCACAGCACCAGCCCCTACAGGAACATCAGCAATGTCGGTACTGAAGGCTTGGGCGATGAAGATGATGGCGGAGGATGACCCAGAGGCGATCCTGGTTGCGTTTGAGTGGCTGGCTATCACCGCGGCTGGCTACCACCACGTCATGGCCATGGGAGTTCTGGGCAAGCCAGCTATGACCCTGCCTGATCGGGGAGACCTCAAAGCCGCCAGTTACGACCTCAACATTACGGCAGAGACCCACTGGGTATGGTTCAGGGAGTACCGAAAATCCCTGGAGACATGTCCCAGGGTGGTTGCGGAGTGGTTGTATGACCACATGGTACACTGGCTGACCCCCAAGAAGAAAACCAACCTGCAAATGGAGGAAGCAGTGGTGGTGGAGCAATTCTGCCATGTGTTGCCATACCAGCAACGGGACAGATATTTAACCATTGCTCCCTCTGCCCCCCCAACTTGTTTTAGGTGCAACCAACCGGGACATCTGGTCAGGTCATGCCCCACTGCCATGGAGTGTGACGTGGCTGCGTGTAATTGGGTACCTGAGATAGGTAAGCATGGGGAAAATGGTTGGGAGGGGCCTTGTATGATTGATGTGATTTTAGGAAATGTGAAAACCCATGCATTAGTGGACACAGGGTGTGAGCAAACCTTGATTAGATCAGCTCTCTTGGGCAGTGTGTCATGGTGGCCACAAGGTCAGGTGGCCATCTCCTGTATCCATGGAGACACGGCGGCATACCCCACACTAAAAGTATATTTATCGGGAGGACTAATAAACCATCGCCTGGTAGTAGGGGTGGCTGAGACTGACCAAAATTCAATTAATTAATACAAATTTCAGCCGCACATGTAAACGTGGCAGAAAAAAAGAAAGAAATTTGTGATGTGTTTCCTTTTCAAGCTGAAATGTTTTCTCCTATTTTCTGTCCTAGAAAAACAAAGAGAGAAGGACCGCAAAATAGGAGGGAGCATCACTGAGAGAAGGTTGGGATCTGGTGGGAGAGTGCTCGGATGGAAACAATGCCAGTGAAAGGGGGCTGGAACGCAGTGTGAACGAGAGGGCGAGGTTACTGGGCCATCCAGGGCAGATGCTACTCCAGCCCCTCTCAATATACCGGACATGTGGTACTCAAGCACAGACATAGAGTGGGGCCAACATAGTGACCTGTCACTAGTGCACACTTGGGGGCAGGTGCGGTCTATTGAAGGTAAGGATGTTGATGCCGCTGGGGCGCTAGTATTTCCACACCTCAGTATCAAGGGGCAATTACTGTATAGGGTAAATCTAGCCGCGGGCACAGAACAGCCTGTAACACAATTATTCATTCCCCCCGTCTTGTCGGACCGAGGTCATGAGGCTGGCGCATGATATCCCTTTTGCGGGGCACCTCGGAGCTGACAAGACAAGGGAACGGATATTGGCTCGATTCTATTGGGTAGGTCTTCATACTGATGTGTCGAGATATGTAGCCACATGCCCAGACTGCCAGCGAGTAGCGCCGGTCGAAAGTCGCCCCTCCCCTTTGGTTCCACTGCCAATTATTTCCACTCCCTTTGAACGCATTGCAATGGACATAGTGGGCCCTTTGCTACCTTCTGACTCCAGGTATATGCATATATTAGTAGTGGTAGATTATGCAATGCGATACCCAGAGGCAGTTCCACTGAGGTCCATTAGTGCCACTGCGATAGCCACAGTGGTGCAGATTATGGCTAAAGTAGGGATCCCCAAGGAGATTTTGACTGATCATGGAACCAGCTTTTTGTCTAACATGTTACAGCAGGTATATAAAATATTAAAAATACGTCCCATCAGGACATCTGTTTATCATCCACAGACGGACAGATGCTGAGACGTTTTGTAACACAAGAGCAAAAACATTGGGCATCGCTCCTTCCCTACCTCCTTTTTGCAGTGAGAGAGGTGCCACAGATTTCAACAGCTCTTGTATGGCCGACAGCCTCGCGGCATCCTCGATCTGTTGAGAGAGGGGTGGGAGGAGCACAAAGGCTCGTCCAAAAATGTAGTGAAGCATGTGCTCCTACTCAGAGATCGCCTGGATTTGGTCAGTCGTTTGTCCCAGGACAGCCTCAAATCGTCTCAGTACTGGCAACAGCAGCATTACAACAAAAATGCACTAATTCAAACCTTTCGACCAGGAGACAAGGTAATGCTGCTGCTTCCCTCCTCAGAATCGATGGGGGGACAATTGGTTCCAGATCAGCAACGGGAACTGCATAAGCTTACTGTGGAGTTCAGCTATGTTTTTTCTGACGTGCCCAGCAGGACTAACTTGGTTGAATATGACATTTTCCCTCCCTCAGGTGTCACAGTACGAGAGAGACCTTACTGGATCCCGGAAAGTCAACAAAGTGGCTTTGATAAAGAGGTATGGGACATGCTTGAACTTGGGGTGATTGAGCCCTCCAGGAGCGAGTGGTGCAGTCCAGTTGTCATAGTGGCCAAGAAAGATGCCACCAATCGTTTCTGTGTGGACTTCCGGAAGGTAAACACTTTTGCCAAGTTCAATGTGAACCCTATGCCTCGGGTCAACAAACTTCTAGATAGACTGAGAAAGGCAAGGTTTATCTCGACTCTGGACCTGACAAAGGGATACTGGCAGATCCCCTTAACCAGTTCTAAAGAGAAAACCGCATTTTCAACGCCAGAAGGGCTGTTTCACTTCACAACCATGCCGTTTGGGCTATATGGTGCGCCCGTTGCCTTTCAGAGACTGATGGACCAGGTTTTACACCCACACCATGAATATGCAGCAGCGAGAGCATTTGGCTAGGGTCTCAGCCGTCCTTCAGTCTCTAAGGGTAGCCCGGCTAACAGCTAACTTGAGAAAATGTGCGTTTGCCAGACAGAAACTCAATATTTGGGATTTGTAATGGTAAATGAAAGGGTGAAACCCGTGGTCACCAAAATCCAGGCTTTGGTCAACGCAGCGATCCCCAAAACCAAGACTCAGGTGAGGTCACTACTGGGTTTAGCCGGTTATTACCACCACTTTATCCCCGAGTATGCCACAGTGGTTAACCCTTTAGTCGACCTCACCAAAAAGAGTGCTCCAAATTTAATTAAGTGGTCAGCTGAGTGTCGGGGAGTTTGATACTGTTAAGCGTAAACTATGCCAGGCCCCCACCCTTATCACACCTATTTTCACCAAGAGATTCATCCTCCACACCGATGCGTCGGACGTGGATTTGGGTGTTGTCTTGTCCCAAAAGGTAGATGGAGTAGAACACCCGATACTGTATCTAAGTAAAAAGATGCTACCTCTGGAGAGCAACTACTTTGTGGTCGAAAAGGAGCCATTAAATGGGCTACTCACTCCTTAGGATATTACCTGCTGGGACATTCATTTGATCTTGCCACTGACCATGCCCCACTCAAGTGGTTAAGCACAATAAACAATAGCAATGCCCGGATAACTCAGTGGTATCTGGCATTGCAGCCCTTCATGTACCACAAGGTACATTGTGCAGGGAAAGAACACGTGGGGGTAATGGGAAAGAGCAACTATGGGGACTGGTTTCTGTCCCTATCTAAAACTAAAGTCAGGAGCTACTTGCATTACAGGGCTGTCAATCACGTTGCTGGATCACGGTGAATGGCCCTGTCCCCTTCTGGTCACCCTGCGTTGTGTAAATGGAGTAGAAATAAACCTCAGAACTCTGCTCTTCTTTGAACATTTGCTGCAATTTATTTTTCTTTCCTGCAAATAAGTAGTTTAGCAGGGTGTTTAACAGGGTTTTCGCTAGTTTTACAGGACAGACATGGTGCATTTAACTCTTGTAACCAAGCTCATGGGTCTGCTTAACAGTGCCCATGCAAGCTGCAGTATAATGCCTCTTCTCCACCGGATATTGGAGGGCTCAGTACGGTACAGATACGGGTGGTTCTCCACTGGATATTTGTCGAGGAGAGCGAGAAACAAATCTCGAAACTCCAGCCTCACGACATTTGAATCTGGCTCGGAGCCAAGCCGGGCCAGGGGCGTGGTTAAGGATTTTCGTTAGGGGTTTAGGATTTTCCTTTTCATTAGACACTTCCATCTACCCTTTAACCTTCCAAATGCATTTTCCACCACCGATCTTGCACGGCTTATTTTGTAGTTGTACTGCCGCTACTGTTCACTCAGTCTGCCAGTGTCAGAGAAAGGTTTCATAAGCCACTTCTGCAAAGGATATGCAGGATCACCAATAATACAGTAGCCAATGTCATGTCCATGTTCCTTGTGGTGTTTGGGAACAGACACCTGCTGGATGCTAATGTCCATAGTGCACGATGTCTCAGCACTCTAGCATCATGTACAGTGCCTGGGTATCCAACACACAAATCCCAAAACAGTCCTTTGCCATTCACCACGGCTTGTAAGACAATTGACTGCCAGCCTTTGTGGATAAGCAATCAGCCATTTCAAAGTAATCAGCCATTTCTGCAAACTGCTCTGGGTTGGAAATTGGCAAAAGTTATTGTAGCAGCATTTGGGTGACTGCAGTACAAAATCCATGCACACATCGCCAAACAGTTGTAAGGCTGACCCCAAATAGGTGTCCCACACTTCTGTATTCTGAATTTGCTGCCAGCTTCCATAGACAATGTCCACCCTCTTATTTACAGGCACACACAAATGGAATGTTGTGTCTCTTCTTTGCAGTGCAGGCTGTAGTTTATTACATATTGTAAAAGACTCGCACCACTCACGAGTTCGTGCCCCTTTAAAAATATGACCCAGTACACACAGGAATTGATTTTTCTCGCGCTGACTCGCTATATTTTAATAAACACAAAAATAAAACAAACACAACAAAACACAAAATAAACACCTAGCTCCGTTTTGGAGCGCTAACTAAACAGGTTATTCCCTGACTAACTCGCAGGACGGCTAAGCCATTTACCTGACACCACAACACAAAACTACGCGGGTTTAACACAGCACTTGCTTTCCTCAGGACTGCTCGGAAGCAGAGCACCTCATCTGCCTCCTTCTACTCAGCAGCCCCAAATAATCTGACTGCCTCTCTTTTATACCCTGCACCTGGTCCTAATTTACAATTGTCGCCCAGGTGCAGAGGATAATTAAACAATAAAACAATTAACAAAAACTGATTAACAGAAAAGAAAAACAATTAAACAATAAACCAAAACAATTAAACTAAACAAACGTGCATTTTCACATGTTTTTTCTTCAGGGAGGCTTTAACCCCCTCCCTGCTGTCTCACAATATGTATTCAAAAGTTTCTCGTGACATCCTGAAATTTTGGAGCCATTGGATATCATTGAAATTGCACACTACTTGTGCTGTATTTGAAAATGCATGATTCTCTGAAAAAGAATTGCAAAGAATTGGTTTAAAATGATTTGTTACTTTCCAGAAATACAGGTTATTCAATCCTACAGTTATTAAAATAGAGGCTTAGGTCGGCCAGGATGTCATTGGCTCACCGCGCACCAGTAACCCCTGTAGCCTTCAGGCCTGCCTGTAAGTTGTCCAGAGCTGTGTGGTCCTCCAACGCTGTAGCTCTGAGGTGACTGCATGGTGGGCCTGCAGAGTGAAAAGAAGCGGACGGCTGACGGAACACGTTTCGGAGGATGCGTGATTCCGTCTTCGTCCCTCCCAAGTCAGCGTGGGGGTGGCAGTGGTGGGCCGGGAACAAATAATAATTGGGCTGACCAAATTGGGAAGAAAATAAGAAAAATAATTAGCCATTCCAAATTAAAAAAACAAACAAACAAACAAAAAAAAACCCTAATCATAAACTCTGGATCGGCCATTCTCTCAACTCAAATATAGCGCCTCTTTCGCATCGTCTACACACAGTACGCACCTGGCTTTCGTTGTGTGTGATGTCAGTTGCACTGCTCGGCTCTGCAGTGGAAAAACAACCCAGGCTCCTCCTTAACCGCACCAAAAAAAAATGAACCCACCTGTACCAGTTAAGCAGTGTGTGCTGGAAAGCCTTGTCAGAACATGGGTCAGGTAAGGGAGCAGTGGTGGCTTTACCGGATAATTTCTCATCTTTTTCGGAATTGTCAGCTCTTACCGTCAAGTAAAACGTACTTTTTTGTGTGTAATATCCATTCTTTTTTCACTGGAAGGCTGATTTTAAAACATGATATTTATATGCAATGGAAAGTAGATCCCTCCGTTTAGATTGTAGTCCTCTCTGTATATCATAAAGGAAGTGTTTGGTTTGCTATTTGTTTTTTTATTTGTGGTCTTACTTTTTGTATAAGAGAAAAATATCTACTATTATAACAAACATTCCCAAGTAGGACCACATTTTAGATACTTTATACACATATACATAGACTTCTCATACATAAAACAAGCTCTTATTATTAGGCTATTACATTTTAAAAAATGTTTTAGAAACATGAATACTTTAATTATATTTATATTAGGCTAGCTATCTGATTGATTATTAATAACAACATGAATATATTCATAAATGTGTTTATATTTATATTTATACCTTTAAAATGTACAGTGATTCAAATGGTGTCATTAGGAGGAGAATGGCACATTTCCATACAATCGATTCAACCATTTAATTGCTTAATATAAACAAGGTAATAACCTAATAATCATGAACAGGATCTCCCAGATACTTGTAACTTCATTAACTAGGGATTTCAATATGTAAACAAAACACTGCAGTAAATCACATACAATAAAAAAAAATAGAAAAACACTTTTAAGCCCTGCCTTTACTTTTTTTCTGTTCAAATGTAGCTACCCTAGTGTATTCACAACTATACTGTATGTGTTGTGCGTCACAGTTCACACGGAAGGAGGGTTCTGAACATAAATGATCGTCAAATGCTGCAAATCCATAATTGTTTGTGAGCAATTTATTACGTCATTTTTGTGTCCGGAAAAAAAACCCTCAAACATTTGGTAATATTAATTATCATGCACGTTATATTGTTTGTAATACATTTGATGCGTCAGATTGGGTCACAATATCATTCTGTGTCTGAAATGAGCAGAAATTGAATATACAGAGGGGCGTCTACTTGGTTTATTGTCACAAACTCCCCCACTGACAAAGAATGCTTTTAAAAAGAGTCGTAAACTAAAATACTGGACTAGTGGTTTATCTTCACCATTGCTGAATAAATCCTGTGGCGTCGGCGGTGTCTTTCAAAAGGTAAAACCAGATGGTTTTGAATGCCTGGACACCCCTGAGAGAGAACAGTACCCCTCATAAATACAGCCAACAGGGGAAAAACAGCAGACCAATTGAGAACACTGGGCCGTCACGGAAAGAGAACAGCCAATGGGAAAACACTCCATGTGGACTCGGGCACAGCCAAAATAAACAAACTGAACTTTGACAATCTGAAGATCCGGCTTGAACAGAGATACCATACTCTACTGTTTGCCTTGGTGTGGGAGTCCACTACGTAAGACGTCTAAAATCCTCTAACTCAGCCCCGATTGATCACCGGAGGAAGAATTGGATGAACATTTGAAGTTGACAGAGATTTAAATATATTCAGTCTTGTATTACCTAGCAGTGCCGGAGTTTGCAGTGGAATATCCCAGACATAACCAGATGAAGAGTGCACATATTAGTGGAGGAATTGCTCTTTCAGTGGAATACCTAAATAGTTAATGAATCTTGTTTTTGCAAAGACATTTCTTTAGTCCCCTGGTAAGGAGACATAAAAGGAAAGAAGACAGACCCTGGAACTTGGACCTTCTCTGCCAACAGGAAAGCCTTCGAGCGCCTGCTTTGTTGAAGACACGGATCAGCTGAAGGAGGAGCGAAAATCTGTTAAGTATTCAATACGTAGTGTTTTGTCCTCTTATGAACTTGAGAAAAAGCCAACCTTAAAGTAAAATGAACGTTTTGTTTGAGGTAGAATGTAAGAAAAGTATTATTGCTTTAAATTCATCCTTTGAGTTAATGAACACTATAGTAATTATTTGTTGTATGTGATTTATACAAATTGGTGTGGGTTTGTGATAAAGAGAGAAAGAGTCGATGTTGTAAATCTCCCTCCCGATCGGAAAGGACGCTGTGTAAGGACGGTGGTATGCTGCCTCCTAGATGGACTGCCTTGACTGTAGGCGGAAACCGGAAGGTGACCATATTAGGGGGCTCGCATAGTTGCATGTACCCGGAAAGACCCCATTGCAATCTGCTGTGGGACGGCCCTCTATTGGAGAAACCATGACAACGGATTGATTGCGGGGAGGGCTTTGTGGGTACAAAGGGGAAGCAGCTACGTCAATACACTGCTTTGCGCTGACGTGCACAGACGGCCGGTGCCTGTACTGTTTTCACTTTGTTGTGTTTTATTGCAGAGGAGGAGTGAGCCGTGGACCGGCAAAATACAAGCACTTCCCTGCACAGCACCGCACCGCACCACTCACGGGCAGCATGCTTACCAGGACCCGAGCGCACTGCCGTGCACAGATAATGTGGGGACTGACAAAGTCCAGTTTTCTTTACTTTTGTATTGTGAACTGAGAGAACTGCCTTATACCCCCCAATACCATCGTTGGTAAAGGGGTGGACTTATTTGTGTTATTGTTATTATTTTTATTATTAAACACACTGTTTTGGGAGAAACGCTGTTTGGACCTGATTTATTCACTGTACCACTGCACCTGACGACACTTGGTGTCAGAAGACGGATTACAAATGGACCGAACTGCATTGGCAGCGCTGTTGGAGGTGCAGGAGCGGAGGCATGAGGAATCATTGACGGCCATGATGGAGAGGATGCATGGCTTGTTCCTGGAGGCTAATCGGGGGAGGGAACTGGTGGTTCAACCAGCAGTACCCCTACCAAGGGTAAGGGTAGTGAAGATGTCGCTGGAGGATGACCCCGAGGCTTACTTGGCTGCCTTTGAAAGGCAGGCAACAGCAGCTCAGTGGCCTCGGGAGTGGTGGGCTACCCAGTTGGGCCCCAATTTGATCGGAGAGGCCCAGGCAGCCTACCAAGCCATGACACATGAGCAAGCCCTGGTCTACGACCAGGTGAAGCAGGCCATTCTCCAGCGACTTGATATCACGGAGGAGACACACTGCCGCCGGTTCCGGGAGTACCAGCGACCCCGCGTGATGGCCCAGTAATTAGTGGATCATGTGACCCGGTGGCTCTGCCCCGGCACCAACGATGCCGAGAAGATCACCGAGCTGATTGCTATAGAGCAGTTTGTAAAGGTGCTGGGGCCGGACACCCAGGTCACCAGGCATCGACCCACCACGCTAGAGGCAGCAGTCCGATTGGCTGAGGGGTATGAGGATGCATTGGCATCAGCTCCCGTGGTCGTCACCCCCGCTCCTCCCTCCAACCGACCCCGGACGACGAGTCCAAGGACAGGACCCCCACAGCACTTCACCCCCTCCCCCCACGGGGCTACTTCTCATCGGCACCCCACGGGCGGCCTTCCTCCACACCAATGGAGGGTGAGGACGACCCCCAGCGGGGTGAGAGCAGAGAACCCCTCCCCACTGCCAAACTGGCAGCGGGACATACAAGCTCCGTGGGCACCCTTTCACTCAACGTGTTACCCGTGCCATGAGGTCGGCCACCTCGCCCAGAATAAGAACATAAGAAAGTTTACAAACGAGAGGAGGCCATTCAGCCCATCTTGCTCGTTTGGTTGTTAGTAGCTTATTGATCCCAGAATCTCATCAAGCAGCTTCTTGAAGGATCCCAGGGTGTCAGCTTCAACAACATTACTGGGGAGTTGGTTCCAGACCCTCACAATTCTTTGTGTAAAAAAGTGCCTCCTATTTTCTGTTCTGAATGCCCCTTTATCTCCATTTGTCACCCCTGGTCCTTGTTTCTTTTTTCAGGTCAAAGAAGTCCCTGGGTTGACATTGTCTATACCTTTTAGGATTTTGAATGTTTGAATCAGATCACCACGTAGTCTTCTTTGTTCAAGACTGAATAGATTCAATTCTTTTAGCCTGTCTGCATACGACATGCCTTTTAAACCGGGATAATTCTGGTTGCTCTTCTTTGCACTCTTTCTAGAGCAGCAATATCCTTTTGTAACGAGGTGACCAGAACTGAACACAATATTCTAGGTGAGGTCTTACTAATTCATTGTAGAGTTTTAACATTACTTCCCTTGATTTAAATTCAACACTTCTCACAATATATCCAAGTATCTTGTTGGCCTTTTTATAGCTTCCCCACATTGTCTAGATGAAGACATTTCTGAGTCAACATAAACTCCTAGGTCTTTTTCATAGTTCCCTTCTTCAATTTCACTGTCTCCCATGTGATATTTATAATGCACATTTTTATTGCCCGCATGCAATACTTTACACTTTTCTCTATTAAATTTCACTTGCCATGTGTCTGCCCAATTCTGAATGCCGTCTAGATCATTTTGAATGACCTTTGCTGCTGCAACAGTGTTTGCCACTCCTCCTATTTTTGTGTCATCTGCAAATTTAACAAGTTTGCTTACTATACCAGAATCTAAATCATTAATGTAGATTAGGAATAGCAGAAGACCTAATACTGATCCCTGTGGTACACCACTGGTTACCTCACTCCATTTTGAGGTTTCCCCTCTAATCAGTACTTTCTGTTTTCTACCTGTTAACCACTCCCTAATCCATGTGCATGCATTTCCTTGAATCCTTACTGCGTTCAGTTTGAGAATTAATCTTTTATGCGGGACTTTGTCAAAAGCTTTCTGGAAATCTAAATAAACCATGTCGTATGCTTTGCAGTTATCCATTTTCAATGTTGTATCCTCAAAAAAGTCAAGCAGGTTAGTTAGACACGATCTCCCTTTCCTAAAACCATGCTGGCTGTCTCCCAGGATATTGTTACCATATAGGTAATTTTCCATTTTGGATCTTATTATAGTTTCCATAAGTTTACATATAATAGAAGTCAGGCTTATTGGTCTGTAGTTACCTGGTTCGGTTTTGTCTCCCTTTTTGTGGATCGGTATTACGTTTGCTATTTTCCAGTCTGTCGGTACAACCCCTGTGTCAAGAGAGTTGCATGATCTTGGTTAGCGGTTTGTAAATAACTTCTTTCATTTCTTTGAGTACTATTGGGAGGATCTCATCCGGCCCAGGGGATTTGTTTATTTTAAGAGCTGCTAGTCCCTTTAACACTTCTGCCTCTGTTATGCTAAAGTTATTTAAAATTGGATAGGAACAGGTCCTCAACCGACTGGGTAAAGCGAGGTTCGACTTTGGATCTGATAAAGGGCATACTGGCAGATTCCATTCACTCAGATCTCAAAAGAGAAAACTGCCTTCTCTACCCCAGATGGCTTGTTCCTTTTCCGGACCATGCCCTTCGGGTTAAACGGAGCTCCCGCCACCTTTCAGAGACTGATGGACCAGGTCTTAGCTCCTCATCATCAGTACGCAGCTGCATACATCGATGATGTAGTGATTTTTAGCTCCACCTGGAAGGAGCATATTATTAGGCTTTCAGCCGTCCTACAGTCTCTAAGGGGGCCCGGGCTAACAGCCAAGCTGGGAAAGTGTGCATTTGGCAAACAGGAGACCCAGTATCTTGGCTACATTATGGGTAATGGCCGGGTAAAGCCTATCGCCTCCAAAGTCCAGGCGATCCCGAGAACCAAGTCACAGGTGAGATCACTATTGGGGTTAGCCGGCTATTATCGCCGTTTTATCCCCGAGTATACCACCATAGTCAACCCCCTGGTCCATCTCACCCGAAAGGCTGCTCCAAAATTAGTTAAATGGACAGGGCAGTGTCAGGAAGCATTTGATATGATTAAGAAGTGACTCTGTCAAGCCCCCGCTCTGATTTCACCAGATTTCAACAAAGAGTTCATCCTTCAGACTGATGCCTCCCACATTGGTCTGGGGGTGGTTCTGTCCCAACAAGTTGATGGAGTGGAACACCCTATCATTTATTTGAGCAAAACAATGGCTCCTTGGGAAATTAACTACTCCGTCATTGAGAAGGAGTGTTTAGCCATCAAATGGGCTACTCATGCTCTTCGCTATTACTTGTTGGGGCATTCTTTCTCTCTTGTCAATGATCATGCTCCTTTAAGGTGGTTACACACAATGAAGGACAATAACGCTTGGATAACTCGGTGGTATCTGGCACTGCAACCCTTCCAATATACTGCTAAACCTCATGTGGGTAAGGAGCATCAAAATGCAGATTTTCTTTCAAGAGAGGGGAGACCATTGGGGAATTTGAGTTGGCCAAGTGTTCCTTCGGCATCACTCTGAGGGGTGAGATATGTGATAGAGTCGATGTTGTAAATCTCCCTCCCGCTGTGTAAGGACGGTGGTATGCTGCCTCCTAGATGGACCGTCTTGACGGTAGACGGAAACCGGAAGGTGACCATATTAGGGGAGCGCGTAGTTGCATGTACCCGGAAAGACTCCATTGCAATCAGCTGCAGGATGGCCCTCTATTGGAGAAACCATGGCAACGGATTGATTTCGAGGAGGGCTTTGTGGGTACAAAGGGGAAGCAGCTATGTCAATACACCGCTTTGCGCTGACGTGTACAGACGGCCAGAGCCTGTACTGTTTTCACTTTGTTGTGTTTTATTGCAGAGGAGGAGTGAGCCGCGGACCAGCAAAATACAAGCACTTCCCTGCGCCCGAGCGCACTGCCGTGCACAGATAATGTGGGTACTGACAAAGTCCAGTTTTGTTTACTTTTGTTTTTTTGGACTGAGAGAACTGCCTTGTACCCCCCAATACCATCGTTGGTAAAGGGGTGGACTTATTTGTGCTATTGTTATTATTTTTATTACTAAACACACAGACTGTTTTGGGAGAAACACTATTTGGACCTGATTTATTCACTGTACCACTGCACCTGATGACAGGGTTTTACAAAGCAATTATCATTCTGCGTTTAAAGCTAGAATCCAAATTTAGCTGTCTTGATAATAGATAATTCTCGATAGGTTGTCTGGATGCAAAGAGCGTCTTTGTCTCACAAGAGTGAGAATTGCCTTCTGAAGCAAAGTATATATATGAGACTGATTTAACAATGCTTTATCTAATATTAACAGAAGTAAATATTTGTATTACTAATGAAACCCCTCTTTAGACTAACATTCATTTTAAGTAACTGTCAGGAGTGTGGTTGTAACATTTAAAGGAATCTCCCATAGATTGCTTTGGATTGTGTGAACCGACTCTGCACCACTCATAGTTCTTTGCCCCTTTAAAAATTGACCCAGACACAGGAATGGATTTTGAACTGCGCTGACGCGCTATTTTTAATTCACAAAAACCAAACAAAACAAACACCTAGCTCTTGTTCAAGCACTAACTAATATACAGACAGGAAACTAATCTGGAGGACGGCTAAGCCGTTTACCTGCCTAACAACAAAACACTCTGTTCTGTAGACTTACTTTTACTGTCCTTTTCACGACTGCTTGGAAGCAGAGCACCCCTTCTGCCTCCTTCTCCTCAGCAGCCCTGAGCAGACTGACTGCACCTCTCTTATACCCTGCACCTGGCCCTAATTTACAATTACTACCCAGGTGCAGGGGATAATTAAACAATACAACAATTAACAAATTAAATTAAACAATAAAGCAAAACAAACAAATGTGCATTCGCACATGTTTTTTCACGCAGGGAGGATTAACCCCCTTCCTGCTGTGTTACACTCCCCCCCTTATCTTTTCAAGACACCGGCCATTCGACGGCCACCTCCCTCCACCCTTAAAAGACCACCCACACTCAAGTCCAGCAATGTTAATTGTCGCCGTCTTCCACGGGCGGGCTTGAGGGTGGGTTGGTCCCTCCGGCATTTCCAGGGAGGGACCTAGAACCGGCGAGGAGGGACCCAGACGGCTTGTCCAGGGCGACCACGGCGCAGGCCGGAGACTGGGAGCACGGACTGGCAGGCAGAGGCACGTGGCTGTGGACCGGCGCAGCGACGTCTGGGATTCCAGGAGGAGCGGAGCAGTAGGTAGGGGGAATGGAGCAACCAGCTGGGGGAGCACCAGTGACGTCTTCCTCCTGCGCAGCGACGTCTGGAATTCCAGGGGGAGTGGAGCAAGGGACCAGGCAAGTGACTGTGCTGCGATCTGGGAGCCAGGTCAAGCAGAAAGAGGTCTGGGCATTACGGCCTGGTGTCCACACTGCCGGGACAAGGGACCTCCCACGGCAACGCCGGACTGGCTTGCAGGGGTGGCGGCACATCCTCCCCCTTGACTTCCACCGGTGGCTCTGGCAATGGTGGCTCCTCCCCTCTGGCCTCTGGGATCAGCGGCACCTCCCCTCTGGCCTCTGGGAGCGGTGGCTCCTCCCCTCTGGCCTCTGGGAGTGGCGGCTCCTCCCCTCTGGGCTGGAGTCAGTGGGGCACCCCCTGCCTGCTCCCACCTTTGGAGCAGCGGGTCCAGCTCCGTCGGCTCCGGATCTGGTAGCCCCAACTCCTGTCTCCACTTCCTGCACTGCTCCACTTGAGCAGCGGTATTTCGATTAATCCTCTCAATCAATGCTTTCAAATCCATCTTAACTGGGTCGTAGGGGCGCCCACATACGCTGCCACCAAATGTGAACCGACTCCGCACCACTCACGGTTCTTTGCCCCTTTAAAAATTGACCCAGACACAGGAATGGATTTTGAACTGCACTGACACGCTATTTTTAATTCACAAAAACCAAACAAAGCAAAATAAACACCTAGCTCTTGCTCGAGCACTAACTAATATACAGACAGGAACCTAAACTAATCTGCAGGACGGCAAAGCCGTTTACCTGCCCAACAACAAAACACTCTGTTTTGTAGACTTACTTTTACTGTCCTTTTCACAACTGCTTGGAAGCAGAGCACTCCTTCTCCTCAGCAGCCCTGAGCAGATTTGCACCTCTCTTATACCATGCACCTGGCCCTAATTTACAATTACTACCCAGGTGCAGGGGATAATTAAACAATACAACAATTAATAAATTAAATTAAACAATAAAGCAAAACAAACAAATGTGCATTCGCACATGTTTTTTCACGCAGGGAGGATTAACCCGCTCCCTGCTGTGTTACAATTGCTAGTCAACTATCGGGAGTTGGGTGTCGTTGTTTATATTTTCTTTTCTGTACTGTTTAGTTTAGTTAATTCTTCCTCTCTGTATACTTCAGTTAAGTTGTTGCACCTTTATTAATTTTTTCTCTATTTATTTTTATCTGTAATAAAACTGTTCCTTTATATTCACTAGAAGCATTGTCCAGTCTGATTATTTCAATATTGGTGGGTCCTACATGATTTTGAATTCAAATAAGGTATTATATGATTGCAACTTAAACTTGTCCAAATACAAATATACCTTGCAGACTACACATTATAGTACACAATATATTAGTATTACAAACATAGATCTTTTATGCTTATGTTTTAAAGTGTATATAATGCATATAAACTAAATATATACTGACTAATATCTTGGCCGTAAATATTTAAAAGAGGTACAATTTCATTCATTGCTACATCAACTTCTGGAGTCCCTATTGGAGATAGCGCTGTCAATCATGGTACTGCATCCGGGGTTGAACTTCACAGATTGAGTTAAGGTCGGAAGCATTTAAAAAAAATACTAAAATTGTAAAAGTTGTAAAAAACGAAATGGATAAAGTCAGGATCCACAAGAACCTCAAGACAACTTATGAGTTCGCAAAAAACGTAACTTATGAGTTCGCAAAAAATAAACCATGCATGCGCGAAGAAATATTAAAATAACTCGCTAAATACTTTAGCAAAAAAAAGCACTCCTAGTCAATGAGTAGTTTCCACTGAACGGATGTGACGTTTAAACACACAGCCGTTTTTGAGTTATATTAGCGCAAAAGAACTTTGACTAGTTATTCAAAACTCATTTTTTCATGATTCTGTGACTTAAAAACTACCGCACGGATTTCCACAAAACTTGGACAAAAAAAAAAGATCTGTCACATGGACACGGAGCACATGAAATGCCATCCGATTCGTTTTGAAATGGCCAAGAAAACATACCCCTCAAAATGGAGTTTAAACAAGGCCAGCCGCTCCTACCTATAACGGCGCTATAATGTATAATTATAATGTATACCTATAATGTATAATTGTAAAGTATACCTATAACATATAGTTTTCGTCGTCTTTGCACCTTGGAACCATTCCAGGAGCTTTTTGGTGAAAAAAAAAACGTTTCTGGGCCGGAACGGGTTAATGACAGCGTGTTATTAATCAGTTCTCATTGCTTAACTATTCTAACTTTCTCTATTACTTTCTGTGCTGTTTTGTAATGCAATTTAATTAAAGTGCCGTTCCGTCTCGTTCCATCCCTACTGTAACTACGGCTACATTAAACAAATAGCGGTTGTGAAGGGGTGCCCATCCCTTTATATGTATATATATATTATTTTGCTGTTGTTATGATTTATTACCGTATATATATATATATATATATATATATATATATATATATATATATATATATATATATATATATATATATACTGTATATATATACTGTATATATATATATATATATATATATATATATATATATATATATATATATATGATCTCTAGAACATAATAAGATCCAAAATGGAAAATTACCTACAGTATATGGGAACAGTATCCTGGGAGACAGTCATGGTTTTAGGAAAGGGAGATCGTGTCTAACTAACCTGCTTGATTTTTCTGAGGATGCAACATCGACAATGGATAACTGCAAAGCATATGACTTGGTTTATTTAGATTTCCAGAAAGCTTTTGACAAAGTCCCGCAAAAAAGATTAATTCTCAAACTGAACGCAGTAGGGATTCAAGGAAATGCATGCACATGGATTAGGCAGTGGTTAACATGTAGAAAACTGAAAGTACTGATTAGAGGAGAAACCTCAAAATGGAGCGAGGTAACCAGTGGTGTACCACAGGGATCAGTATTAGGTCTTCTGCTATTCCTAATCTACATTAATGATTTAGATTCTGGTATAGTAAGCAAACTTGTTAAATTTGCAGATGACACAAAAATAGGAGGAGTGGCAAACACTGTTGCAGCAGCAAAGGTCATTCAAAATGATCTAGACAGCATTCAGAACTGGGCAGACACATGGCAAATGACATTTAATAGAGAAAAGTGTAAAGTACTGCACGCTAGCAATACAAATGTGCATTACAAATATCATGTGGGAGATACTGAAATTGAAGAAGGAATCTATGAAATAGAACTAGGAGTTTATGTTGACTCAGAAATGTCTTCATCTAGACAATCTGGGGAAGCTATAAAAAAGGCCAACAAGATGTTAAAACTTTACAATGCATTAGTAAGACCTCACCTAGAATATTGTGTTCAGTTCTGGTCACCTCGTTACAAAAAGGATATTGCTGCTCTAGAAAGAGTGCAAAGAAGAGCGACCAGAATTATCCCGGGTTTAAAAGGCATGTCGTATGCAGACAGGCTAAAAGAACTGAATCTATTCAGTTTTGAACAAAGAAGACTACGCGGTGATCTGTTTCAAGCATTCAAAATCCTAAAAGGTACAGACAATGTCGACCCTGGGGACTTCTTTGACCTGAAACAAGAAACAAGGACCAGGGGTGACAAATGGAGATTAGATAAAGGGGCATTCAGAACAGAAAATAGGAGGCACTTTTTTACACAGAGAATTGTGAGGGTCTGGAACCAACTCCCCAGTAATGTTGTTGAAGCTGACACCCTGGGATCATTCAAGAAGCTACTTGATGAGATTCTGGGATCAATAAGCTACTAACAACCAAACGAGCAAGATGGGCTGAATGGCCTCCTCTCGTTTGTAAACTTTCTTATGTTCTTATGTTCTAACACTTTTCACAGACAAAGCAGTGGGGGGGGGGGGGGGGGGTATGTTTACATTCAGCACCTGCGTGACGTGTTTAGTGCATGTACCACCAGTAATTTAGGGAGCTTAGAGCTGCGACAGAGTTCATCAAACGTGTTCTTGTTCTTGAATGTCTGTTATTAAATACAACAGTTATGTTCAATACCGGATTTGTGTCTTTTATTTAAAGAAGAACTGCACACATTGGAGGGATGTATTAAAATGGATGTGTGTTTGGGCGGATGTAGGATTCGGATTCGAACCCTGCTCAAAAAGTAGGTATTCGTGCATCCCATATATATATGTATTTGTTTCTTTTATTCTTTTATTAGTATTTTGCTATTGTTTGTTTTGAATCAGTGGGGAGGGGTTAACCCCTCTGGATAGTGATGGAGACATGACCCGATGGGAGTGCTCTGGGAGAGGAAGAGGGGCTGATTATTAATAAAATATATGCATGGAAGAAAGCATGGCGTCTGGTGTGTTCTCTACACTTCTTACAAACAAGACAACGTGGTGTCAGGAAGTGAAGAACTCTGTAAGTAAAAAGTAAATAAATAAATAAATAAATAAATAAATAAAGATTAGTGCTGAATAAGGTAGCAGTGTAAAAAAAAAAAACGAGGGGAGTGCGTCTGAAAGCAAATAAGCAAATAAATCAAAAGAAACTGATGGATCAAATATTTTCGATCACACCGCCAGACAGTTTTAACGAACTTGTGGCCTCAGTGGATTCGCTGTTTTGAAAGATTTAGAATAGCTTCAGGCTTGGTGGAAAAAGAACAAGAGTACCAAGTAAACTCGCTTGTGTATACTATGGGAGACAAAGTGGACAACATACTATATACTCTACCTCTGACCGACCAGCAAAAAGCACAATACGATGCGTTGAAAAAAACGTTTGACGAGCACTTTGTTGGAAAACATAATGTTATATATGAACGTGTAAAATTTAACAAGCGCCACCAGGAGTCGGGAGAGACCGCAGAGTGCTTTATAACAGATGTTCACAGGCTAGTGGTGCATTGTAAATTTGGCTCGCTGCTGGAAGAAATGATCAGAGATAGGATCGTCATAGGAATAAGGGATTCCGGTTTATCTGAAAAGCTGCAACTGGATTCAGAATTAACACTGGCTAAAGCAATTGCTCAAGTTAGTAAGAAATTAAAAAAACAACAACCACTACTTCAACAGAAAGAGAAAATAGAAGATAATAATGTGCATGTAGTTCCATTCAACAGGAAATTCAAAAAAGGAATTCGTCGTGGCAGGCCTGAGAAACACACATTTAAAACTCACAAAGAAAACATACAGAATATAAAAACAGCTGTGGGAGATATGGAAAAACCCCTTAACACCAATGGAATGTGTGTCCTGCCAGAGATGTTGAATGTAGAAAATGCTACAAAAAGGGACACTTTGCAGCTGTATGCAGGACAGTAAAAAGACTGGAAACAATAGTAGATGATGGAGAAACAGAACAAATAGCATTTCTGGGTTTTTTATTTCTACCACATTATGACGGTAGAACCTGGAGAAGGTATGCGGCGTAGCCCAGCTAGCCGCAGTACCAATATCAGACATTGAGGCACCTCTGAAGAGGGCCCAAGATGTAGCCAACCCTCTAGTTGAGTGTGCGGCTACCCTACCAGGTGGGGGCAAGCCAGCACTATTATATGCAGTCGATACTGTATCCACAATCCAATGTGACAGACACTGCTTAGAGAGGGACTGTCGTAGGGTCCGTGTCCCGTGACAGACGAAGAGCTGGTCAGATTGACGCAGAGCTCTTGTCCTATGCACGTAGCATCTCAATACCCGACCTGGCAGAGGAAATTTAATCTCTCATCCTCCGTTGAAGCAAACGTTGAAGCAAAGGTGGATGAATTCCTCAGACTGATTAGCGTGGAAGGCTGTGATCACCTTGGTGAGGAAAGCAGGGTTGGTGTGCAGAGACACCCTGCTGCCATCTCCCCAAATACGCATACAGGAGCTGTGCACAGAAAGCGTCTGCAGCTCACTGACCCGCTTAGCAGAGGTGATAGCCAAGAGGAAGGCTGTCTTCATAGACAGATACTTCAGCTCTATGGAGTGTATGGGATCCAACTAGGCCTTCATGAGAGCCTCCAGACAACATTGAGGCTCCATTCGGGGAGAAAAGTCCTCCTAGGAGGGCATAATCGGTGAGCACCTTTAAGAAAACAGGTAGCCAAAAAATGCACACCTGGAGACATTTAATCTATGGGGGCATGGCAAGCAGAGATAGCCGCTAAATACACCTTCAAGGTGGAAGGAGACCTACCAGCATCAAGCAGTTCTTACAGGAACTGTAAGATGACTGGCATAGGGCAAGATATGGGGTCATGGCTTCTAGCCAGACACCAAGCTTGGAAATACCTCCACTTATAGGTATATAAAGACCTAGTGGAGTCTGCCCTAGCACTCTGCAACGTACCCACAACCGCATATGATAGCCCTAGGGCTAACCAGCAGTCCCTTTCAGGGGCCAGACCCATAGCCGGAACTTGCCCGGTTCCGGGTGCCAAAGAGATCCTTTCGCCTGAATGAGGAGATGCAAGCAAAGTGGATTCTCCCAGGGCTGGCTGTGCAACAGCTGGCACAGAATCGAAAATAAGACTCTCCTGGGCCACTTGGGGGCCAATAGGAGAGCTGATGCTTTCTCTAATCTGACTTTTTCGAGAAAAGCCGAGAGCAGCGGTATAGGCAGGAGAGCGTACAAAAATGCTTTGGGCCACTCGTGGGCTGCTCTCAGCTCCCACGCATTTATGTGCAGGGATGTCCAGCGATCCGACCAGGGTCCACAAACTCCTCTACCTGCCCAGACCACCCCCCCAACCAGAGTTGGGTGCGTCTGTCATCACCAAGTGACGGTTGTGTATCACTCCTATACTTACGCCATCGCTCAGGTGAGAGGCTTGCCTCCACCAGCGTAGAGCTTCCCAGCATAGGCGAGACACGATCAGCTGACGGTGTCTGTCGCACTTGGGGTGTAGCCGAAGGCACTGAGCCATACTTGGATCGGGCGCATGTGGAGTAACCCTAGTTGGGTGGGTGATGAAGCCGCGGCCACCAGACCCAATAGTTTTTAACACAACACCAACTGTACTGTGAATCCTTGTTGAACAGGGCCAGACAGTTGCGAATGGCAGCTACTCTGTCGTCTGACAGGTAAACTTGCATCGTACGGAAATCCAGCCGGAGACTCATAAGAAAAACATAAGAACATAAGAAAGGTTACAAATGAGAGGAGGCCATTCTGCCCATCTTGCTCGTTTGGTTGTTAGTAACTTATTGATCCCAGAATCTCATCAAGCAGGTTCTTGAAGGATCCCAGGGTGTCAGCTTCAACAACATTACTGGGGAGTTGGTTCCAGACCCTCACAATTCTCTGTGTAAAAAAAGTGCCTCCTATTTTTTTGTTCTGAATGCCCCTTTATCTAATCTCCATTTGTGACCCCTGGTCCTTGTTTCTTTTTTCAGGTCCTAAAAGTCCCCTGGGTCGACTCTTTCTAGAGCAGCAATATCCTTTTTGTAACGAGGTGACCAGAGCTCAACACAATATTCTAGATGAGGTCTTACTAATGCATTGTAAAGTTTTAACATTACTTCCCTTGATTTAAATTCAACACTTCTCACAATATATCCGAGCATCTTGTTGGCCTTTTTTTTATAGCTTCCCCACATTGTCTAGATGAAGACATTTCTGAGTCAACATAAACTCCTAGGTCTTTTTCATATATTCCTTCTTCAATTTCAGTATCTCCCATATGGTATTTATAATGCACATTTTATTGCCTGCGTGCAGTACCTTACACTTTTCTCTATTAAATGTCATTTGCCATGTGTCTGCCCAGTTCTGAATGCTGTCCAGATCATTTTGAATGACCTTTGCTACTGCAACAGTGTTTGCCACTATTTTTGTGTTGTCTGCAAATTTAAGAAGTTTGCTTACTATACCAGAATCTAAATCATTAATGTAGATTAGGAATAGCAGAGGACCTAATACTGATCCCTGTGATACACCACGGGTTACCTCGCTCCATTTTGAGGTTTCTCCTCTTATCAGTACTTTCTGTTTTCTACATGTTAACCACTCCCTAATCCATGTGCATGCATTTCCTTGAATCCCTACTGCGTTCAGTTTGAGAATTACTCTTTTATGCAGGACTTTGTCAAAAGCTTTCTGGAAATCTAAATAAACCATGTCATATCCTTTGAAATGATCCATTGTCGATGTTGCATCCTCAAAAAAATCAAGCAGGTTAGTTAGACACGATCTCCCGTTCCTAAATCCATGCTGACTGTCTCCCAGAATACTGTTTCCATATAGGTAATTTTCCATTTTGGATCTTATTATAGTTTCCATAAGTTTACATATAATATAAGTCAGGCTTATTGGTCTGTAGTTTACCTGGTTCGGTTTTGTCTCCCTTTTTGTGGATCGGTATTACGTTTGCAATTTTCCAGTCTGTCGGTACAACCCCTGTGTCAAGAGACTGTTGCATGATCTTGGTTAGCGGTTTGTAAATAACTTCTTTCATTTCTTTGAGTACTATTGGGAGGATCTTATCCAGCCTAGGGGATTTGGTTATTTTAAGAGCTCCTAGTCCCTTTAACACTTCTGCCTCTGTTATGCTAAAGTTATTTAAAACTGGATAGGAACAGGTCGACATGTGGGGCATGTTGTCCATGCTCCATTGTAACAACCTTTGAAAAGTAATCATTTAATATATTTGCTATTTTTTTTCTTCGTCTATGATTTTGCCATTTGTGTCTCTTACTGTTATAATATTTGAAAAACATTTTGTAATTGGTTTTAGCCCCCATAGCAATGTTCATTTCTGTCTCTCTCTTGGCCTTTGTAACTTCCTTTTTGACTTGTGTTTGCAATTCCAGGTACTCTTTCTGTGTACTTTGTTTTTGGTCCCTTTTAAACGCTCTGTAAAGTGCCTTTTTTCGCAGAATATTTTTTTAATTGATCTATTAAACCATTTTGGCCATTTTGTTTTAGAATTAGATTGGTCACTTTTGGGATGTAATTGTTTTGCGCCTCTTGTACTACATTTTTAAAATAACAGCCATCATTTTTCTGTGGTGTGTGGCCGAGCAGCTGTTGAGTGGCGTGTGACTGGTGACGTCACGGACCAGGAAGTAAACAGAAACCAAACAATGGGTGGAATGGCGGTGAAACTGAATGCAATGGCGCTCAGCTATTTTATTAAATAAACAAAACAAACGATCTGAATAAAACACAACAAACAAAAAGGCGCATTGGCCAAACAAATAAATATCATGCTGGTGTAAACCAGCATGCTTAGCAGTTATTTATAAGTTTCATTTTCTCTCTCCTCGCTCTCTCCGCTCTCGCGCCTAATACACTCTCCGCTGAGGGTAGAGAGCTGCAGGTGTATATACAGTGACCATCTCCCGATTAGCAACAATTAATCAATGAATTAACTCGGGAGATGGTCACCGCCTGCACGAGTTTAATAAGGATGCGTGACTGTCAGCTTGCTAAATAAATCACTAGCTGATCAGTCACGCATCCTCACGGGGTTTTTAAATTATAAAAACAATAACAAATACGCTGCACTTTGATCTGCGCTGCAAACAAAAATACAAATAATAATACAAATATATATATAGGGGCGGCACACTCCGCCACACATGCCCCCCCTTGTGCGCAGCACACATGGCCTTTTCGGCCACCTCCCCCCTTAGTCCCCAAAGTCCCGGCTAGCAGTCCCGGCCCAGGAACAGGGGCAGCAACGGTGGGATGTCCTCCTCCCACCCAAACAGCCGTAGCGTCCCAGTGGACCACGCACAGGCCGGCTCCTCCAGCCAAGGAAATTTTGGGGTGGTCTCCAGACCTCCCCCTTCTTCATGGCCAGCAGCTCCCCTCCGTGGGGCTCCGGCCACCCGTTTTCCTGCAGCAAAATTGCTGTGGGGGGAGCTGGTCTCCTGACCTCCCCCCCTTCTTCATGGTCGGCAGCTCCCCTTCATGGGGCTCCAGCCACAGTATTTCCCGCCGCATGGCAGGACTGGTAGCGACCCCAGGCGAAGCAGGACCCTCGGGAGGCGATGGCGGCAGCAGCAGCGGAACCTCGGGAGGCGACGGCTGCAGCAGCACACCTTCGGGAGGCGACGGCAGCAGCAGCGGACCATCGGGAGGCGACGGCAACAGCAGCGAACCTTCGGGAGGCGACGGCAGCAGCAGCGGACCCTCGGGAGGCGACGGCAGCAGCAGCGGACCATCGGGAGGCGACGGCAGCAGCAGCGGACCCTCGGGAGGCGACGGCAGCAGCAGCGGACCCTCGGGAGGCGACCGCAGCAGCAGCGGACCCTCGGGAGGCGATGGCGGCAGCAGCAGCGGACCCTCGGGATGCGACGGCAGCAGCAGCGGATCCTTGGGAGGCGACGGCAGCAGCAGCGGACCCTCGGGAGGCGAACTCGGGAGGGGAGCCCCTGGCCATGGAGGCGGCTGCGGGAGCTCCACTTCTCCCTCGTACCCTGTAACTGGTGGCTCTCCAGGCTATGCGGAGCAACAGGCAACCCCAAGAGATGCGGAGCCACAGGCAGCACCAGGCGATGCGGAGCAACAGGCAGCCCCAGGCGATGTGGAGCCACCCTCTGCTGGTGGAGGTGGGAGTGGTAAGCTGTCCTCCCATGGCGCTTGAGACGGAACCAGCAGGCATTCACCCTCTGCTGGTGGAGGTGGGAGGGGCAAGCAATCCTCCCACGGCGGCTAAGGCGGAACCAGCAGGCATTCACCCTCTGCTGGTGGAGGTGGCAGAGGCAGAGGCAGCTCCTGCTGCTCTGATCCTGGCTGTGGAGGTGGCGGAGGCAGAGGCAGCTCCCGCTGCTCTGCTCCTGGTGGTGGAAGCGGTGGAGGTGGCGGAGGCAGAGGCAGCTCCTGCTGCTCTGATCCTGGCTGTGGAGGTGGCGGAGGCAGAGGCAGCTCCCGCTGCTCTGCTCCTGGTGGTGGAAGCGGTGGAGGTGGCGGAGGCAGAGGCAGCAGGTATTCTTCCTCTGCTGCTGGAGGCCTAGGTTCTGGACGTGTGGGCTTCCTCCCCCGGGCGCTGGATGCACAGGCTCCCCCCTTCTGGGTGCTGGATGCATGGGATGCGTGACAGTCAGCTAGCTAAATAAATCACTAGCTGATCAGTCAGCGCATCCTCACGGGGTTTTTAAATTATAAAAACAATAACAAATACGCGGCGCTTTGATCTGCGCCACAAACAAAAATACAAATAATAATACAAATATATATATAGGGGCGGGACACTCAGGATGTTTTCTCTATTTTACTCCAATCTACTTCTGTTAGTCTCTGTTTCATACCTTTATAGTTTGCTTTTCTAAAATTGTAAACCTTAGCTTTAGTCATTACTTTTTGGGTTTGAAAAATCACTTCAAATGAGACCATATTGTGGTCTGAGTTTGCCAATGGCTCTCTGACCTCTGTTTTAGTTATTCTGTCTTCGTTATTTGAAATCAAGGCATGCCTCCCCTCTAGTCGGTGCCTTGACAAATTGCATTAGGAAGCAGTCATTTGTCAAGTAGACCATACTTTACACTGGTATTAATTGGCTCTGGCATCTTTGAGGGTGAGACCCAGCCTCAACAGGTGCTTCATAAAAATCGCTGTGTGGGTCACTGCTCCTTCCTGCGACTGGGGCAGATCAACCAGTCGCCCAGGTAATTCATCACAATGATCACTTGCAGTCGCAAGGGAGCTAGGATGGCATCCATGCACTTTGAAAACGTGCGGAGGGCTAAGGAGAGGCTGAATCACAGCACGGAAAACTCAAAGACGCTCCCCTGTAAGGCAAAGCGGAGATACTTCCTGTGTGTTGGACGAATAGGAACGTGGAAACCGCGTTCTTTCAGTCCAGTGTGATAAACCGGACAGTCTGGCAAGTACAGTGGACACGAGCGTCTCGTTCTCTACCTGCCGAGACGCATTGCGTTCTCGGTGAGAGCGCTGCTGAAATTCCTCAACCGATGGTCCAAAGGAATGGTCAGGGGGAGGTAGGGGCTGCTTTTGAAGGAAGGAGCCACCTTCCCATGAAGCCGCAATAGAATCACATCATGGTCCTTCTCAGCAATGCTGAAATCCGGTTCTGTAACATCCGGGGCCAGCTCCAGGGTCAGCTGTGTATTGAAGCACTCAGGCACCAAGGGTGCAGACGCACCGAGGACACTGAGTGAGGTAGACTACAGTACTGGTGCACCGAAGGATCAGGGCACCGAGTACAGGTGTTATTGACATGCTGTGGCACTAAGCACCGAGGCATGGAGCATCTGAACACCGAGGGCGCCGAAGCACTCAGAGGTGCCTAGCCTTAACTGCATGAAGTCAACACAACCCGGGGTAGCACATAGCTTATACCGGGGTGGATACACAGGCTCGAGTGGCTGCGGTAGGCAATCAGGAGAGCAGTACAGGTGAGCGCACAGTGCAGAGCGGCAATAACCTGGTTCTGGACCGCGTGCAGTCACACAACGTGGCAGCGCATAGCATATGCCAGAGTGGAGCAGGCTCAAGGCTGCTTTTTTTTTCTCTAACTGCAAAGGCAGTAATAGGAAAGCATAGAAACTTATACACACAGCAATTCAGCTATGGGAGAAACACATTCACCATGCCAGGCGGATGACCAAGGGTAAGGGTAATACAACAGACACCACGGCAACGCGGGTGAACTGAAATTTTTAAGCGCACCGAGAGGGTGGGCTGAGGCAGTCCAGCAGAGTCAACTCCACTGCGGGGCACGGCAGAGCCGGGGTCCAGTGGAGGATCACACGTCTCTTTTTCTTTTAAAACTGCAATAGCAGAGGAAAGCAGAAAACAGCAATCGCTGTAAGGCTTTCAGCAGACTGCAATCGCAAAGCGATGTAGGCTGTTAAACAGAAAAAGAGTAAACACAGCACATTAACTGGACAGGGGTGTCTAGCCTGGACAACGTGCACTCACACAACCGGGGCAGCACGTAGCCTACAGCGGAGTGGAGTGTAGACCTACAGCGGAGTGGAGCACTGTCTACAGGCAGAGGGCAACGAGGCACCTCGAGGGCACTATGCGCACTGAGGTACTAGACACCTGCCTACAGAGCACCGTGCGCACAGAGTACCATAAGCAATACGTGCACCGTGTACCGTGCAGCACCGTGCGCTCTTGCACCAGCTCTGTAGCAGTGTGCACCACCGTGTGCACCATGCGTACTGAGCCCCGTGGGCACTGAGTACCGTGGCACTATGTGCACCGCGTACCTGCAGCACTGTGCATTCCCGCACTAGCTTTGTACCAAGCACCGTGCGTGCTGAGCCCCGTGGGTACTGAGTACCTGCAGCACTGCGAGTTCCCACACTAGTGTTGTACCAAGCACCGTGTGCACCATGCACCGTGCGGCCCGAGCGCTATGCGCACCGAGTACCGTGCACTATGTGTACCGCGTACCGTGCAGTACCGTGCGTTCTCGCACTAGCGTTGTGGCAGTGGGTACCAAGCACCATGTGCACCGTGCGTACCAAGCACCGCATGTGCCGAGTACCGAGAGCACTATGATCATGTCTAACTAACCTGCTTGACTTTTTTGAGGATGCAACATTGATAATGGATAATTGCAAAGCATACAACATGGTTTATTTAGATTTCCAGAAAGCTTTTGACAAAGTCCCGCATAAAAGATGAATTCTCAAACTGAACGCAGTAGGGATTCAAGGAAAAGCATGCACATGGATTAGGCAGTGGTTAACATGTAGAAAACTGAAAGTACTGATTAGAGGAGAAACCTCAAAATGGAGCGAGGTAACCAGTGGTGTATCACAGGGATCAGTATTAGGTCCTCTGCTATTTCTAATCTACATTAATGATTTAGATTCTGGTATAGTAAGCAAACTTGTTAAATTTGCAGACGACACAAAAATAGGAGGAGTGGCAAACACTGTTGCAGCAGCAAAGGTCATTCAAAATGATCTAGACAGCATTCAGAACTGGACAGACACATGGCAAATGACATTTAATAGAGAAAAGTGTAAAGTATTGCATGCAGGCAATAAAAATGTGCATTATAAATATCATATGGGAGATACTGAAATTGAAGAAGGAATCTATGAAAAAGATCTAGGAGTTTATGATGATTCAGAAATGTCTTCATCTAGACAATGTGGGGAAGCTATAAAAAAGGCCAACAAGATGCTCGGATATATTGTGAGAAGTGTTGAATTTAAATCAAGGGAAGTAATGTTAAAACTTTACAATGCACTAGTAAGACCTCACCTAGAATATTGTGTTCAATTCTGGTCACCTTGTTACAAAAAGGATATTGCTGCTGTAGAAAGAGTGCAAAGAAGAGCAACCAGAATTATCCCGGGTTTAAAAGGCATGTCGTATACAGACATGCTAAAAGAATTTAATCTATTCAGTCTTGAACAAAGAAGACTATGCGGCGATCTGATTCAAACATTCAAAATCCTAAAAGGTACAGACAATGTCGACCCAGGGGACTTCTTTGCCTTGAAAAAAGAAACAAAGGCCAGGGGTCACAAATGGAGATTAGATAAAGGGGCATTCAGAACAGAAAATAGGAGGCACTTTTTTACACAGAGAATTGTGAGGGTCTGGAACCAACTCCCCAGTAATGTTGTTGAAGCTGACACCCTGGGAACTTCAAGAAGCTGCTTGATGAGATTCTGGGATCAATAAGCTACTAACAACCAAACGAGCAAGATGGGCTGAATGGCCTCCTCTCGTTTGTAAACTTTCTTATGTTCTTATGTTCTTATGTGCACCATGTACCGTGCAGCGCTGTGCACTGACACTGAGGGGCTGGGCACCGTGTGCCATATGCACTGAGCACTTGTGCACAGAGATACCTGAGTATCAAGGGCTATGCGTGCGCCGCGGTACCGAAGCACTGGGGAGGCCGCTACGCAATGTGCCTAATCTAACCGCGTGGTCAACACACCTGGTAAGCACGTAGCTTGTACCAGGGGTAAACAAGGCCGAAGCCGCGGTGGGCGAGTTGAGGCAGACAGTAAAACACATAGAAAGATAGTATGGGGGAGAGCACACTATTTGTTTACAAGGCCCGGATCACTGAGGTGGGCGAGACTACGCAGCCGGCAGGGTCTACTCGATAGCGGGGATGCGGCAAGGCCTGGCCCCGTGGAGGAGAGCGCGGCTGGAAAAGTCACACTCAACAGCGGGGATACGGGAAGGCCTAGCCCCGTGGAGGAACGGTGTACTCTCCGGAAGAACAGACAACCATTCACGGATGACTGCACAGGCAGTCGCTCACATATAACAGACAGATATAAAGAGTGGCCTACCACGCAAGCGAGGAGGCCGCTGAAAGACAGAAAGGCAAAAAAGGCTCCGTCTTTTTCAAGTGGTTGATTCCGGGAAAGCAGCAAGCCAGCTTTCAGCACAAATGCAAGGGAAATACAATCGACTTGATTCGACTCGAGAAGCTCTTTTCTATCAATGCGCAGCTAGACATAGAGGTATTACCTTACCATCTTGAGAAGGAAAAAGAGAAATGGCTTCCTTTGGATGGCAGTTTTATCCCCTTGGTGGTCGGGACTGAGTGCATCATCCCAGGAAGGGGCCTATCAGCAGCTCTGGTATAGAGAGCTCAGCGATACCTACCCAATGGGCAGGTATATCCCATACATAATGTCTTTGGTGGTAGTCTTCGAATTGAAAGGCAACCATGGTTAACCACATTCTAATTGAAATAAAGTTTGATCACAGCAGAGCTATACCTTGTAAAGATAAAAATCCTACAGAAATTTTAAAATTGTCTCAAATAAACTGCATTAAAACACAGCATATAAAAGTGTATTACATAAATGTATAGCATACATTTACAAGTAAAAATAATATGCACAGAACAAAACATTGGATAGTTGAACAGAACTAACTTGTACTTACTATTTGGATTCTGAGCTCCGCCCCTCTCCTGCTTTAGCACAGCTGGACTCACTGGAACACAAGGCAGACTGGTTAACTTCATCCTGCCGCTGAGACTTCAGCCGTCTGTCAGGGTGTTGTGCACAATATTCATTAAGTGTTTTCCTCTTGCACCCCTTTTTTTTCCATTGATATTTTATTACTTTCTTTTTAAATGTACAATCTTGTAAGAAAACATATTCATTTCATCTGCATACATGCAATAAATACATATTAAAATAACACATTAATGATTCACAAATGTCATCGACAGATCCATATTAAACTCTCATACATTCCAGATATATATTAAATTAGTTGGAACAAGGGAAAAGTGGTCAAAATCAAATATTTCAGTAAATTCTGAATCTGTATCTAAAAAAGCATAGGTTATTCTTTCCAAGTTAATTACATCTAGTACAGAATTCATCCAAAGTGCCACAATGGGGGGTTCACTGTCCTTCCAGGAAGTTAGTATAATTTTCTTAGCTATAAGGAGTAAAGTAAGTAGTAATTTAGACAGTGATTTTCTAAGTTGAAGATTTGATAAGTCTCCTAAGATTGCAATAGAAGGATTGTAGGGGATATGGAATTGTAAACTATTTGAAATATGTCTATAAATTAAAGTCCAATAATCATTAAGCTTGTTGCAACTCCATAACATATGTAAAAGTGTGCCTTTTACAGAGTCACATCTCCAGCACTTGTCATCCTGCTTCAAACCACACTTTAATAATCGGACAGGAGTATAATGAATTTGGTTTATAATTTTGTACTGAATTGATCTCAATTTGGCATTTGGTGAAGACAGTTTTATATTCTTGTTGATCCTATTCCAGGATGATTCCATTATTGGAGTTGTTAATTCTGTCTCCCATTTGGACTTCAAACTAATGTTATTAGATGAACAATTACCTTTTAATAGTTTGTAAAACTTGGATACAAAACCTTCTAAATTCAATGGATTTAATAAAAATATCTCCAATTTAGTCAGATTAGGACAGCGAAGTTGAGGGATTAAGTTGGTTAGAGAGTTTTTTATATGTTGGTAAATTCTTGTTTCTCCACTCGGGATATGATATCTATCCTTTATCAATCTTAAAGAAGAGAATACATTTTCTTCAAATAAATCACCAACCTTGTTAATGTCTGACTTACTCCATGTGAGATTAAATAGTGGTTTCCTATTATACAATTTTTTTGGGTTATTCCAGAGACCTGAACTGAAATAAATTATTTTAAAGTCTCTTAAAAGTAGGGCTGATCTTTTGAAAATGTTATGTGCAAATCTAAAAATAGAGCTACCCTGCATAGCAGATGGAGGGCCATGTAACAATAAGTCTTTTAAACTGTAGGGGGAGGCAATTTTTTCAACAATTGTTACCCACATTGGGGATTATTTGATTTTACATACCAATCTCTAAGATGTCTCATTTGATAAGATAAATAATACCAATATGGATTAGGAACATTCATACCTCCCTTATTATGACTATTATAGAATTTATTGATTTTAATCCTTGCTTTCTTATAGCCCCATATAAACTTACTGAAGAGTACATTAATTTGGTTAAAATAAGAGAATGGGATATGAAGTGGAAGCATGGCCAGTGTGTATGCCACCATCGGCATAACTGACATTTTGATGGTCTCTATTCTGCCCCATAAGGACAATGGTAAATTATTCCAGGATTGTAATTTATCTGCAATCTTATCAATCAGTGGTGTCATGTTAAATTTAACAGTATCTTTGATATTTTTGGAAATTTTAATCCCCAAATATTTAATGCCTTGCGCAGGCCACCTGAAGGGATAGTTTTGATTTGCAGCACTAAAACAATTTTTAGACAGGGGAATAGCTTCCGATTTTAACCAATTTACTTTATATCCTGAAATATCACTGTATTGATTTATTATATCCATAAGGCATGGAAGAGAAGAACTGGGATTCTTGCATGTAACTAAAATGTCATCTGCATATAGCATTACTTTACTCTTTACATCTTTACAACCAATACCCTGGATACCTTCTGTTTGCCTAATTAATTCTGCTAAAGGTTCGATAGCTATATTAAATAAAAGAGGTGAAATGGGACAACCCTGTCTAGTTCCTCTGTGTGGATTGAATGGGCTGGAGAAAACACTGCTAGTATGAACTGCTGCAGATGGGGATGAATATAGCGTCTTTATCCAATTCACAAAATAATCACCAAAACCCATCCTTTCTAAAGTATTGTACAGAAATTTCCATTCTATTCGGTCAAATGCTTTCTCTGCATCGATAGACACAGCCATTGCAGGATCAGGGTTATCCCATTTCAGTACTTGTAATGTCATTAATTGTCTAACATTATCTGATGAAAATCTACCTTGAATAAATCCTTTTTGGTCGTTGTGGATAATTTTATCAATAACCTTTTGAAGTCTAGTAGCTAAAATCTTTGATAGAATTTTTGAATCCGTTTGGAGGAGTGAAATTGGCCGATAACTGCTACATTGTGAAGGGTCTTTATCTTGTTTTAAGATAAGACTTATATAGGCTAGTTGCATGGATTTAGGTAGTTTCTTATTTATGAAGGCATAGTTAAAAACATCTAGAAGAACTGGGGTTAATATTTCCTTATATGACTTGTAAAACTCTGAACTAAAACCATCTTCCCCTGGTACTTTATTACTGGGAAAATAGTTTATGGCTTCTTTTATCTCTGTGGATGTAATTGGAGAATCTAATTTTTCTTTATCTTCTAGTTCTAGTTTTAAATGAATGTTTTCTAAAAAGATTTTAATTTTTTCATCATCAATACTTTCATTACAGGTATATAATTTTTTGTAATAAGACGCAAATGTGTGGTTAATAATTTCAGGATTAGTAGTAATTTTGCCTGTTTCTGTTCTAATTGTGGAATTATATGGGATTCTTTCATTTTCTTAAGTGTATATGATAACACTTGACTTTTCACCATGTTCATGATATATCCTTCTAGTTCTATTGATTTTGAATACTTCTTTGTCAGATAAAAGTTTATTTAGTTGATATTTAAGTTTTATAAGATCCGTATATGTTTTAGGGTTAGAATTCTTTCTTATTTGCTTCTCCGCAATATTTATTTGTTCCTCTAAAGTTTTAATTTTAACCATTTGTTCTCTTTTCTTTACAGAAGTATAGGATATAATTCTACCTCGCGCAAATGCTTTAAAAGCATCCCATAGAATATTTGGATTAACCTCGCCATTTTTATTTATTTTAATATATTCTTCAATTTCTTTCGTCACATAAGAAGTAAAGTTATTATCTTTTGTGAGAGAATTATTAAATCGCCATCTATTAAGTTTTTTTATGGGAGCAGCTGAAATACAAAGTGTAACAGTAACAAGGGAGTGATCTGAAATATGAATGGTCTCAATAGTTGTATTATAAACATCTTTAATTAATGATTTAGAAATGAAAAAATAATCCATTCTTGAAAAGGTTTTGTGTACAGCAGAGAAATATGTAAAATCTCTGCCTGTTGGATTTTTTAGTCTCCAAACATCTCCAACACCTAGCTCTTTAGATAGATTATTCAATGCAATAGTGGATTTAGTGAAAGTTTTGGGGGTATTGGAGGTTCTGTCAAGATAGTTATCCATTACAGCATTACAGTCTCCACCAACAATCAGCGACAAATCATTCCAATTTGAAAGTTTATTAATTAAGTAACTGAAAAAATCAGACTGATTGGTATTTGGGGCATACACACTAGCCATGACCAATTCCCTTCCTCCAATTCTAATGGCTAAGAATCTTCCCTCTGTATCGTGAATGGTGTCTAATAGATCGAAATGTAATCTTTTATTTACTAGTATTAAAACTCCTCTAGCTTTAGACGTATATGACGAATGATAAACATGGCCCACCCATCTTCTTTTGAGTTTGATAATCTCATTTTCTGTAAGATGTGATTCTTGAATAAGTGCAATATCACAGTGATACCTAGATAGTGAAGTTAATATCATATCTCTCTTAACAGGATTCTTCAATCCTTTAACATTCCATGAAACTACCCTCAATTGGGAAGGAACATCATGAGGCATTAGTATATATTAGAAATACAATGCATGTAATATTACTGTGTTCCATGTATTTAACTGATATAAGAGAAATGCCATAGAGAGTTGTAACCTTAAGTGTATGTATCTGTCTTATTTCAAAATTTACTAACACAAATGATAACTTAGAATGATCTCTAGACCGAAATACAGCAGTCATTGAGATCTCAAAACAATGGGAATGAATAACACTAACCACGAACACTGCAAAAAACACAAACCCCACTAACAAACATCATTTTGGTCCTGATGCCATATCTCTCGTCATAGCATCCCTCCCAGACTAAATTTATGTTAACTAATTTAAAATGTAATTGATTCAAATCCTGTTTTCTATACAATAACTAAATTGTAGTATTATTTAAATTAGTAAATTAATGACATAAAGTGGTTGTACATAAATTTCAATACCGACGTCATTGCATAAAATAATATTCTCAATGAATAATTCATAAGACATACCGGTACTATATCCTATCAAAATTATGATAAATGGGTAAATAAATAATAAAAATAAAAATGAAATAATGTATAATACGTGTCATATAGCCTACATACACATTTATAAGCATGTACACACAACATGCACATACATACATACATACATACATACATACACACATACATACACATACACATACACATACACATAAAAATAAGAAAGACCCAAGTAGGCCAACAATATCAGGATGCTGTCATCGTTAATGTATGGTCTTCTCTTCGAAATGTCACAGAGGAACTCCAGTATAGTTATTGTTGGTCATTTTAACTACAGTTTTCAAAACTACATTTACAGTCTTACATTTTATCGTTTTCCTCCAGTGAAACGTTGAAATTCTTGAATATAAATGCGTTGGCCTCCTCCACTGTTTTAAGAGGCACAGAATGATTTCCATAGGTCACTTTCAATGTTGCTGGATAGATTAAGCCGTACCTCACATTCTTCTCTTGCAGGAACTTCCTGATAGGGGTGTATTTTCTTCTCTTAGCCTGCAGCTCTGCTGAAAAGTCGGGGTATATGGAGATGAGTTTTCCCGACATCTTCTTAGGTAGCTGTGAGCGAGCTAAATCCAGAATTTTTTGCCTGTCCTGAAACCTGAGCAACTGGACAATGAGTGGTCGTGGGCGCTCCCAGTCCCGAGGTTTTGGGGCCAAAGAGCGGTGGGCACGTTCAATTTCCAATGGCCTTTCTTTTTCCAAAACGTCTACACCAAGCAATTCACATAAAAGACGTCTTACGTATTCTGAACAATTATTCCCTTCAAGTCCTTCAGTCACGGCAATAATCCTGATGTTGTTGCGTCTGGAACGGTTCTCCAAATCCTGCATTTTCTCGTTGTTTTTTGTTGCCTCAGAACTTAATTCCTTCACTTGGTTTTCAAGACGAAACACGATATCTTCCAGTTTTGATATTCTGTCTTCTGTACCGGTAACTCTTTTCTCAATCCCAGTTATATTTTCTTGGAGTTTCTGTTGTGACTCTATCAAGCTTTTTAACATTTGTTTAATGTCACTGAAATCACGCATCATAACTGACAGACTGGTAGTATCCGCGTCACCATCTTGGCTTGTTGTCGGCGAATCTAGCTTCGCTCTTTTCTTTGCAGAGGTTGGAATTTTTGACTCGTTGAGTTTTAATCTGTTAGTAGTATCCATTATACAACTGTTAAACGTACTTTAGTACACTTTATAGCAGTTTATTAGGATTAAATGAAAAAAAATTAAAAGTCTAGGAGAGAGCTTTTCTGACTTACGTCCTCCCCTCAGCAAGCATCACGTGACTCCTCTCATCTTGCACCCCATTTTCAAATCTAACTAGTACCGTATACCGTATACCTATAGCAAAAGCTTACCTACACTAATTTCAAAGTAGGCGCTTAGAATGACAGGCGCTGTAGCTGGCAAATGAAAGTGCACAGTCAGTGCAGGTCTTGATGATTGGCAGTCATTTAAACAAACAAGAGCATTCTAGAGCTGCTTCATCTGTCAGCACAGGATTAAATGACTGAACGTGAAACTACAGTAGCCTACTCAAGGTTGGTTCATACTTTAGACTCCAACATGATTTAGAGTCGAGGGTCTCCGACCCTGTACGACAGGTTGGAATCACGTCATCCGATGTGCGTCTTCTTTTGGAAAGTCGTACAGCCTTTTCTCATGCGTCTGACACCTGAAATTACATAGGGTTGGACAATGTTGAGAGATTTCAATATTTTCTTCATGGTTGGAGTGAAACTGCACAGCTTTTAGAGCTGTCTGTGCCTGACTATTAGCGGAATGGAGACGGTACAGACAGCAAGTATAAAAACTACACAAACTAGAGATGATTTCTAAATGATTATTTTATATCAAAGTGTCCTCCGACAGTCCCAAACTGCTGTCTCCATCTGTTTTAACCCAACACTTATTCCGAACAATGTTTCCATTATAAATTGAAACACTTTTCTGCTGTTTTCCAACAGATGGAATGGGTGCAATTTACATAAAGGTGGCAGAATCACTGTTCCGTATTTAAATGAGAAACCTCTATGTTAATGACACAAATGACAGTTTGACAGTAGTAAATGCGGAGAAAAACAAAACAGACATGTGTTTCAGGAGATATGGAGAAACAAGAGAAGATACATTTAATAGAACATAATAATAAAGCAAGTACGTCAGAACAGAGAGAAAATGAAGTAGTTAAAGAGGTAATTTGAATGTAGCCTTTTTTTGAATGTATGTTCTGTATTAATTAAATTATAGTTTCATGTACACAGTTTTTGGTGGATATTTTATGCCAAAATGAAAAATAAATGAATACATAAATACATATAGAAATTTGTTTATTTATTTGTTTATCTGTTTATTTTTCATTTTGGCATAAAATATCCTCCATACACAGTTGCACTATGAAAATGAATAACTATGAATAATTATAATAGTGTATAATAGGATATCATACAAACAACTGTGGCAAAGAATGACACGGCTGTGAGTGATACTGGCATGAGCCCTCAGGGTGCTTGACTCTAAATCTTCTCAATATCGTAGCCTTCTGCATTCGATATCTTCTGTAAGGTCCAAACAGGTGGTTTATTTTAGATGGAGGCTGTTTGAAATAAGTTCCCATCTCTTTCAAACAGGCAGAACCATTTTAGATGGAAAATACTCAATCCGACCACATCAACCCTTTAGATTTTTGCATGGGAGGTATGTTAATTAGGTACCCACTTCATTTGCATAACATTCCTCATACTGTCGGAATTGGGGTTTTGTGACTGTTCTCATCCTTCCTGGCCATTTAAGATTTTTGCTTGGAACATGAAAAAAGTTAAAACCCCGCCATAAAAGCCCTTCCTGACAGTTGGAAAAGCTTTGATATTCAGGGCCGCTGTTTCCTCGATTTATTTCACTTCAGGTCAGTAATATACGGAGCCTGGGAGGGGACATGAGAGAAAAAATATATATCTTGTGCGCACAACTTTATCTCGTGGCCATTACTGCATCAGAGCTCATTCTATATTGGAAAGTCAATACTATTCCAGCAGTGCAGCTATAATTTAATGAATATCCCTGAAGACCCGATATTGCTCTTCTCCAGGTAATTTTGCATTTTATGATACTTAATTAGTATAGCTATGCAACTGTGTAATTAAGTGTTTTTATGAGGACTTTATTTATTGTAAGGAACAGTAATGCCTAAATGTATATATAAATAGTTTGTTAAATCGAAAACTTGGGTATAAACTTAGTGCTTACATTTCATAGAGACTGTGACAGGATGCGAGTGATGTGGTGCAATAATTACAATGTCCAAACCAGATTCTCCCAAAATATCCAAAAACAGAATAACCAAAAATAACACTCCTCATCCACGATCCTCCGTGCACGAAAACTGTCCTCTGTTATTCCATGGATTGTGGTGAGTGATTGGTGCTGTGCTGTGAGGGAAGTGCTCTGGGGATTGTGCTGGCTCAGTGGCTGCAGCCCCTCGCTCCTACTCCTCCGCTGTAAAGACAAAACACAGACAGCACGTAACACAAAACAAAACGAGAACAGCTCCGGCTGGTGGCTCATTCTCATTTATGTTCTTGCATGTTTGTTTTAGTCTTTAGCATCGTGATGATGCTAAGCTAATGTGTGATAACTATTCCCTATAGGAACTGCATTGATTGTTAGCACATTAGTTAATGTTTTGACGTGGGACTTAGCTACTTTTGTTTGTAATGTATCTAGCCCTTCTAATACTTAGATATCAGTATATTACAAGAATATATGCTTGAAATAATGTTATATGCTTGTAATAATGTTGTATGTGTGCATAGTTCTGGTGCTATCATTTAGCGGCACTTTTTCTGTCATGCAAATTGGCATATTTCTGCAGTGTCATGTTGGCTAGCTAGGCCATTGTATTGTTAGCTTGTGATGGTTTGTGGAGTCAGGCTATTCTTTATGTGTATGTATTGTGTGAATGTATGCTGAACATTTTCTAATACATATTTTCTTTACTCTTTATTTTACAGTTTTACAGAAAAAATATTCACTAAAGATTTCAAATGGTACTCCTGCCTCCTAGGTATTTATTGAAGTTGTTAGCTGTCTGCCAAGCTTTGTACTTTATACACATCGTGAGGGCAGAACAGTTAGCATAACGTTTTCTGCACAATTAGACTCACGGCGCTTGGAAGCAACTGCCTGCTGCAGTACTCTGTTAACATGTACGTATTCCATAAAACCATAACGGCGGCATAATTATGTTGTCCTGGCCCCAAAACATCACAGCAGAGGTTTATTTAATGCATAACGGGTACAACTATTGCACTTTTATCATTATTATTAATAATAATAATAATTATTATTATTATTATTATTATTATTTGACTACTTATAAGGTAAGTTCTTCCCTTCCATTACCTTAACTAATTGTACTTTGCTCTAATGTTAATCGAGTGAATTTGTTATGTGATTGTGGCAGTCTGGCTGAGTGGTGACGTCAGAACCAGGAAATTAACACAGACAGGACGGTGAAATGGTAAATGCGCTTGCTTGCGCCGGTTTATTGCAAATAAAAAGATTGAACAAAACAGAAAACACTGACTGAACAAACAAAAACGGCATGTTGGCCAAAGTAAATAGACAGACAAACAAAGTGGACGAACCAAACAAGTATCATGTGAGTCCTCTCGCTCGAGTAGCATTTGTTTATATTAATTCTCCCCTCTCTCTCACCCGTTCTCCACTTACCGAACACACACGGTTCACCTTCCAGCAGGACAATGACCCGAAACACACAGCCAGAGCTACACTGGAGTGGTTTAAAAACAAGAACCTGAATGTCTTAGAATGGCCCAGTCAAAGCCCAGACCTCAATCCGATTAAGAATCTGTGGCAAGACTTGAAAATTGCTGTTCACCAACGGTCCCCATCCAACTTGACAGAGCTTGAGCAATTTTGCCAAGACGAATGGGCAAAAATTGCAGGATCCAGATGTGCAAAGCTGGTAGAGACTTACCCAAAAAGACTCACAGCTGTAATTGCTGCCAAAGGTGCTTCTACCAAGTATTGACTCAGGGGGGTGAATACTTATGCAACCAACAAATGTCTCTTTTTTTGTTTAATTAACTTTTGTGTCACAATAAAAAAAATATTTTGTTCCTTCAAAGTGTTAAGTATGTTGTATAAATCAAATGGTAAAAATCCCAATTAAATCCATTTTAATTCCAGGTTGTAATACTACAAAATGTGTAAAAGTCCAAGGGGGGTGAATACTTGAATGCAAGGCACTGTACCAATTCAGTATTCACTTGAATCCCAGCACGTGAACTAATCTGTGCACTCCCGTGCTCACATATCAATATACACTTTTAATTTGCATGTGCAGTGATTTGCGCCACCCTCGTGTTTAAATACAATTATACATTTTAAACACTCGTGCTCATTACCCACATTATACCCCGTGTACCAACTACAATACACCAACATTAACACACCACACACAACACACAAATAAACACAGGGGAGGGGCACGTTGCCACAGTGATATATGAATTTCTATGTTGTGTCTTTGTGTAATGTTGGCATACTGTATTTTAATTATTATTATTATTATTATTATTATTATTATTATTATTATTATTATTATTATTATTATTATTATTTCTTAGCAGACACCATTATCCAGGGTGACTTACAATTGTTACAAGATATCAATTTTTTTTTTTTTTTACATACAATTACCTATTTATACAGTTGGGTTTTTACTGGAGCAATCTAGGTAAAGTACCTTGCTCAAGGGTACAGCCTATTTAAAAGCCTGTAACAAACTGCCCAAAGGCAGCCGGTGAGAAGATTCAGTTTGGCACCCCTAATCAAAAGGGGTGCCAACAAAACAGGCCGTTAACTAACCCAGTGTTGGGGGTTTCCCTAAATTAAATGTTCAAAACAAAGGGTGGTACAGAGCACGCCACCCAGAGCCCACTGGTCGACAAAAGCCGCCATGTCGCCAGTGGACTCCGC
>CM060255.1:36561058-36609728 GCA_030684275.1 Acipenser oxyrinchus oxyrinchus
TAAATATCTAAAAAATGTTTTAAGGGGTTAAATATATTAGCGCTTATTGAATCTCATTGTTTTGGACTGTTATACCGTGAACTCCCAAGATGGCAGCCGCGACAGTACATCCAAGATGGCCACTGTTCATTACATTACCATCATCCAAGATGGTCGCCAGTATCAGCAGTCTTTATTCATTTGTTACTTGTAACAGCCTAAGATGTGATCATTTAGATTTCAATTTACATTTTAAGCCATTACATATGTCTTTATCTACATTTATTGTTTACATTTTAAAAGATATACTTGAAGGCTTCCGGAGCGACCTCGCAGTTGATGGTTATTTTCTCTTTCAGGGAACCGGGTTGCATCCGCAACCTATCGTTCCCTTTCAAGTCGAAAATAACCATCAAGGATGGGAACAGTGTACCCAAGCCGTCGTGAGGGAGGATTCTCGGCAGTAGGACAGACTTACGTCATAACGCAACTGCGTGGGCAACACATCTACCCATATGCGGAGCTGTGCCTCAGCGCCTATGCTCGCAATGACACCTGTCCTAAGGTGGAATAGTCAACACCATGCTGTCAACCACTCTATACGTCCACATCTTGAGGCATCATAGAGTGTAGTACAGATGCTCCAAACAGTGGAGCAGAGGAATCCAGTACGCTCAACCGTAAAACCTCATGAAAGTATGCGGTGTAGCCCAACTGGCTGCAGCGCAAATGTCAGACACCGGCACCCCTCTAAAGAGGGCCCAGGATGTCGCCATACCCCTAGTGGAATGCGCCTTCAATTGCCCTGGTGGCGGAAGGCCTGCAGATTCATAAGCTAATTTAATAGCATCCACTATCCAGTGGGAAAGGCGTTGTTTAGACAACGGCTGACCCAAAGTCCTAGAACCATGGCATATGAACAATTGTTCAGTTTGCCTCACAGCCGTTGTACGGTCAATATAACATCTCAATGCCCGCACGGGCAGAGCATGTGTAACCGTTCTTCCTCTGGGGAAGAAAAAGGAGGAGGATGGAACGCCATCAACTCGACTGGTTGGTTCATATGAAACGGGATATGACCTTGGGTAAAAGGTCGGTTTGGACGCATGGAGACCTTAGAACCGTCTCCTGCTAAACGAGTACATGATGAATGCACTGAAAGTGCGTGTAACTTCGCCACGCGCTTTGCTGATACCACTGATAGCAAAAACGCAGTTTTTATAGACACGAAGCTTCATGTCCACGCTGTGGAGAGGCTCGAACGGTGCCTTGGTAAGGGCTTCTAGCACCACGTCAAGGCTCCATGACAGTAAACTGGTCGTCCTTGGAGGTCGCAAACTGCGATGCCAGAAAATGGCAACCTGGTGATAAACCGTCAATACGCACATGGCAAGCCGATATGGCGGCTAAGTACACTTTAAGTGTAGAGGGAGATTTCCCTCATCTAACAGTTTCTGTAGAAACTGTAATATCACTGCCATAGGGCAGGATATTGGGTCATGGCCTTCCGCCAGACACCAACTTTGAAACAACTGCCACTTGTACATGTACTGTGACCTAGTGTAGGGCGCTCTTGCACTCTGAATGGTCGAAATAACCGCCGTCGAGAGCCCTAAGGCTGACAGGCGCTCCCGTTCAGGGGCCAAGCCCATAACTGCATGAGCTTGGGGTTCGGGTGCCATAGCCCTCCTTGGGCTTGGGACAACAGGTCCGCTCGCAGAGGGAGCTCCCTCGGCCGACCGTGCAACAACTGCACCAGGCTCGGGAACCATATTCTCCGAGGCCACCGAGGAGCGATTAGAATCACTGTCGCTTGTTTCTACCCTGACCTTCTCTAAGAAGGCGGGGAGCATCGGGATCGGTGGAAACACATATAGGAGCCCTGGCGGCCATTCGTGAGCCAGTGCATCGACTCCTAGGGGCTGTCGAGATCCTTCACTGAGAACCATAGGGGCAGTGCGTGGTCTCTTGCGAAGCAAAGAGATCTACCTGGGCTGTGCCGGAGATCTGCTGCGTAATTGACTCTGCCGGTAGGTGAACCGCACGCAGAGAGGTTAAACGCGGTTGTGCCCATAGCAACATCCGTGCTACCATCCGGTGAAGACCGGGGGACCGCAAGCCGCCCTGGCGGTTGATGTACGCCACAACTGTGGTGTTGTCTGACCGCACTAACACATGCTTGCCTAGCAGCACTGGCAAGAAGTGCCGGAGGGCGAGGTCCACCGCTCTGATCTCCAGAGCATTGATGTGGGCTGACCTCCAGGGTCCTGACCACACTCCACGGGTCCCTGTCCCGTTCCAGACCGCTCCCCAACCGTGGTTGGAAGCGCCGGTTGTGATGACCTGCCTTCTGAAAATGGGACCCAAGCGCGCGCCTTGGCGGAGGTTTGACGGAACTTTCCACCAGTGTAGCGCTTCCCAGCAGGCTCGGGATACCCTTAGCCTGTGGTGTTTGTCTCTCCGCGGATGCAACGCGAAGGCATTGAACCAAGCCTGCAGAGGTCTCTGGTGTAGTAAGCCCAAAGGAAGGGCTTGTGAGGCGGCAGCCATCAACCCCAGCATGCGCTGACACAGCTCCATGCTGACTGTTTGTCTCAACCTGAATAGGGAGAGACACCGCCTATTGAGGCAACTCTTTGTGTCGACAGGATCGCTTCCATGGACACTGACTCCAGATGCAGACCCAAGAATTCGGTCTGTTGGCTCGGCACTAGGCGGCTCTTTTCTGAATTGATCTTCAGACCTAGCCGCTGAAGATGGTCTGTAACCATCACTGTTGCTGTGCCACCTGCTCCTTCGACTGCGGCGCAGACGCAGCCAGTCGTCCAGATAATTCAGCAGTCGGACACCTTGAGCCCGCAAGGGAGCTAGAATGGCATCCATACATTTCGAAAAGGTTCGAGGAGCTAGTGACAGGCCGAATGGAAGGACACAAAACTTCGTATACCCTGCTCTGAAATGCTAAACGCAGATACTTCCTGTGACCTGGGCAGATGGGAACGTGAAAGTACGCATCTGTCAGGTCCACGGTGGTGAACCAGTCGCCGTGTCGGACTGACTGAATGATGTGCCTGTGCGTAAGCATCCTGAATGATAACACCCGCAGGTATTTGTTCAGTACTCGCAGATCTAAAATAGGACTGAGCCGCCGTCCTTCTTGGGCACCAGGAAGTATTTGGAATAGAACCCCTGGTCGATCAGAGCAGGGTCTACTTGTTGAATGGCACGCTTGCTGAGCAATGCCTGTATTTCCACATTCAGAGCTGAGGACTGAACCGAGTCCTTCACTGCAGTTACAACCACTCCCGGAAGGGGAGGTTTTAACTGGAACTGAAGGTGTACCGGTGGATATAGTTTTGTGCACCCAGATGTCGCTGGTGCATTATTGCCAGAACTGGAGCTGGGAGACAGTGTAGGGGCGGGTTAACAGCTGCCTGGTGTTCTCAGGGCTGTTTAGGCTGGGCTCGTTCGCGAGGGGCCTGGCCAGAGGCGTGGCCTGCCACCACCTCTAGGGCGCCACCCTCCCGCTGCGGTCTTGAAAATGGTGGTTGACCCGCGCTGCTGTGCTTGAGGGAGAGGTCTTAGTACCCCCTGGCGTGGCTGGTGCTGCGGTGGTGTCCTGCGCCACTGATGTTCCTGAGGCCGCTTTGGCTGGAACGGCAGTTTTGGCCACATTTTCGCCATTTGCTGCGACGCCTCCAGCGCCTTGGCGGGCGTTGCAGCATCTCCTCCACCGCTGGACCAAATGTGTGTCCCGGTGTAATTGGGGCATCCAGCAACGGGGCCTTGTCAGGTTCCTGCACTCTCGCCTGCGAGAGCCAGAGCTGCCTTCTGGCCACCACCAGAGACGCGATGCTCCTGCCCTGAGCCCGCGCGTTGAGCTGGGCCAGCTTCACCAGCAGCTGACTGACGGTCCCCAACTCGCTTCTGAGGGCCGCAGAAGGGCACTCAGGCAGGTCTCTAATTAGTGCCGCTTGGTAGACCGTCAGCAAGCTGGCCACATTGGAGAGTTTGACCGCCTCCGTGGCCGCAGCATATCCCTTTTTAAGGTGTACCTCAGTGGTCCAGCACTGCTTATTGGGGCATGCAGGATCCTTCGTCAGCCCCGATAATGTTGGCGTCTTCACCAACGCGACGAACGCAGTGTCCACCGGTGGGAAGGACGCCAACCCAGCTTCATTTGCCCCTTGCATGTTAAAGGCCGAGGCCTTGCGAGAAGTCGCAGGGGCAGAGGCCGGAGCCCCCCAGGTGGACTGCACCTCCTTAATAAAGTCAGGGAATGCCAGAAGCATCCTGGACTGATGGGGCTGGGCTGAAGGCGACTCAAACAAGGAGCGCCGAGGTAGTTCCGCCATAGGCCACTCGACGCCCAAGTGGCGGGTTGCTCTCTCTACCACAGACCACGTTGGGTCATCGGTATCCAGCACGTGGGGCTCGATGTCCTGCTCAGAGTGCTGGGAGGATACCTCAGCCTCTATACTGTCCCCTCGAGGATGTCAGATGCGTCTCTGGACACCGCATCGATATCCCACTCCCCTTGAGATTGCACTGGAAGGGCGACGACCGGTGCAGGTTGTGGAGGGGCCACTGGTTGGCTAGCAATGGGCCCAGTCGGCTGTTCTGGGACTGGAGGCACCACATTTGCTAGGGACATCAGGATGGACTGCTGCCCCATCATAACCTCCATAAACTGAGACATTTTGGAGGTTAGCTCCGCCACCCCGACCTGTCTCTGTATCGCCTGTCCCGACGAGGAGCGAGAGCGTGCTCTCCGTCGAGGCGATCTGGAGTGTGACCTAGACTCCCGACGGAGGCGTACCCTACGAGGGGAGAAGCTGCGTTCCCGGCGCGTCTGGTGGGGACCTCTGACCAGCCGTTAGCTGGGAGGGCGGGCTCCTGGAGAGCTGCAGCCGCCCTGGCGGTGTCGCCGTGAGCGATGGCGGGGCAGAAATGGTGTGGGACGATCCAGAGGAAGGAGAGTGCCCACCCACTGCTTTCTTAGCCCTTTGGCGGAGGGTGCGTGTCTGGAACCCAGCACAAAAATGGCAAAAGCCCTATCCGCCAACGCGGATGCGGCGTGCTCTGACCCAGGCACGCCACACAGTCCTCATGGGGATCGCTCGCTGGCAATTTTGCCTGGCAGGTGATGCAACGGTGGAACCCGGACATGGTTAAGGCGTCGATGCGCCCGGCGTCGAGTGCCAAAGCGTCGGCGTCGAGGTGCGTGCACCCGAGCGTCGGCGTCGGCGCCGGCGTCGGCGCCCGGCGTCGGCGTCGAGGTGCGTTCGCCCGGCGTCGGCGCCCGGCGTCGGCGTCGAGTGCGTGCACCAAGCGCCGAGGTGCGTCGCGCCGGCGCCGAGCGTCGACGCACCGGCGTCGAGCGTCGGCGTCGAGTGCGTGCCCGAGCGTCGAGGTGCGTGCACCGAGCATCGAGGTGCGTGCACCGAGCGTCGAGGCGTCGACGAGCCGAGCGTCGAGCGTCGAGGTGCGTGCACCGAGCGTTGACGCGCCGAGCGTCGAGCGCTGAAGCGTCGAGCGCCGAAGCGTCGAGGTGCGTGCACCGAGCGTCGAGGCGTCGACGCACCGAGCGTCGAGCGCCGAAGCGTCGAGCGTCGAGGTGCGTTCGCCGAGCGTCGAGCGCCGAAGCGTCGAGGTGCGTGCACCAAGCGTCGAGGTGCGTGCGCCGAGCGTCGAGGCGTCGACGCACCGAAGCGTCGAGCGTCGGCGTCGAGGTGCGTGCCCCAGCGTCGAGTGCGTGCACCGAAAGCATCGAGGTGCGTGCACCGGCGTCGAGCGTCGGCGAGCGGCGTCGAAGCGTCGAGGTGCGTGCACCGAGCGTCGGCAGCGCCGAGCGTCGAAGCGCTGAAGCGTCGGCGCAGAAGCGTCGAGTGCGTGCACCGGCGTCGAGCACCGGCGTCGAAGCACCGGCGTCGGCGCCTAAGCGTCGGCGCTAAGCACCTAAGGTCGCGTCGAGCGCTCGAGCACGCGAGCGTCGAAGCGTTGAGCACGGAGTCCCAGCGGAACCGCTGCACCAGCGCCCGGCGCTGCACCAGCGCCGAGGCGCTGACACCACGCTGAGTCACGAGTACCAAAGCGTAGAGCGCTAGCACGAGGCGCCTGAGCATCAGCTGACCCGCAGAAGCGGAGACGCTAGTGCTGGTACAGTGTCTGATGCTGATATACTCACCTAGGTGCTAAGGGAATATGTGCTTTGGTGGTCGTCTTCCTAATGGTGAAAAAAGGGATTTTTTTTGGGACGCTGCAGCAACACTATGGTGCTTAGTGACTGTAAGTGTACAGCTACCACGCGGTAGGGATGGAACACACGCAGTGGAGTAATAGATAGAGGCTGCAGAGCAGGCTCTACACACGCGATGGTCTAGTCAGGCAAGACCCGAGGCTGCAATGGGCGTGTGGCCAAAGGCCAACGCAGCGCGTCGAACAAATATATATATACAACAAATATAAAATATATACAAAACCCCAAAAACACACGATAACAATTACAAAATAATTATAGTAAAGGAAAGACGGAGACCACGAGAATAACAGAAACGCGATGCAAAAGCAAAGCGTGAAGGAATATATAATGAAATATAAATTATATATACAATTATATAAACCGAAAATACGAATAATAATAATTACAACTGAAATAAACTCGGAGAAGGGGCAAAAACCAGCTTCTCAAGCCTAAGCTTAATGAGTACAAACAGTTGAAGCTCTAATTACCTACCGCTACCAATGCTGAAGACAAAAGAGGACGTGAGTCTCTGCGCGCTGCGTATAGTAAGCTCCCAAGGGGGCGGGCTTACGTGGCAGCTCGCGCAGAGGCCTATCGGCAGCTTTGCTATAAAAGCTCAGCCAATCGCTACTGCCTGACGGCAATATCCCATCCTTGATGGTTATTTTCGACTTGAAAGGGAACAGTATTTAAACCTTGCACGATGCCTCATCTGAGAAATTTCATTTTGGAGAAAACTCTACTGCCTGCCTGAAGCCCCTGACGGACTGATCTGCGCTGAAAAATATCGTGTGCTTTGGACTCTCTAAAATATAATGGATTACTTCGACAACAATTTAGGTAAGTGCTTTTATTTTTAAATTGTATCAAAGCGCTTTGTTTAAAAAAATAATACCGTTTGTTGTCTGCTGTTTTGGCTACTTAGTACTCGTTTGCCTGTCTATTTAGATATAAGAATATATGTTTTAAGTACTTTAGATCGTGAGATGTTAAAATTGCTGGGTTTTGTTACTGTGTGTGTGTGTGTGTGCGGCTATGCTTACCTGTCGAGAGCTTGTGCTTTTGAAGACCCCTGTTTTTAATATTATAATATTGACAAAATAAATATCTAAAAAATGTATTACTGTTTTTGTTATTTAAATGTATTACTGATTTTTGTTACGGGTACTATGTTTGTTCGAACGACTCTGTTTGAATCTCTGGTGCTGGCAGAGTATTGTATATGCGGTAAATAAATATCTAAAATGTTTATCTTTTATAAGGGTTATTTTAACGTTTTTACACGGGTGTCCCTGTTAGAATCTCTGAGCCGCACTGTGTGAGGGTGTGTGCGCTATGCTTACCTGTCTTGAGCGTCGTGCTTTTTGAAGACCCGTGTTTTTTTAATATTATAATATTGACAAAATAAATATCTAAAAGATGATTATCGTTTTATAAGGGGTTATTTAAATGTATTAGTGCTTATTGAATCTCATTGTTTTGGACTGTTATATTATGACCTCCCCAAGATGGCCGCCACTCTTTAGCGACAGTACATCCAAGATGGCCACTGTTCTTACTTTACCATCATCCAAGATGGTCGCCGTGTATCAGCAGTCTTTATTCAATTGAATTACTTGTAATACAGCCAAAGAGGTGATCATTTGGAGAGTTTCAATTTACACTTCTTAAGCCCCTTACATATGTCTCAATCTACAATATTGTGAACAGTTTTAAATCCTATATACTTTCTTTCATTTCTTTTTATTTTTTTATTTATTTATTTTTATTTGTTTTATTTTAGCTTTTCTTATAACGAAATCACCCTCAGATTTCACAGCTGCATCGTGTGATTTCCTGACCGGCTCTCTCTGTACAGCCTCCCAAGATTATGAAATATTTTCAGAAATTATCAGCGATATTAGTAAGTCTGTTTGTTTATTTATTTATTTATTTTTCCTTTAAAGCCCTTTCAACTTATTTATTTTATTTATTTATTTATTTTTCCTCTAAAGGTCCTTTCAACTTTTATTTATTTATTTTTATTTCTTTTTATAGCTAAATACTCCTCTGACGCTTCAGCACCTGATGATTCATTCCATTTCCTGGCCGATAACATATGTACCCCCAGTCAAGAACGTATTGTAGTCGCAGAGTTAGAGGCTTTAGTAGGTCCTAATATCGGTAAGCGGTTGTTTTAATGTCTCTGTATATATATAATATATATATATATATATATATATATATATATATATATATATATATATATATATATATATATATATACACTGCTCTTCTCTAATACAATTTCTTTTTAAAACTATAGATGCTGCACCCCTTTCAAAGACTGTCAAAGCTGTACAATTAAACCCTTCAGATCCTGATAAAGTCTGGACTTTGGAAGACTTTGTTGTCAACAAACCAGGGCCCCCATTAGGGGTAAACAAAGTGCTAAGAAGACTCCAGTACGCCCTAAAAAGACTGTCATGGATCAGTAGTCACTCCTAAAGATCAATTTATAATCCCCCGCAAAAGCTCATGATGCGTATATTAATACTTATATATATATATATATATTTTTTTTTTTGAAAAAGTGTACATCTCAATAAGTCTTTTTTTTTTTTTTTTTGAAAAAGTGTACATCTCAATAAGTCTCTTTGTTTTTATCTTATATAGCCCCACAAAAGAAAAAGTCCTGTAGACCTGGAGCAGTCGGAGCGCCCCCAACACAGCCCAGTTCCTCCAAGTTCTGCAAAACCCCAGCATCACCAGGGGATGTAGGGGTCAAGAGAAAATTAATTACTGACAGTCCTAAGAAGACTCCTGCACATCCTAAAGAAGCCATACAGGGACCGATAGAATCCTCTACAACCCATTACAGCCCTTGTAGAGCTACCTCTCACGGTACGTATATTAAGACCTATATATATATATATATACATATATTTTAAAGCGGAGGGTTTTTTTGCCAACTCAACAATCCTCGATGTGTTTTTTTTATCTTATTCAGCACCACAAAAGAAGAGAGGGCGTTCCCCCCCGATACTCTTGCACCTCACCTGGAAGCTCTAAGGTCTACAAAACCCCTGAGAGGACATTAATCATTGATGATCCCCATCCGAAGAATGTCTCTGTAGCTACCCAGACTGAATCACTGCCGTTCTTTGTTTCAGATAATCTTAACCATCTCAGCCTTATCTTACAACTCCTAGAAGGTAACATTGAACAAATTATACCTGTCTTAAGATCATTAAAAAACTTGTCTGATAAAAATGTCTAAAAAAGATAGCATGAAGAGGGACAATACTGCCGATGTTCATACCCTGCTTAATGCTAAAAAGACTACTGTTAATACATCGCTAAGACCCCTAGGACCTGTTCTAGATGATGCATCTAATTTAGAACTTATCAATAGTTTGGTAGCTGATTTAAGTTGTCCTCCTTGTAATATTGAGGATGTAACACAACTGGTTTCTGAAACGTGTGCAAACATCCCATTACCTGTTTTGAATGAAGAAAAACCCCCATGTACTCCTATTGCTGTAAAAGATGAAAGCTCTGTCGTTAATCCTTTGTATGATCTAGAGTGTTTGGATGATGCTTTAGCAAAATTGGCTGCCGCCTGCACTGTCGATAATGAAAGACCTGGTACTTCAAAATTGTCTGCCCCCTGCACTGTTGATAATGAAAGATCTGGTACTTCTGGTATGTCAAGACCTAATAACCCTTTGCCTGTAAATGCTAAAACTACTTCAAAATCGTCTAACCCCTGCACTGTCGATAATGAAAGACCTGGTACTTCAAAATTGTCTGTCCCCTGCACTGTTGATAATGAAAGACCTGGTACTTTGGGTATGTCAAGGCCTGCTACTCTACCGATCCAAGGAGGTGGCCTTATAAGAGATGTGAAAACACTAAGAATGGGTTACAGATTATTCAACGCCCTCGCTTTAATAACACAGAGTTGAGGTACAGGTTTAATTTCAGACGGCTGTATGATCTTGGTTCTTATGGTGAAATGTTTGTTGTAATGCATGAGGTTTTAGAAAGTATGATAGCTGCAATTAGTGAAACCCTGAAACCTGACGACGTTGTACAGCTAGAGTTAAGGGCTGATTCGCTGGATATCCCGGTATTCCTAAACATGACTGGTGCTACTCTGTCAATTGATGAATTTCTCCTTCATATTGAATCCCTACTGCAAAGTCATAGTTCAATTCTGGCTGATGAGACCCTGATGTTTGTAGTGAATGTTATCCGATGCCCTCGAGGCGGTGGAGTGCGGCGGGGTTTATCAACCATTATGAGCAGTGATATCATTAAAAAGAAAGCCCAACATCTCATCATCTGTTATAACAAAGACGATCAGCTGTGCTTTTCTTACTGTTTAGCGGGTTTGATGCTTCCTAAAGGTGATAGAACTCATAGTGCTTGTATGGTTGAGGGGTTAAAAATGCAAGAAGCAGTGGGCTTGACTAAAGATCAGATGGTTTCATTTGCAGACATTTCTAAATTTGAACAGCTTCTTGAAGTTAAAATTGTAGTGTTTTACAGCTGTACTGAAACAGAGACTTTAGCAAGATACGAAACAACCCCCCAGCTTAAAGCAAAGACGGTGTTTCTGTTTTTTCATGACCAACATTATTACGGCATTGTAAATTTTAAGGCTTTTCTGGGTGCCCGTTACATGTGTAAGCACTGCTACACTGTCTATAGCCACAAGGCAGGCCATCAATGTGAGGGCTATTGCAATGTTTGCTTTCAAGACTCCTGTGTTCCGGATCCTCGGGGGAAAGTTAAATGTGATGAGTGTCATAGAATTCTCATAAGTCTGCTTGGACCCCTTCCACTGTTACTTTAGATCTGATGTTTTCACATTGTGATACCTTGAAACTGTGTGAATCCTTGTTGTAGGTTAGTCACTATCAACCCTGATAAACCAAAAAAGCATATGTGTTTAGCAGCGCAGTGTAGGACATGTAAGGTACCGCTGGACCCTGACTCACCACATAAATGCTTCATAACCCCTCTCAGGGCACCTGAAGTGTCTCCGAATTATGTCTTCTATGATTTTGAATGTAGACAGGAGGATGGTGTTCATGTACCCAGTTATCGGCACTGCATCCATTTGGATGGTGTCGAATGGTCTTGGGATGGAGAGGATTGTGTGAAGGCCTTCTTTCAGAGATACCGTAATTACCGGTATAAAGACTATACTTTTATAGCGCATAACTCAAAAGGTTATGATGGTTATCTGCTTATGAATCATCTAGTACACAATGCCATTACCCCTCAGATTATATCTCAGGGCAGCAAGCTGATGTGTTTCATTGACAAAACTTTCAATATGAGGTATATTGATTCTTTGAACTTTTTACCTATGCGTCTGAGCGCTATGCCTAAAGCGATGGGATTTGACGCCTCTAAAGGGTATTTCCCACATTTCTTCAATACTGCTGAAAACCAGACCTATGTAGGACCGTACCCGGATCCTAAGTACTACGGCATTTACCAGATGATTGCCAAAGACCGTGAGGACTTTTATGCATGGTATGCGACCGTTAAGGACGGTGTGTTTGATTTCAAAAAGGAGATGGTGTTTTACTGTAAGAACAATGTCGAGATTTTAAAAGAAGATTGTATTTGTTTCAAAACAGAAGTTTACAAAGTAGGCGAGATTCACCCCTTCCAATGCACTACAATTGCCTCCTTGTGCATGGCTATGTACAGGACCAAATTCCTGCCTCAGAAAACAATAGTTATTGTACCCGCTGATAATTATGCAAAGCAGCAGAAGAGTTTTTCAAATGCTTCAATACAGTGGCTGTTGTATGTTGCTGAAACTGAAAATATATACATTCAGCACGCATTGAACGATGGGGAGAAACAGTTTCGGAGATATTTTGTGGATGGTTACGCGGTTGTAGATGGTGTTCCTACAGCCTATGAATTTGCAGGCTGTTTCTTCCATGGCTGTGCCGAGTGTTACGACTCTAATGACCGCCATCCTTTAACTAAGGAATCATGCGGGACGATGTTCCAGCATTTTAACGCAAAGGTTAAGATGCTGAAAAAGGTCCATGGTCTAGATGTACAGGTGATATGGGAACATGAATGGAATGCTTTAAAAAAGCAGGATCCATCGGTTCAGACTTGTGAGTAAATATGAGGGTCCAGAACGCCTTAATCCTCGCGAGGCCTTATACAAATGCTATCACGTTGCATTATGTAGCTAAAGAAAATGAGAGGATAGAGTACTACGATTTCACAAGTTTGTACCCCTTTGTCAACAAGACCAAGACGTATCCCATAGAGCACCCCACCATAATTTATCACGACTTTGAGGATTTGAGTAATTACTTTGGTCTGTTTAAATTAACAGTGTTGCCCCTAGGGGTCTGTATTTTCCGGTGCTCCCCTCTAGAATCTGTGGTAAACTGATGTTCACCCTTTGTCGCACTTGTACAGAGACACTAAATCAGACAGAATCGTGCACCCATGATGATGATGAAAGATCCTTAACAGGAGTGTGGTGTTCTGTGGAGGTGTTCAAAGCCCTTGAGAAGGGTTATACAGTGACAAAAATACATGAAATTTGGCATTTCCCTCAGACTTCTGATACTCTGTTTACAGGGTATATCAATGCACATCTGAAGGGTAAGCAAGAGAGTTCTGGGTACCCTTCTCAATGTATTGATGACCAGAGCAAAGAGAAGTACATCAGCGATTAACTTCTCAAAGAAGGTATAGCCCTAGACCCATTACAGTGAACCCTGCCAAAAGACAGATTTCCAAACTGTTTCTCAACAGTCTTTGGGGGAAGTTCGGGCAGAAAACAAACCCTTTATCCACGACTTTGGTTAGAAACCCTGCAGATTTTTTTCAGTATGTGTTTTCAAAACGCTATAAGGTTTCCCATTTTCTCTTTGTCGGTGAAAACGTGGCCCAAGTGCAGTGGCGCTACGCTTCTGACTCGTTCACACCCCCTGGTAATGTAAACATCCCCCGCTAGGTGATTATCTAGGGGAATTGACCAGCGAGTTTAAACCGGGTGATTACATTACAGAATTTGTTTCAAGGGGTCCTAAAACATACGGCTATAACACAAAGGACGGCAAAACATGTCTGAAAATTAAGGGCATAACCCTTAATTACGAAAACTCCAAAACTATTAATCTCTCATCTCTGAAAGATTTGGTTCAGAATTTCGTGAGTCCTGATCGAGACACCCCTCCTGAAAAAATCTTGATCGAAGGGACCCAAATTCACAGAAATAAAAAAGAGTTTCAGCTAGAAAATAGACCACACAGGAAAACTTTTCAGATTGTGTACAATAAGAGAGTATTGAAGTCTGACTACACCACATTGTCCTATGGATACTGAAGGAGGTTTCGATATACGTCTTTCCATCCCTTTTGCAGCGATCATATCAGGACCCTCTAGTTCAGGGAAAAGCTTTTTTGTGAAAAAACTTTTAGAAAACTCTTCACAGATTCTGTCGCAAATTCCTGAGAATATAATATACTGTTATAGTTACTGGCAAAAATTATACGATGAATTACCTTGTAAATTTCCCAATTTAAAATTTGTTGAAGGTATACCCGCATCTCTCTGTGATGATTCCTTACTCCCCCCTAACAAAGTCAATTTAATCATTATTGACGATTTGATGGAGGCAGCTAGTGAAAATGATGAAATACAGAAAGCCTTTACAAAATACACTCACCATAGGAATTTATGTATATTATATCTAGTACAAAATTTGTTTTTTCAGGGTAAAATGAGTCGTACCATAAACTTAAATGCTAATTACATGATTATTTTTAAAAATCCCAGAGACAAGCTGCAGATTAACACCCTAGCGAGACAGATGTACCCGCGAAACTCTAATTTCTTTTTAGAAGCTTTTGAAGATGCAACAAAACAACCATACGGTTATCTCTTGGTAGATTTAAAAGCACAGACCCCTGAAGATTATCGGTTATGAACAGGTTTGTTCCAACCTGATTGGCCTGCCACCTATATTATGAAAAAACCTAAGGCTAAGAGGTTATAAAGTGCTGTAGATGCTTAAAAAGATTATTTTATCAACAGCAGACAACATGTCGGCTAGAATAAAAAGAAACCTCCCCCACTTAAAAAGGTTAGTCAGCGGCTCTTCTCCCCAGAGAAGAATCGTTTTACAAGAGGCCTCTGATGATCTTATCAAATCTATTGTTGAAATAGCCATAAACACTTTAAGGGGGAATATTCCTTTGACCAAGGCCCAATTAAAAAGACTTAAAAAAGAAAAAGTTGTAATAAAGAAGTTATGTAATAAGAAACAACCTCTGAAAAAGAAGAGAAAAACAGTAAACCAAAAAGGAGGTTTTATAGGTTCTTTGTTAGGCATTGCCATCCCTTTTTTATCAGATCTTTTAACAGCAAGACGTTAAAAGTATGGAGTATGCTCAGAAAATGTACCTCGTACCCTAACAACAGATTGACAGACTACGACAAGGCCCCTCCACTTCGCCTGAACCTATTAGAAAAGCAGTGGAAAGTCGCCTTGATAACGATATGAAAAGTGTGTTACTGAGAACTGATATTAGCGATTATGAAAAAATTAAACTATATACTGCTTTTTTACAAAGGTATCTGACCTTGATTAAACAGGATGAAAAAGAAACTAATACTTTAACACTGTTAACCCCTCCTAATGATGTTGTCACTGATAATACAACTGGGCCCCAGGCACCTCCTCAAGATGGACAGAGTACTGCTCAAGAGAAAGTTTCTCAGATAGAGGATTATGTTATGAGAAGCGTCCCTCACAGATCCAAGAGGAATGCTGAATTTATTTTACAGGCCATGACCCAGAACTCTAGTACTACTTCGTGGAATGATCAAGGAGAGTTTATTTTAAGGGGTAATGTGGTGAGAGGAACCCATATGGTTGATTTAATTAAAACAGCTACCGGGGTCAGTAATGTTACAGATCGTAGGGCCCCCGCAGGTTGGGATGAATTCCTAGAGGGTCTAGCATTCATAAATATCCCTAATTCTGTGATCCCTAATACCCGCAGCCGTATGCAGGCCTTTAAAATTACACCTCTTAAGAGCTCCAGAAGGAGGAAAAAGAGAAAAAATGACTGGGAAGACTATTAATTTGTAAATCTTTTTTTTCTTGTGTATTTTCAATGTTTGCTTTTTATGTACATATGCATGTGTCAAATATACTTGTTGATTTTTTTAATGAATACATTCAATAAAAAAATATATTGTTTAAGGATTTATTGTCTCAAACAGCATTTTTATTTAACATTTAAAACATTTGTTTTTAAAAGCCTGACAGGAATTTACACACTGTACACACACATCGTCACACATATATTTTGATTTAGAGGAATATATTTTTTGAATGAAATTGTAGACCATATAATCGTTTTTATCAACATTTTCACTATATAGTTTCAGGATTTCACGGAAGGCAAGACCTTTAGAACGGTGATATAAGAAAAAAACACAATGATGTCCACATGTAGCGGTCTTTGGTCCTTGTAGCTGTTGGTTGTTGAATACAGACTGTGTAGAGTTTTTGAATAAAAATTCCATAATAGTTTTAGGAAAATAGCCGAAATCTGGGGGGTAACCGTATGAGTCAAAAAATTCACCGTTCCCATCTTTTAAATAAAGTCCCAGCCAATGTTCCCCTGGATAATTCTGAAGATAAGTATTCACGATGATCAAAGTAGGATTTTTATTAATTTTCCCCTTAGGCAGTTGGTCACATGCTAAAACCCCATAAAAACTCTTTTGTGTAAAAGGGTTATGTGACAGGCTGGCTTGCAGTGGTGACGTCACGGACCAGGAAGTAACTGAGTCAAACAATGGATGGGCGGGTGAAGCTGAGTGCAACGGCACTCAGCTGGATTTATTAATAATTAAACAAAACATTTAAACAAAACACAAAACAAAAAGGCACAAGGGCCAAACGAATAAACAAGTGCTGTTTAGCAGTCGTTCTCAAATGTCGTTATTTCTGCTCGCTCGCTCTCTCTCTCCGCTCCCCGTACTCTCCTCTGTACACTCTCCCTCCAGCACGGACAGCTGCCGGTTCTTATACTCTGGCCGAGGGGTTAACTAGCTGTTAATTATCTTATTACCCCTCGGCCACAGTCTGCATGCGTTTGGTAAGGATGTATGACTGTCAGCTAGTTAAATAATCAGTAGCTGATCAGTCATGCATCCTCACAAGGTTTTTAAATATAAATAATAAAAGACGCTGCGCTTTTATCCGCGCCGCAAACAAAAATACAAATAATAATAAATAGGGGCGGGACACTCTGCCACAGGTTACTAGTTTGTATTGAGGTAAGTTGTAAAGTATTCATGGTCACGCTAAATGACTCAATTTCATTTAATCAGTAATCAAAGAGAACAGCTCTTTGTTGGGAGACCTCTATGATGTTCTCAAACACAGCATAGATGATTAGGTTTACAGTGTCCGGCAGCGGGACAGAAAAGCGCATTTCAAGAAGCATGTTTCCTGTTTTAACTAGAGAAAAGTGATCCCCTGCTTCTTGGTCAGGGGTTAAATCAAAAGCATAAAGGGTTTACCCCTAGAGTAATCGGAACAATCGATAATCAGAGGTTTGTCTTTCAGATGTCTTCCAGTGGCCTGTATTAAACTATAATACTAACTAACAGAGTTGTGCGTGTTCGCATAGTTGGGTTGAAAAGGTTTTGAGGGTATTTGTTCTCCATCAACATACAATGCTATAAAGTTGGCATCAAAATGTTTAAAGTTAAAAGGATTTTTTACATAATCACCACTAAAGGCATCGTTATCTGTTAAACCTACGACTACAAATTTAGGCAGTTGCCCCAGAGACATGTTTTCTTGATTACTAACTCTGAGCCCTCTGGGGATACTATAAACCTTGACTGCGACCCTTTCAATAGGATATTTAGCATTTGAAGTCATCACGGCCTGAGCATGTCCTATTTTCACATCCGGAGACACTAACTTTCTTGACATAAAGAGAGGCTTCTAAAAGGTGAAGTTTGTATTGGTTTGCATCGCCTGCCATTAAACAAAACCACTAGCCCTAATCATTTTAATTTTTACATCAATGCCGTTTAACATGAGTTTTTCTTGAAAAAAAATATCAGAATGTAGAGGTCCTAAAAGTTCAAATACATGACTTCTTCGGGTATAAACACATCTTTGTCTTAAACCTTCGTTTGCCCCTGCAGGATCTCCAACATCCATATTGCCAGCGGTGTCTTTAAAATACATCCCAGCCGAAAATTGAGATTCCAAGGTTTCCTTACCATAATTGAGCAAGACTTCTATAAGACTTCTATAAGGATATGTGCTACTACTCTGGCTAATTAATCTTTCACCTAAGGAAGCGTCTACTTGTGAGAAAATTGTAGATATAGGATAGTTGATAATGCTTACAGGGCTATTGACATTTAGATCAGTGTTATCTGCTTTTGTGATTTTACAGGCGAGTCTTAAAAGAGTGTTATTTAAGTCCAGATAATCCTCCCCGCTTCCTGCAATATAAAATTCAAGAGGGCGGTGTCCGAAAGGGCAGAGAGCGGTGATATTTCAACATAAAGGCTTTTATCTATACTTGTCTGGGTGTAAGGCACGGTGAATAAATCCAGTTCAGATTTTACACATTCTTGAGATAAATGATGTACTAGAGCCATGTTTTAAAAGATGTTTCTAGTTTTCTTTTTACGACGAGCCTTCGTTTTTTAACAGACCTCTTCCTCCGCGATCTGCTGCTTAATGCTTTAGAAGGTGCTCATCTAGCCCTTTTACGGATCGGCTTCGAGCTCCTGGAGGACTGGGACGTTTTTTCTATAGCCTCTTGACATCACCATGACCCTGATTGGGGCTCCTCATGGTTGTGAGTGGCGAGGATGTTATCAATGTTCGACACCACATCTTTCACAATGTTTTTAGTCAGCTGACTTTAAATGAGGTTTAGCTATATCAAAACCCTTCTAAGTAAAGGCATAGCTTTTCTAAAAGCCCTCTGAATATACCCCGATCCCTGCCCTGTACATTACCTTTATCAGTTTGCAATTTTTGGGTGAACGACCGCTTTCAAGGATTTTCTTGAAAGCCTTTGTCACACACACAGCTGTTTTGTTTTTTAGAGGTTGAACCCATGCAAATTTGGATAAAACATCTATGCATGTTAACATAAACTTGTTGCTGTTATTTTTCTTTGACAGACTAGACATATCTGCTAAATCAGCCTGCCATTGATCGTCAATATTAGATACAAATACACAGTTTCTTTTAAAGTTTATTCTAGAGGGTTTACGTAGGGTGTAAGTGTCTTGTTCAGATAACCATTCAGCTATATCCTTATCACTAACCCTACACCCCTCCTCCCTAAGAACTCTCTGTAGAGACTGTCGGCCTCCAAACCCCCTGGATTTGAAACATCATAGTAAATTCATTTCATTTGCTGAAGAGTCATCCCTTCAGAAAAAAAGTCAAACAAATGCGGTGATTGTAAAGTACAAAAGGATTTATTCACTCAGTTTAATTATTAACAATTATAACTGGATACTTTAAACGACGCATAAACAGGCGGCATTGTCTTTCATAGTAATGCATTAAACAAGATACAGTATCTTTTACAGCTCTAGAGTATATCAGTATTCAAACCATTGACGAGATGATAAAGACAGGCTTCAGACACGTATGTATACAACACAAGTAAATACTCCCATTTACAGGGGTACACATTGTAAAACATTTCAGGGATCAGCGCCGTTAGAAAAACATTTAAAGGTATTTCACATTTTACAGAATCAGCAATCATTTCAGCCCAATATTTAGGATCCACCAAGCGTGTATTTCAAGCGCCGCTCTTTTTAGCTCAGTGAAACGCTTTGCATCGACAGACAAGGGGTTTTAAAGAGGTTCCGACAAACCAATTTGTCAACTACGAGTTCAAACAGAAGACCCTCCAACTCACTCTGCATTCTGTCCCGAGTCATGCGGTTCCCCATCTTCAAAGTCAAAAGCACCGTAATAAGTTAGAGGAGCCTGGGGTTCTGTAAAGTTTCTGTGATAGAAAGATCTAGTTATCTTGTTAACCACTTCTTGAGTCCTTTCATCCAGGTCCTGTTGCAGCTGCTGAAGCTTCTCTTTTATGTAAGGTTCAGGTCTCAGTTCAATTAAACAATCCTCAATCAGCTTCTGAATCTTGTTCAGAGGTAGGAAAAAATCGAGTAGATGAAAAGCCTTAGAAACCAGAAACTTTAACCAAGGTACGTGTATTTTAGCTATTATTTCTTCAAACCTCCTGTTGAAATAACCATAGTCCGCTTCAAAGAGACAGCTATGACATCTCTGGCTGGGGTGGTCCATGGCACAACCGGCACAATTTTTCTGCAGATCCCGGTCTATGATCACTTCCAGTAGAGAGGCCAGAAGGCCCTTGACAATCTTGAGGATTCTTGTGAATGTCACTCCGTAAAGGCTGTCGGGGTCGTCGTGATCCTCCGGGGGTTCTGTAGGAAGAGCGTGAGCCAATGGTATAAAGACAGGCTCGGTTGGAACCTCCGGCTCCGTAGGAGGGTTGGTAGGAAGACTCTGGTCCGGCAGATCGTAAGAAGGTGGAAAACACCCTTTTTCAGATACACACCATTGCCATGGCGCCTCAGGATCTTCAGCGTCCCTATTCTCTGGAACGTAATCAAAATTAAACCACTCGTCGCAAGAGCTGTCTGAAATATAGCCAAATGCTGCGGAAGCCATGCTGACGGTACTTCTCTTTTAAGCAGTATGAACCTTGAATAAGAAACACCTTTTTTATTAGAACCTTGAAACAAGCCCCTCCCATAGATAGCGTCATACCCTACAACATGTCCAAACATGCCAGCTCTCTACCAACTCTCAGCAATGAGGATGCGGGGTCGAAGTCCTCCACCTGCTAACATTTTTCTAAATTACATTTTGATATACATACGTCATTTTATACAACATGCTTTCTCTTCTTTCTGTTTTTCTGTCTTTTCTTTGTAATAGTCTATAAACTAGGGGTACAACAAACGCCATTTTTAGGGGAGGGTTATATTTGACGGACGTCCGGTTAATATCAGAAAAAAAGGGATGGGTCATAAGGGATCATAAATCACCCAAAAGCGTGGGAAAAAGGGGCGAGGCTTTAGGGCCATAAATCACTCAAAGTGTGGGAAAAAAGGGGAGGGGCTAAAGGGCCATAAGTCAATCAAAGCATGGGAAAAAGGGGAGGGGCTTAAGGGCCATAAATCAATTAAAGCGTGGGGAAAAGGGGGAGGGGCTTAAGGGTCATAAATCACTCAGAGGCGTGGAAAGGGGTGGGACTTAAGGTCATAAATCAACCAATAGGGGCGGAACTTGGGTCATAAATCAATCAATATGTGTGAATGGGGCGGGGCTTATGGTCATAAATCAATCAAATGGGCGGGGCTTAGAAAAGTGACAGACGCTGTACCGCCTTTACTACTCACACACACTCACACACACACACCACACACACACACACACACACACACACACACACTGACACACACACACACACACACATATGAACATCTATTTTACAAATCAAAGCAAGAAAATGTAAGTAAAGAAACATCTGAACAGACATCAGTTTACAACATACATATTTATAAAACAAACGAGCAATACATTTTTAACTTTTCAACAGCAATCGGTTTATTACCAGATGCGCAAAAGCAATTGAACAACGTAGATAAACTTAGAAGAAAACATTTTACAGAAGCGCACAGCACAAGAAGTTATAAAAAAAGTCTAATTTCTTTTCTTTTTGCTTGTTTTTCGACAAAATGGTATACCTTTACCTTGATTAAGAAAATGCTCTTCTCCACGCCGCCTTTCTGCACAGGGCACAGCTGTTCATAGTTTTATTTTTATTGCACTTGCCAACCTGCATTGGCGTCTCTTGCTGCTCTCAGTGGGGTTGCCAGCTTCAGCTGTGGGTACACGCAGCAGTTTCTCTCTGTTCCAAATGCTTCTTGAAGTTCTTGTGCTAACTGTAAAATATATTCTCTCCTTGGTAAATTCTGCTCCATTCATTCTTTGTAAAGTACCCAATACATTGTAAAACACCTGAACAGGCCACCGTCAGGAGCCAGCTTTCATGGAATACTTCCGTGCCATCTGATCCAAACATCAATTTCATAAAGTGGGCCGAAGCGATCAAAAAAGGCACCAAGTTAGAAGCAAGAATTGTGTGAACTTAGCACTGTGTCACTTTGTAACGGTCCCATCTGGTTTGGTTTCCCAAAGCATAAGTTGGACTGCAATCAGTCTCCCTGCTGATTAAATAAGTTCACGTTTCATGATTGGAGAAATTTTGGACCATTTGTCATTTGTATAAATGAGTTCTTCCAAACACACGGAATCTGTACCAGCAGGTACATGTAGAGCAGGGATGCCCAATCCTGGTCCTGGAGGGCCGGTGTCCTCCTGGCTTTTGTTCCAAGTGCCCCCTAAATTACTTAATTGGACCAATCAAGCACTTATTAGAAGCTTAATTGGTCCAATTAAGCAATTTAGTGTACAGTTGGAACAAAAACCAGGAGGGACACAGGCCCTCCAGGACCAGGATTGGGCACCCCTGATGTAGAGGATAAATATACAACACCTCCCGGTTTGATGAGCAGTAGTTACATGTAGTACATAGAATGCCATGACTTTTTGTGACTGAAACCATGCAAGATACTTCAGGACAAATTTCAGACAATTTGGTGAGAAACTCTGCAACATGTTGCTGCTCACCTCTATTGAAAGGTTCTCCTAAGAAGTGACAAATATCCACAGTAGCATGTTAGTCTCCTTCAAGCTTTTCAACTTCGGACAATAAATCCTCTGAGCCGATGGTACTCTTCAACTGCAGTTTGACATGCATAGATGCAGGTGGGGTCAAAGTTGATAAGGTGGATACCGCTTAAGGAAGTAACTGTGGAAAGTGCAATGAAACTTTGTCCATAGGAGAAAATGGAGTTACCACAATCCATCATAACTGTTTTTAGAGTCATCCCCTGACATTTGTGAATGGTGATTGCATGAGCACCAATGACTGTGAACTGCTCTTGAACAATGTAGACTCTATCCATGATTTCAAACTTTGAACATTATTATTATTATTATTATTATTATTATTATTATTATTATTATTATTATTTATTTCTTAGCAGACGCCCTTATCCAGGGCTTAATTTACAATTGTAAGCAAATACATTTCAAGTGTTACAGTACAGGTAATACAATACGAGCAAGATAAATACAATGACAAGTTCAAGCAAGTACAAGTGTGACAAAATACAATTCAATACAGCAGATAAGTGACAGTGATAGTTACATCAAGATATGATTAAATACCAAATACTACAGTTTAAACATATGGCAGGTTACAGTACTCTGAAGTACAGGATTAAATGCAGTAAAGTAGGGGCAGGTAAGAGTAAGTAAAGCAAATTTAAGGAAGGGTGAAAGTGTCCTAGGGGAAACAGAGGAGTTCTACAGGTGCTGTCTGAAGAGGTGAGTCTTAAGGAGGCGCTGAATGTGGTCAGGGACTGGGCGGTCCTGACATCTGTAGGTAGGTCATTCCACCACTGCGGAGCGAGGGTGGAGAAGGAGCTGGGCTCTGGAGGCAGGGGAGCGAGAGGAGGTAGAGCCAGTCTTCTAGTGCCGGCGGAGCGGAGAGGTCGAGTGGGGTGTAGGGAGAGATGAGGGTCTGGGAGGTAGCTGGGTGCAGTCTGGTCAAGGCATCTGTAGGCTAGTACAAGAGTCTTGAACTGGATGCGGGCGGTGATCGGTAGCCAGTGGAGTGAGCGGAGTAGTGGAGTTGCGTGGGAGAAGCGAGGCAGAGAGAACACCAGGCGGGCAGCAGAGTTCTGGATGAGCTGGAGCGGACGGGTGGCGGCCGCAGGGAGGCCAGCCAGGAGGGAGTTGCAGTAGTCTAGGCGGGAGAGTACCAGGGCCTGGACCAGGAGCTGGGTGGCTGAAGTTGGTGAGGAAGGGTCGGATTCTTCGGATGTTGCTCAGGAAGAATCGGCAAGTGCGTGCCAGAGTGGAGATGTGCTGGGAATAAGAGAGGCAGGGTCCAGGGTGACTCCGAGGTTCTTAGCGGAGGAAGAGGGAGAGAGTGTGGTAGATTCCAGAGGAACAGAGATAGAGAGATCAGAGGAGGGGAGGAGGAGGAAAGAAAAGGAGGTCAGATTTAGAGAGGTTAAGTTTGAGGTGATGCGAGTGCATCCAGGAGGAAATAGCAGACAGACAGGTAGAGATACGGGAGGAGATGGTGGAGTCAGAGGAGGGAAGGAGAGGAAAATCTGAGCATCATCAGCATAGAAATGGTATGAGAAACCATAGGATGCATGAGGGGCCCAGGGAGCGGTGTAGAGAAATGTTGAAAGGTATGGGTGACTCCATTGTTAAATTTGATGGTTATGGTTTTGAGCATACTTATGTTTTCCAGATAGTAGGAAATTGATGAGACCAGTGGCAATGTCAATGTTCTTGCAAATTTGCTTAATACAAATGCAAATGTGATACATTTACTACCAAACTAAATACAAATGCAAATATGTGACAAATGCTAAATGGACTTCAAATACTTTCCCATACAACAAATGTTAATTTATTAACATGAATTTGGCAGAGGCTTTTATCTAAGGTGACATACAAGGAAAGCAGTTTATATAAAAACAACATAAACACAGTAATCACGTAGTTCCTAATAATTAACAGGTTTGTACCAATATAGGAAGCAAGTTACATAAAACTGATTTGTGTTCCAACTGAGCTTTAAATTTACGAATTGAACCCTCAATTGAATGAATAAAATGTCTAATCAGAGCATTTGAATTATTTGTAGAAATGGCTGGCTGGCTGCACAGGCCTCAATTAACACTAATCTAGGACTACCTAATGTTAACTCAGGTAAAGTAGTCCAAGATTAGTGCTGATCAGGGTTTGTGAAAGCAGCCAAAAGAGTTGGATATTTCAAGTTATGTCTAACATTGCATTAAGTCACTAATTATTTGTTCAATTGGGGGATCAATTTAATAATTGAGAACTCAGTTGGAACACAAACAGCATACACAGTGGGCCCATGAGGACCAGGTTTGTGAAAAACTGACATAAATGATGAGATATATGTATATATTTATATATGTGTGCATTGCACAATTATTATTTTTCTTATTTTGTTTGTTATGTTTAATAAACATGAAGTTCTCAAAAGTGTCCTTTAGTTTGCATCTTTCAGGTTAATCAACTTTACCAGCAATACTGAAAAGTCTCTATACTTTATTATGAGCATGTGACAGAGAGAGAAAGGATCGATGCTGTAAATCTCCCTCCCAATTAGAAAGGGCTGTGTAAGGGGAAGGTAAGCTGCCTCCTAGATCTGCCACCTGGTGTTAGGTGGAAACCAGAAGGTAACCATATTAGGAGGGGCGTAGCTGCAAGTACTCAGGACGATTCCATTGCAGTCAGCTGTGGGGCAGCCCTCTATTGGAGAAACCAGGCGACGGGTTGATTGCAGGGAGGAGTTTTCTGGGTACAAAGGGGAAGCAGCTACGTCAGTACCTCCCCTTGCTCTGAGGCAATAATTGACCGGCCGAGCTGGTGTATGTTTGTTTTGTTACGTGTTGTTTTTGTGTTTTCGTAGAGGAGCAGGAGGACGGGAGGCTGTCGACGGTGGCCCTGAAGTGCAAAACACAACAACATTAAGGAAAACGCTGCAACATTAAGGAAAAGCATAGCGACATTAAGGAAACGCTGCAACATTAAGGAAAACACAACGACATTAAGAAAAACACAACAACATTAAGGAAACGCTGCAACATTAAGGAAAACACAACGAAATTAAGAAAAATACAACAACATTAAGGAAACGCTGCGACATTAAGGAAAACACAACGAAATTAAGAAAAACGCTGCAACATTAACTTCAAACCGGAAGGGTAGGTACATAGGAAAGGGTTCCACATCACTGATAGGAGGAACAACCTGTCAATCACTGTGCTGTGGAACTGTGTGATGAACACAGTCCATATTAATACAATATAACGTCCCTGCGCTTTGTCCTTAATATCTTGTAAGGTGTATATATATATATATATATATATATATATATATATATATATATATATATATATATATATAGAAAGATATTTGTGTGTAAATACACAGGAATGGGTAAAAGCGGACCAAGTTAAACCTGCGGACGGGGCATTTAACCTGCTCCGATCATCTTAACCAACATCAATCGATTCCTCCTTGCCAGCTTAATAAAAAAATTAAAAAACATATTTTAGCACTTATAGGCTACTTTATTATTATCATTATTATTAATTAAAATCATTAACACAGTCTATTATATATATATATATATATATATATATATATATATATATATATATATATATATATATATATATATATATATATATATATATATATATATATATATATATATATATATATATATATATATATATATATATATATATATATAAGTGCTAAAATATGTTTTTTATTTTATTTTAGTATACCTTACATGATATTAAGGACAAAGCGCAGGGAAGTTATATTGTATTAACATGGACTGTGTTAGTCACACAGTTCCACAGCACCGTGATTGACAGGTTGTTCCTCCTATCAGTGATGTGGAACCCTTTTTCCTATGTACCTACCCTTTCGGTTTGAAGTTAATGTTGCAGCGTTTTTAATGTCGCTTGTGTTTTCCTCAATGTTGCAGCGTTTCCTTAATTTTGTCGTGTTTTTCTTAATGTTGCAGCGTTTTTCTTAATGTCGTTGTGTTTTCCTTAATGTTGTAGTGTTTTCCTTAATGTTGCAGCGTTTTTCTTAATGTTGCAGCATTTTCCTTAATGTTGTTGTGTTTTGCACTTCAGGGCCACCGTACTGTCGCTACAGAGCCAGCACTAACCCCAGAGCACACCCCTCATCGCACAGCACAGCACAGCACAACACAGCACAACACAGCACAGTGCACGCACCACAGTCCCCTTTGGAAAGAGCACAGTTTCGTGCACGGAGGATTGTGGTTAAGGAGTGCCTTTTTGTTTGTAATTTTTGGAACGTGGACCTTGTTTTGTTTTGCCCCGATTACCATCGCTGGTATCGGGGTTGATTATTTTTCTATTTGGTTTATTTTTGTGAATATTTCTGTTCTTGTTGGATTATTAAATTATTTTGTTTTGGGAGAATACGTTTGGACATTTGCAGTCTTTTGCACCACATCATTCATCCTGTCACAGAGCATTATTATTGAAAAGTGTTTAAAATGGAAATATTTTTTAAGCTTTCCCATGATTTGAAATTCAAATGCAAATTCTTATATTTCAAAATATACAAATACCAAGTCAAATGCAAATAGTTCAGCAGATTGCATTTAAATTATTATTATTTTTTTTTTAGTAGACACCCTTATCCAGGGCAACTTACAATTGTCAGAATAATATATCACATTATGTTTACATACAATTACCAATTTATCCAGTTGTTTATACTGAATCTAGGTGAAATACCTTGCTCAAGGGTACAACAGCAGTGTCCCTCACCCGGGATTGAACCCACAACCCTCAGACGAGACGATTTACAGACGAGGCTGAAGTTGGCTTCTTATTCGCCAGCTTCTCATTCGCTCAGCTTCTTATTTGCTGGCTTTTAGTGCATAAATGTATTTGTCTATGTTGAAGAAGTAGCCTTGCATTTAACAGGTTAAATCACATTGGGCCGCTGATTCTCTGCAGATACCCAGAGATCAGAGATTTAGACAAGGAAGCTACATGCCACTCTTGTGTGCAATTCCATTCTATGGTATCTACCCTAACAAACAGGAAACTAGAAATTTTCAGACAGGAAATCGAAGCTGGTCAGGCTTGGATGTAAGCTTAAAAAATTAATGCATTTCAACAACTGCGCAGTGACGCAGTGGGCTAAGGTCGTGTGCTTTTCAAGAACGTCATCTTGCAAGTTCAAACCATGGTATTTTTTTTTCTTTTTTTTTCACCCACTGTGATATGTGCTGTTTTAAAACATAAATAATTTGTTTAATATAAATGGTGTGGATATCAAAGTGCTTGCACTCCCTGGTATGTTTTGACATTGACCAACATGTGGAATCACACGATTGGTAGATGTCCAGTTATTTAGCGTTTCTGTTTGAATAGTCGCTACACACCCTTAAAAAGTAGACGGAAGAGGAAGAAGAAGGAGGAGAATGACAATTTTACCTTAGTTTGACGACTTATATCTCATTGTGTATAAGAGGTATGTACGTTTTTTTCCACATCTGAGGTAAGAAAGTTTCAGACTTTTGATACTGGTACAGATGGTAATTCTAAGTGATTCAGTTTTGCTGCTGCAACATGGTAAAAACAGCTAAACTCTTTGAGCTGTATAGAGACACTTGGTAGTTTCAAACAAGTTTTTCTAACTTGTACGAGGTACTACCGTTCCTCTCAATGAGCACTTGGTAGTTGCTTGAAAGTATCTGTAGAGATACCAGTCCGAGTCATCTCTTGACTGCATGCGGTGAATTCTGAAAAGAGCTGACAGTAGAATTTCATATTAATTAAAACTAACCTTGGCAGGTAAACAGGTTGTCTGACACCTGCTTGCACAGGGGATTTTTAGAGAGAGAGGTCATGCTTAGTTCAAGAATTGAAAAGCAAACATGAGTGTTACATTTAACTATATTTCTATAGCCTGGAGTTGGATGAAAATAGCTGAATCTATAACTACAGACTTGTGTCATTAACCGTCTTATAGTCTTTATCTAGCATTATTTTGTTACAACACATCTATATATGAAACAAAGCCAGCCTATTGAGTAGAAAGTCTTTTGTGTTATGGGAAATATATTTTAAACCCAGGTTGGAATAATTAGACAGAGTAGGTGTTGTATATTAAGACTTCTCTCTATATGTATATAATGTTATTCACTTGTATGCTGCATTAAGAAACTCCATGGTACTGAGAAAAAATCAGTTCAAAAGTTCACTTCACATATTTTGGAAGTGAGGAAGGGGCAGACATGAGATCATATCCAATTTAATTTTAAAGGAGTTACGGCATTTTTAAATATATTCACTTAAAAGATAATGGTTGTAAAACAAACCAAATAATTAGATTTAATTGGGTCTTCTGACGTATGAAGCGGAGAAAAAATTCTATAAAAGTTGAGGCAAGACTGCAGTTAATCATCACTTGACTTGCTAACTACAAGTTGCGTGGTCCATGCTTTGAAGATCTCTGAAAAAGCTTGTTGCTGTTTGGTCGTATTCTGAAGTCTCTGCCTTTTGAAGACGGTTCTTGGTTTTTGTGTTATATCCTACAACTACACTTCCAATACCATTTTGAATATACTGATGCATTGCTATAAGGTATAGGAATTATGTTTTAGCTTTAGAGAGTGATATATTGGATGCTCTAGGATTTAGTGGTGGGCGTTTTTAGCTTTTTTTGCTTAAGGGCAAAACATGTTATAACCATAAATGTATTGAAGTGGTAATGCTGTTATACTGTAATTGGATGTCTTTGATGGATGTGGTGTATTTAGTTATATTATTTTATTGCATGTTGTTGCTGATGAGAACCGCACGGCACTGTTCCGTCGCTGACTCGGGACCCGCCGTCGTTCCGTCTCTGACTCAGGAATTGCTGCTTCACTGCTCACACACTGGATCTGCTGCCAATGAGTTGCGTCGCCGCCTGTTCCGTCTCTGACTCAGGAATCGCTGGCTGCTCTCTGCTTACACACTGGATCCGCTGCTGCCGAAGTCTCTGATTGGCTAGCTGTGGAAAAAGCTGATCTTGTATTGGTTACAAAGAAACCCAGAAATGGCTGCCAAGAGAGCCCTTGCAAGGCATAGACTGATTAATAGTGCGACGCTGGCGCTCACCCACTAGCGCTGTAGCGGATGGTACCGAACACCGTGCGCACCGAGTACCGCGGACACCGTGTACCGTGCAGCACCGTGTGCCCGTGCACTAGTGTAGCAGTGACACCGAGCACCATGTGCAATGTAGCACTACCTGCACCGAGTACCATACAGCACCGTGCACTCTTGCACTAGCTCTGTAGCAGTGGCCAAGCACCGTGTGCATCACGTGTACCGAACACCGTGTGCACAAGTACCGTGCAGCACCGTGCGTTCGTGCACTAGCGTTGTAGCAGCGTGCACCGTTCTTACCAAGCACCGCGTGCATCGAGTACCGAGAGCACTATGTGCACCATGTACCGTGCAGCGCCGTGACTGTGCAATGAGCACCTTGTGCACAGAGATACCGAAGTACCAAGGGCTATCGCGCTGGCGGTACGAGCTAACCGAGGGGCAGCTACGTAATTCTGCCTACCCTAACCGCGCAGTCACACACCTGGTCAGTGCGTGGCGTGCACCAGGGGACACAAGGGCCGAAGCCGCGGTGGGCAAGTTGAAGCAGACAGCAGAAACCACGGTAGAATAGATAGATAGGGAGAGCACACTGTTTGTTTACAAGGCCCGAGTCACCGAGGTGGGCGGGCCTCACGAGCGGGCGAGGTCTATTCGACAGCGGGGATGCGGCAAGGCCTAACCCCATGGAGGAGAGCACGGCTGGAAGAGTCACTCAACAGCGGGGATACAGCAAAGCCTAGCCCCGTGGAGGAACTGTGTTCTCTCAGAAAGAAATAGACAACCACTCGCAGGTGACTGCATAGGCAGTCACTCACACACAACAGACAGATAACAAAGAGCGGCCTACCACGCAGCGAGGAGGTCGCTGAAAGACATAAAGGCGAAAGGCTCTGTCTTTTCAGAGTCATTGAACCAGCTTTTTAGCATGATTGCAAGGGAAATACAATCGACTCGATTCGACTCAAGAAGCTCTTTTCTATCAACACGCTCAGCTCAACACAGAGGTCTTACCATACCATCTTGAGAAGGAAAAAGAGAAATGGCTTCCTCAGGATGATAGTTTTATTTCTCAGTAGGCGGAACGAGTGCATCATCCCAGGAAGGGGCCTATCAGCAGCTCTGGTATAGAGAGCTCAGCGATACCTACCCAATGGGCAGGCATATCCCATACATAATGTTCGTTGGTGGTCATCTTCGAATTGAAAGGGAACCCATTTTATGAGTGCAATAAAGCAGTTCAGGGTGTGTGATATACTATAATATCAACACGCCCGTGTCTTATTGCTTACCCGACCTGCAGTTTTTAAGACTTTTCTTTGTAAAAGCATTAGGATCCTTATAATAAAAAATATGCAATCTAACAAAGACCGTTGTTGTTGTGGTTGTTGTTGTTGTTAATAATAAATTAAAGGGGCTCCTGAGTGGCACATCCGGTAAGTGCAGGATCGCCCTATAGCCTGGATGTCGTCGGTTCGAGTCCAAGCTATTCCATTGCCGACCGTGGACGGCGCTCCCAGGGGCGGCGCACAATTGGCCGGAGGGGGATGGCTTAGGTTGGCCAGGGTGTCATCGGCTTACAGCGCACCAGCGACCCCTGTGGTCTGGCCGGGCACCTGCGGGCTTGCCTGTAAGTTGCCCAGAGCTGCGTTGTCCTCCGACGCTGTAGCTCTGAGGTGGCTGCATGGTGAGCCTGCAGTGTAAAGAAGCGGCTGGCTGACGCACACGCCTGGAGGACAGTATGTGTTCATCTTCGCCCTTCCCGAAGTCAGTGCAGGAGTGGTAGCGGTGAACTGAGTCTAAAAATAATTGGACATTCTAAATTGGGAGCTGCTCTCTTCCCGGTCACATCCTCCCACTCCTGGGAGAGTTGAAGAGCCGGATAAAAGTAAACGCTTCTCAAGGAGTGACTTCAACCACATAAATACAAATTTTAACAAAAACTTTCGTCTTTAAAATTATATATATATATATATATATATATATATATATATAAAGAAAACTTTTGTAAAGGAGTGACTTCAACCACACACAAATACAATTTTTTAAAATAGTCAACAGCCATTTGAACATATTTCAATGGTGCGATCGATGATTTTTATCTCCTGAAGATAAAAAATAAATCTACTTGAATTTACTTTACACCTAAATAATGTCACATTAAAAACTTTTTTTCTGAAAAATGACAAATGACGTTTCAGTCCTTTAATCTTCATTGAATTTCCAACAAACACTCCTTTTAAACTCAGAAATGTGTGCATGTGCAGTGTAGGTGATATCTATCTACTTTTTACAAACTACCAACTACCAATGTGACACCTCCTCTCTATTTTTGTGGACGAAATATCTTTGTTCTCCAGTTTTAATTAAACATTGTCTAATCCTAAACATTGTACCTGACATTGTAAACTGTTTCTTTTATTTTAAATGTTTAAACATTTTTGAGACCAGTTAGGAGACATGAATAGTACAAACAGTTTCATGTACACTACTGGTCAAAAGTTTTAGAACACCCCCATTTTTCCAGTTTTTATTGAAATTTAAGCAGTTCAAGTCCAGTGAATAACCTGAAATGGTACAAAGGTAAGCGGTAAACTGCCAGAGGTTAAAAAAAAGTTTAGGTTACCAAAAACTGAAAAATAATGTACATTTCAGAGTTATACAAAAGGCCTTTTCAGGGAACAAGTAATGGGTTAACAACTTACAGCTGTTCTGCAGCAATGGAAGTAAATTAAGCCTTGAAAGTTGATGCTAACAATTCCTACAGGTGTCCCAACTTTTGCTGATTACTTACAAACCCTCTGTCTGTATAAAAGCAGTGTTGGAACAGACTGTGTTACTACACCCTCTTAAGCATTATTTGGACAGTATTGTACGGCAGGAAGTAGTATATTGCTATCATAATGGCGAGAAAAAGGCAATTAACAAAGAAAGACAGACAGACCATTGTAACCCTTAAAAGAGTAGGTCTTTCCTTTAGAGAAATTGCAAAGAAAGCCAAGGTGTCAGTGAGAACAGTTTCCTACACCATCAAAAGGCACTTGGAAACTGGAGGAAACTCTGACAGGAAGAGGTCTGGCAGACCCAAAGCCACAACAGAATCAGAAGACAAGTTTCTGAGAGTCAACAGCTTGCGTGATAGGCGGCTCACAGGACAACAGCTTCAAGCACAGCTTAACACTGGTCGAAGTAAGCAAGTCTCAGTTTCAACTGTGAAGAGAAGACTTCGAGCTGCAGGTTTGACAGGTCAAGTGGCAGTAAGAAAGCCATTGCTAAGATGGCAAAATTAGAAAAAGAGGCTTGCCTGGGCCATGAAGCACCGCCAGTGGACTACTGAAGACTGGAAGAAGGTCTTATGGACCGATGAATCAAAATTTGAAATCTTCGGTTCATCACGCAGGGTTTTTGTACGCGTCGAGTAGGCTTAAAGGATGGTTCCTCGGTGTGTGACACCAACTGTCAAACATGGAGGAGGAAGCGTGATGGTCTGGGGCTCTTTTGCTGGATCCAGAGTCGGCGACTTGCACAGAGTGAGTGGCACCCTGGACCAAAACGGCTACCACAGCATTTTGCAGCCATGCAATACCCTCTGGTATACTTAGTTGGTCAGGGGTTCATCCTACAGCAAGATAATGACCCAAAACATACCTCCAGGCTATGTCAGAACTACCTTAGAAGAAAAGAACAAGACGGTAGGCTTCAAATCATGGAATGGCCAGCACAGTCTCCAGACTTAAACCCCATCGAGCTGGTTTGGGATGAACTGGACAGAAGGGTGAAAGCAAAGCAACCTACAAGTGCAACACATTTGTGGGAACTTCTGCAACAGTGTTGGGAAGAACTTTCCGAACAATATTTGATTTCCATTGTAGAAAGAATGCCACGAGTGTGTTCGGCTGTTATATCTGCAAAAGGTGGCTACTTTGATGAGTCAAAAATTTAGATTAAATTTTGTTAAACAAAACGATTCCATGATTTCTTTTTTATCTCCAATTGTTTATTTGTTCTATGCTTTAATTTCAGAGTACATTGAGACATTAAACTGCGTAAATTTCAATAAAAACTGGAAAAATGGAGGTGTTCTAAAACTTTTGTCTGGTAGTGTAGGTACATTTGGCATTACCAGTATTGCATCAATAAAGCCTTGTAGCCAAATAATATTTCTCAAGAACAGGCAAGGATAGTCCTCCTAGTTTAGAGAGTGAGAGTCTCTTTTCTTAATTCTGGCTGGGTACCTTCCATAAAAAGTCTACCCAACAGTGAGCTTGGCAGCATTTTCCAGTTTAGCATGTTCTACATTAATTCTAATTATTATACTGATTATTGGTAGCCTGCAACTTGGTTCCAATCTTCATATAATATCACTATTTACATGCAAATAAACATTTCCCCATCCAACTACCTGTATGATTTTCCAAGGATATGGGCTCCCCAAATAATATCTATAGATCCATTTCTTCATCTCTCTAGATGTAAAATTGACTGCACTGGCACTGTAGATATAAAACATTCCCCACTGGGGGCCTGATAGGCGTAGGAGTCTAACCTGCCACGCACAAGCTGTTTTGTGTTTTTATACTGCTTTGATGTCTAAAATGTACACAGTAGACCATGACGATGATTAAATTAATAGAGCAAGTAATCACAGAGACAAAATTCAACAAAACACTGATGCATGCACATATCTCGAAGTAATGCAGAATTCAGTATGACACCGGCACTTAGGATTCTCCAGCAAGCTGAAAGCCAAATAAAGGCAGATTTAGAAAAAAATTATAACTCAACCATAAACTTAAACAGTAACAACAATAATGTAAAAAGGCAACTAAAATAACATGTCATGCTATTTACTATTTAAAGAACTAACACATGGATCTTGTCCAGCAGGTCCTGTAGGTGTCCACACTCAGCAGCAGCACAAACGGCAGCCACAACAGCAGACCTGCTCTTATGTCTTTGTCATACTGCAGCCACAACAGCAGACCTGCTCTTATGTCTTTGTCATACTGCAGCCACAACAGCAGACCTGCTCTTATGTCTTTGTTATACTGCAGCCACAACAGCAGACCTGCTCTTATACCTGCTCTTTGGTCATACTGCAGCCTGCTGGTACTGAATTGTAAAACAAGGACTTGTTCAAAATATTGGTGTATTTTTTCCTGTGTATTAGGTGATTATTATTTGCAAATGTTCTATATGGGTATAACAGTTATAGAGAAAAGCTGCACAATCTACCCAGCTACAAATACAGTGTACAATTATGAAATAGAAACTATTTTTTCTTTATCAGAAGGCAACATTCAGTACTGACAGTATGCAAAGGTTTACTGTTTATGGTTTACAATTATGAATGAAGTGCAGGACTCAGCGAAGGAAACAGCATTTAAGTGGACTTGTTGTAAAATGTAGGGTTTTGTAACGGTCCCGCTCTCAATACTGACCCTGTATGTCTTCATACGTATACAGTAGAGAATTACAACCACACAGTAAAAGTTTCCACATTTAATATACAGTAGCAGTGCACTGAATAATATTACTGAAATGGCTGTGAATACCTTTACATTCATTGCTCCAACAGGAAGTGCTAATACAAGAGATTTCTTGTCTCAGATTGCCCTGGCATTTCAGGCTCAATTGCATCTTATTAAGATAAGTCTACTACTATACTTAAGTTTGCATCGCTTGTCTTGATCTTTAATGTGTTGTTCTGCCTGTAGGCCTAATGTTTCAGACACCTTTATAAAATAATCTTATTGTTCAACAACATACTGTACAAACCTTTAATGCAGAGATAACATGGCTATTAAACAGATGTGCTATGATGTCTCATCTGGGTAATGGTTTGTCCTGCAATAAGAATTCTTTATCAACCGTTCTTGCTGAGACCAAAAAGTGAAGCAAGCGATGGGGCAAACTAGCACTCTGACATGGAACACTACTTTATACAAATAAAACATGATAAAGAAGTCTCTTCATATGAATCGTGGTTGATTAGAGGCGTTGGGTCATTCGAACCTGAAGGGTTGAAAACCCTCTAAGCTGCTCTGTAAACCCCTGACAACAAAAGTTTCCAAACCCCACTGGAAACCAAAGGAAAAGTGTTAGTTCTCAAAACAACATGCCAAGGAGTACAGGGCATCAGATTTAATAGACAGACCCATTTCATCTCATTTCATTCAAATGTGTTCAAAACAAATACTTCATTAAATAGTATTTTCTTTACAGCAACACTAGGCTACTAACAGGCCTACACTGGTTTCTCTAGCAAAACCCTTTCACTTTAGCTCGATTTTTATGGCTGCTGCTACAATGCAAACACATGTGTACTGTAAACATTGAGTCAGTAAAAGGAAGGGAACTGTTTCTTTCATTCCCTTGTCATACGCAATACATTGCTTGGTAACACTGCCAGGGTTGTTGAGGCTAACAGTATGGTATGTACAGCACAGATTGCCTTCCAAATGCAAACCCTTCAAGCAGAGATTAAACTGTATTGAGAATGAACTTCATGTCGATCTGTCAGCAACATAATACAATTGCCTCACCCTCAACCTACAGCATAATGACTCCCAAGCTGTGTGCATTGACTGGAGGCTTAAAGATGTAATACTTCAGATTAGAAAGTAGACTTCAGTGACTACGTAAACCACAAACCAGGCTATACAGCCTCTGGACTTACTTTGTGAAGACAGTTCTAAACTTAATCCAGTTTAAAAATAAGATGTGTGTTATGTCCATCATTTTCTAATTTCCTTTGCTTTCCCTTGCATTGTTTTTATTTGTACATTTCAAATAATACCATTTTTATTTAAACATTCTAATGTTATTCTTGGTAGTGGTAATTCTTAGCATCAAATCTATATGCAAGCAGCAGGGATCTTAGGAAACACCAGCAGTCAATTAATATAATATCAAACATTTATACTTGTTGTCTCCACTGTGCTGGACATTTATTTTCCTCTTTTTTTAATGGCATTGCTGTATTTATTTATTTATTTATTTTACATATAACTACTGCTTTTCAACTGCAATATTCCTAACTTTGGAGCAGTGCAGTGGGCAGGCTCAGGATAATAGGTCAAATGAAATACTTTAGGGCATGGTTACAGGTTTAAATGACACTTTGGAACATCATTGGAACAAAGAATTGGACAAAAGGTCAATGCTGCCCATGCCTGCTTCAGGAAACTTGAACATGTCTGTCCCAAATTAAGCATTTCTTGTTACTCATGTAGCCCAGCTAAATAAAATGTAGTAATTACTGTCAATCGTCTGGGGTAGTTGGCAACTGGATACACAACACATTTCTTATTGTCTCTTTTAATGTTTAATTTCTCTTTGATTCGAATGGGGTATTTACTCCATCTTGTGCAAATTACATTTTTTTTTCTCCTGCACTCTCCAAACCTAGCACAGAAATACAAGCCAGCTCTAATCAGTCCCAACCAGCATGGCCAGCTCTGGTCAGTGTAAAAGCAGTGCTGCCCATTGCTGGAATTTCTAACACCCTTTACTGCTGGAATGACATTGAGGGTGAACATTTATTTTATATATATATATATATATATATATATATATATATATATATATATATATATATATATATATATATATATATATATTACACTGCTGTGCAAAAGTCTTAGACATGTTGCATTTTTCTACTCTGATGCATTATGAGCATCAATAATTTACTCAAAGCCTCCACTAGTGTTTTCTACTATTATAACAACCTTGACTTGCATAAAGAAGGCAAAACATTGAGTGAAATAGCTTGCATCACTCAATTTTCAAGGTGTGGTATCCGAAGCATAATCAACAAGTACAGAGAAACACCATCTGTATTTGACAAACCCAGGACTGGAAGACCCAAAGAGCTGTCTAACAAGGATGAGCAATACTTGAAGATAATATCCTTAAGGAATAGAAAGAAGACAAGCGTTGAATTGACAACAGAACTGGCAGAAGGCACATGTGTCGTTGTCCACCAAATCAACACTACGATGGTCACTCTTGAAATCAGGACTTAAAGGATGTGTTGCAGTAAGAATACCTCTGTTAAGAAAGTGGATCAAGACTAAAAGGCTAAAAAATGCACAGGAACATAGAAATTGGACTATGGAACAATGGTCAAAGGTGGCCCTGCACACTGATAAATGGGTATTTTGTGTTTTACACAACCACATAATTTAATTATTTAATTGATTCACTGTTTTATTGGTTTAATAGAGAAGTGTGGAATTAGGCAGGTATTTAATTATTGATTGTGAATTACCCTGGCCACCCTAGATAAACAGGTGTGAAATGTTTGGTTTGTGTCTGTATGATGGCTAAGGCCAGTGGGGGACAGACCTGAAAGGTATTGTGATACTTTTATGTTAAACGGCTAAGCCATCCAGTTTATAGCTAGGACTTGTAAAAGTTTAGCTAGCACTCTGTGACGTAGTTAGGTTTCTTTCTTTAGCCACATTCCACACTTTTCTATTAAATCAATAAAACAATTAATCAATTAAACAATTAAACTGTGTGGCTGTGTTAAAACAGCCACAAAACACCAATTTATCTGTGTGTGTGTGTGTGTGTGTATATATATATATATATATATATATATATATATATATATATATATAGATAGATAGATAGATAGATAGATAGATAGATACAACCCGAACGAAAATCCAAAAACAAAAGTCTAATAAGAGAGCATCACATTTTGTATAAGCCACATAGTGCAGTAAAGGGTTAAGGTGGTGAAGCTCTTATTTTCTACAATGTCTTTCTGATGTACACAGGGCACACTATACAAAGTTTGAAATACATTCTGTACCAAATTGCAGTACATTTTGATACAGAGCATATTAATGCTATCTCTTAGGGGGCTTGTGATGTCCCTGCAGTACAATTACATTATTTTTTTGTTACATTCCACAACCTTGGCAAAACAAATACTTCAAATTAGAAAAAATATTTTTAAAAGATCAAATAATTTAGAAAAGAAAATAAATTATGAAAAACTAAATTTATATAAAAAAGGTGAAATATTGTGCTGTTAAAAATGTATATAAATACTGCAGACAACTCTTTCAAAGATCCTACTAAATGGTGGTTTTCTCTTATGACAAGTTTGAGGTCTATCTAGATTTTATTATTTAATAAAGGGAGAAAAAGTTACAGAAAGTTTCTGTTGGGGACTGTCTGTTCTTATCTACCAAGGTCTTCATTATGAGGGCAGGCTACTGTACATGTTCATCAACACTATGCATTAGGTGAGACTGTAGCCATAGCAACCCTTTTCATATCAGACAGGTGGCACTGTAGTATGGTACCTGAGGTGCACTTGGTGATATTGACGAACAGACAGCTACAGTCCTAGAATCTCCCTCTCGGGGAGCAGGATGAACTAACAATGCAATAGGATTTATGGAACTCTCATTGTAGTTAATGGATGCAGTAAATATGCAGTAGCACAGGCGGTGATGCAAAACAAGTCTCAATCCTAGCACCTCAATAAGCAACTTGTTAGTTATTGGCTATCTTATTATCTGTGTCTTTTTGTCAGCTGTAGCACACACCTCAATTTGATTACAGCACATATTTAAGCATTTTTAAAACATTACTCCCTCACAATTAATGATCGTCACTGACACTGAGTTGAACATATCAGGTAAAACGCATGATGAGTAAACCAATATAACCAGGATGCTATTGAGGGGTGAATTTCGTTCTGATTCATACACCAGTACAGCAAAATAATCAATACTAGCTCAGTACTACTGCGTTGTACTGCAATACAAGTTTCTGTATCCAAAATAGCTGCTCTTCTGCATTGTATATATATTTAAATATACAGTCAACAGTTAAATAATTATAAACACATACAAATCAATAACAAATGTGAATAAACACAATCAGTATAGCAGTGGCTGGCTTGTTGTCATTATTAAATATTAAATTAAACTTTTTTTAATGAAATTAATGGAATTAAATAAATGGATGCTCCCTGTTTAGTTTTATTTTTGGTCATGTCCATGAGCAATTTACCAGCTTCTCTCCCCTCTCACAAATAAACAGATCCTCTCTCTTGTCTAACCGATGATCTGATACACTAAGAGTCATCATCATGCATTTGGAAAAACTGTTGCTGGGCAACACTTCAGTTTGTTTTGCTAAATATTTTTTTTGCTGTTTTTATCCACACACTAAAAGTAAAAACTTTGAATATACAACCAAGCTTTACTTTATCTTCTAAGTCTCCTGATATAAGACATAACTGTCATCTTAGATTTTTGTGTGTTTTTAAAATTGAAAATTGTGAGTCCTTTGCCTCATTTTGTTAAACAACAGTGTTAGTCGAAAACCCACTAATAGTAGTCATGTATGTTCTTGTCTGATGTGAACTCAAGTTTTGCAAATCTTGATTGTAGATGAGAAAAACAAATTGCACCCTGTCCATTTCTTCCATCTTCAGTAAATATTTGTTTGTTGGTTTTGTTTCTAAACATACCAACTGGCCTCCTGTGTTACTGCAGGTATCGGTAGACTTTGAAGCAGTGATTCCGGAGTCTGCCACCACCACATGTCCATCAGCGGTGAGGGCCAGGCCCTGAGGTCCATACAGGGGTCTGCTGTGGTGTTAATGTAGGACAAGAATGAGCCGCGCTGTCGAACACCTGAAAAACAGGGAGTGGCACTAAGAATGAAAGGAACCCCTGTGCTGACCTGTTAATGAAGCACCTTCTTGACTGTGCAATACTGTAGACAGAGCTGTTGGTTTTGGTGAACGAAGACCCATGAAATACGACGCAACTTTTTCTGGAAATGTTCAAGCAACTTCTTTTAGGTGAAATTCTCAATCAAAAGTCTTCAATTGATCAACTTGGTGAAAACTGATCAACTGTTTTAAAAATGTCAAAATAATCTTGTTGCTATTTCAATAACATAAGTAATAAGTAATACTGAATGAATAATTTTAATGTATGCATATGACACAATTTCAAGATCCACAGTGTTGTCAGTCACTACAATTGCTAAAATGATGGCTGATTTCAGAATATGATTGACTGAGAAAATAGGCATACCCAACATGCTACTATATTAACTAGACTAGAGTAGGTCTCACCTGTATTCGACTGTTGCCCCAGTCTGCTACAATGATGTTCCCATTTGCGTCAACTGCCACCCCAGTCGAGCATTAAATTGCCCATTTCCTCTCCATGAGAACCAAATTTAAACAGGAACTCTCCATCTGCACTGTACACCTGAGAGAAAAAAGACAAGACAGGAACTATAGTACACTACAGTTGAATATTGGAAACGCTGGGTTAAAGATGAAAAGGAGGTGAAGAGAAAGGCTAAGATGAGCAACACAATAAGAGGGTTTCTACTTACCTTGACAGAGTGATTGTGGAAGTCTGTCACAACAATTTCATTTTTGTTATTTACAGCAACAAAGTGAGGGCCTTGAGAGAGACATAAGAAAGAAAGGGGCTAAGAGATCATTGAAAAATATTCAAATGTTAGGTTAAACCATTACATGTATACTCACTCCTTTAGTGAAGACTATTAGGTAAAAACAGGGCTGACCACAACCAGTAACTAACAGTCAGTCGAAAAATGTAATATAGTCCAAAAACTTTCACTAACTAGTACAGCTAATATTGTGCCAGTTATTCCCTTATTTCATTATTGTACATAAAAAGTATATTGTAATATGGTATTTTCCCCCAAGTGTAGAAAGAGTGGTAATGAGTTCACACTTCAGAATGCAAGGACACAATACTTACTGAACATTGGGCCAGATTTACTAAGCTTTTGCTCCAGTGCAACGTTTGCACCACATTTTTCTAAAAGGAATAAAAAAAAAGTTAATATAGTAGAAATAAAACAACTCTGAATATTTACTTTAAAAGGCCATATCTGCACCTAAGTTGTTTCCTAATTAGGGTTGCTTCCAGCACCATGTTTTCTCCTACATCCCTACAGTATGTCTAGGCTAGAGGTCCTATTTTATGTAAAAGAAGTAGTATGTCATTTCACATATTACAAAACAATATTTCTCATCAGATTTAAGATTAGAACACACTATATCAAATATGTGTGAGATACATATGTTTAGGTGTGTTTATACAATATTTAGAGAGGTTAGGGGTGCTGTGTGAATCCCAATACCTTTCAGCATAATCAAAAGCAAGTGTTTAATGCCAGTGATTTTCAACCACAGACCACATTGGTTAAATGGAGGAGGCACATGCAAAGAATGATCACCTCTATTACATATCAAGTTGACCAACTGGACTAAGTAGAGGACTCATCCAGGTCAGTTGGAATACTGTCAGAGGCACTTTGTAAAAGCTAACCATGGTAAATGTGCACTGTTTTTTTGGTAGTTTACCATGCTCTCATCACATAGATAACATGTATTTACCTTGCTCTACCATGGATTTGACTGTGCTCTGTGGATAAATCTTGCTTGAATGTCCTCTACCATGTATTTACTTTTTGTATGCTTTAACCCTTTTATGCCATAGTACATTTGAATTAAAATGTTTTAAGGTGCAGATAGAGATCATAATATCAGTTTAATTAAAGTGTTGAACAAGTATCTTATAAGTGCTCCAGGTAATCTCATGAAAGGGTGTTTTACACATTGAAAATATAGGAATGACATTTAAAGATTTAACATTTAATGAATATGCATAGCAATTTTGCTGCACAGCTTGAGTTTGCATGTTATCAAGCTTCTTGTACTTCAGAGGTTCCCAACGCCTCAATGGTCAATTGTGAATATACTGCATGCAGTAGCTAGAGACGGGCAGCTTGTAGCCTCCTGGAATTGCCAGAAACACGTGAACAATAAGTCCAGGTTTTCAATTAAAAATAAATACAGACATTTAAAAAAATGTATGGTTGAATCCACTCACTTGCAATGCATGTTTCTGACTGGTGATACATTTGGATTCTGGGTTTCTCTGCAGCGTCTTAGTCACCCCTCAACCTAACCTAACAATGTATCTATCTAGAGGTTACAAGGAACAACTGAATTCCTAAGAAATATAAAGTATGTGAATGCAGGCCTTTTGTGAACCCTTTAAGGACCATGAGTGTGTATACACAATCATACTGAAGTGTTTTTCTGGGCCCGTGATCAGGTAAACACGATAAAAAACGCATTTGATTTTATTGATTTAGTGGGCCAGCATTCTTTGCTGTACAGGTTGGAAACACATATCATTGGATAGGGGAGGGATTGAATTTCACTCCCTGATAGTTTGTGTGACGTTGATGAGATGGGCATTTAAATATTAAAGAGCAGAGACAGTTCACAGCAGCAGTGGCAGCGGAGCCGGGGGCTATCCGGGCAATGGCCCGACCACGTTTAAGCAGGTAAATGGAGGGAAAAAAATTACTCTAAAATAAAATCTGCCTCCTTCAGAAACCCTCTCCCCCACAACACCAAGCAAGATACATTTTAAAACAAATCTTCTCATCCTGGGAAACTAAATTAATTTAATATATTTCTACCCCATTACCAGATATTTTTCTTAAAATGTTGCGTGTCTATCACAAAATATATTATTATATTTTTTACCTGGCTACAAGGAGGCTGTGTGGTCCAGTGGTTAAAGAAAAAGGGCTTGTAACTAGGAGGTCCCCGGTTCAAATCCCACCTCAGCCACTGACTCATTGTGTGACCCTGAGCAAGTCACTTAAATGTTAACCTATAGGTGGGGTTCAGGGGGAGGAGCTAGGCACCAACAACCTATCATCTGCTGTCATCAATTAAATCTACCTTATTTAAACATTAGTCACCTCTACCTATCTGTCTTGTGTTTTTCGTTTTGGCATAAACCTAAGCGATTTCAAGACCCATCAACTTTTGTATACCTCAACAATGGAGTACTTACAGCAGTTGTCATCAGTTCAGAGGATTCCCAGGATTTTCTGTCATTACCAGATCATTCTTCTCCAGCTTCAATCCAGGGCCCATCCAGTCTCCGTTTTTCTCCCCTTCTGGCATTTCAGTTACATCTGATCAGGCTCCCGATCAGGTTCCAGTTCAAATATTGCCTACCGTTCCTGCCACCCAAACATCGAATCTGCGCCGATCCAGCGACTTGGCCTCAGGGCGCCCCTCGGATCGATTGTTTTGGAAGGACTGGCCCATGAATAAATTGATAAAACCCTCCTTAAAAGCGGTAATGCGATTCCGGCAGGGAGTGATAGAGAGTCTCTTTTCATTCTCTATTGCAATTCAGTATCAGCAGAACCAGTTTTCCTCGAAAAAACATAATCAGCAGCGCCCAGCCATTCAGCATCCTAAAACAGACAGCAGGCAGTCTATTCGGATCTAACCACCCCCACAACTAGCACCGCTAATCAGCAGCCAGCCATTGAAATCCAACATTCGCAAATATTTAAAGAGATAAAATCATTTATGCAGCCATTTTCCGATACTCTATCTTGGTCAGTTCTCAACTATCGGATCTAAATAAAAGGGTGTCTATTATGGAACAGGAAAACAATCTTCAGCGCTGTCATTAATTCCAGCATCAAACACTGCAGCGCCGCCTACAGCTTCTTCTGGTCCAGCCCCAATTTCAGCCAGCGAAGCAGATCCTCCACAATTCAACCTCGCTACTGCATCTACATACGGATCCTCCTCTCCAACTGCAGCTAGGCGTCACACTATATCTCCACGAATCAGGCGTAACATTCTCGAAGGTAAGGACATTAATCTTGTTTCTCTATTGATGGCGACTTGAATTCTTGGATCATAGAGTAGTGGATTGTGGAGATTTGGCAGTAACTCTAAAATCCAGAGATCCCAGACTGATTAAAAATCTTACATTAGGGAATTTGTCCTTGCGTTCTCCATATTCAGAGATGTGCTATGCTCGGTATATCCTAACCGCAGAGCTGAATTGGACTCCTACGAATACTATATCGTGGAGCTGTCTGTCGAATCTGGGGGACTATGTTTTTGAGTATCATAAATCATTCTCTGCAAAAGCAGCAGCGATATTGGCAGCAGATAATCACATCATCAATTGGGCTAAACCGGACACAGATCTATTTAATAGAATTTTTGGTGGTCTGAGAGCTAGCATGTGGGATCTGCGCTTCAACAGCTCACACAACATCCCTCTGCCCTAAAGCCGCAATTGCATCAACTTCTAAAGCACCCAGTTTAGCGCTAATTCATACAGATCTTCAGTACCTAATCCTATACATTCTTCAGCTCCCTCGATCAGTCTACAAGGAAAGACAAATCACGAGCAGTATTAGATTTTCAGGAGGAAGACAAATCTGCAACAATTTCAATACTGGCTTCTGTTCGAATAGGCAATGCAATTTTATCCACATGTGCAGCAATTGCGGAGGCGCTCACTCTAATTCAATCTGCCCTTTAAAGCATAAGTGACTTTCCCGTTGCTCACAGTCTTTACTCCTATAAACATCCGGCGTTATCAAGTAAATTACAGAATCATCCCGACAGTAACTTAATTAATTACCTGATAGGCGGATTAAAAATGGTTTTCAACGGTCTTACTCAAATTCCTTCTTCCTCGTTCAAAAGCAAAAATCTTTATTCAGCGACTCAAGATCCACAATCAGTGCAGTCTCTCATCGAGAAAGAAATTAAAAAGGATTTATAGTCGGTCCATTTCTAGCTCCTCCTTTTCCAATATATAGAATTAATCCTATCGGCATTGCCACGAGGAAAATGTCAGGAAAAAGCGTCTCATTATTGATTTATCAGCACCACGGGGTCAAGCACCAGCAGCATTAACTCATTAATTCCCCAAGATCAATTTTCCCTGCATTACATCACTATTGCAGATGCAATACATTCAATTAAATTAGCAGGTCGTGGTTCCTGGTTAGCAAAAGCAGATATATCAGGCGCATTTAAAGTAATGCCAATCCATCCTTCTCTCCGTCACCTGTTTGGTATATGCTGGGAAGGAAAGTTTTATTTTGCCACCCAATTGACTTTCGGCTGCCGCAGTAGCCCGAAGATATTTGATACCCTGTCGGAAGCATTATGCTGGATTCTTCTTAATGTCTATCATGTCCCATTCTTGCTCCACTTGCTGGACGATTTTTAGTAATTTCTCCTCCTTCAGATGCACCAGCAGAAGCGATTTCCAATCTTAAAAGCTTATTTTCTGAAGTTGGCGTTCGCTTTCAGAAGAGAAATCAATCGGTCCCCTTCATTCTTTGGAATTCCTTGGAATCATTCTAGATACAGAAAAGTTTGAAGCCAGCCTGCCTGAGTCTAAACTTAACCATATTCGTTATCTCATTCAGGAATTTCAGATCAGTAAAACAATTAAAAAGCGAGCACTGCTTTCATTGCTGGGTTACTTTAACCGCATGTCAGTATCATTCCACAGGGGAGGGCGTTTATATCTCGACTGCTAGCGCTGGCATCAACAGCAAAAATCTGAACTCCTATATAAATATCTCTTCAGAAGCTAGGAAAGACATTAAAATGTGGTCTGCGCTTATTCAGCACTGGAGCGGTCTCTCTATGTTTTATGATGATTTCATGTCAGCTCCACACGATATGGCTTTATTTACTGATGCCTCATCTCTGGGATTCGGAGGTCTATTTAACAATCAATGGTTTTGCAGTACATGGCCTGAGGAAATCGAGAACATATCTCCTCATCTAAAATCCACAGCTCTGCTAGAGATATACCCAATAGTAGCAGCTGCCCAGCTATGGGGTCATCTCTGGTCTAAGAAATCAATACTATTTTACTGTGATAATTCAACCACAGTGCATATTATAAATAAAGGTCGTTCCTCTTCCCTCTTATCATGCAATTGCTGCGTCGGCTAGTATGGATTTCAGTCTCTAATAATTTCCTAATACAAGCTCGCCACCTACCGGGCATTTTTAATATTGCAGCTGATGCTCTTTCTCGTTTACAGATTTCCAAATTCCACAGTTTACTGCCTACAGCTCTGCAATATCCAGCAGCAACGCCACAGTTCAATCAGCTGATTTTCAACTAAATCCAACTATTAATAAACTTCTTATTTCAGCTCAAGATTACATGGCATCAGCACTTGCCCCATCTACCAGATCCTCATACTCTACAGGTTGGGCATGTTATGTAACTTTCTGTTTACAAAGCAGGATTAATCCTACTCCATTCAACCAGGACTGGATCATGGCGTTCATAGTGCATGCAAAGGACTCTCTACATCTGGCACCAGCTACAATCAGACTATATTTGTCAGGAATTCAGCATCAATTTCACTTGATGTCCATCAATTCCCCAACTCTATTATCAATTCCAGAGGTTCGTCTCCTTTTACGAGGAATTTCCAAGTGCTCTCCGGCTCCTTCTTCTGCTTTCGCCTGCCTATTTCAATAGACATTCTCAGTAACTTGATTTCAATTCTCCGCCATGGCTGTTTTTCTCCATTTGATGATTTAACTATGGAAGTCATATGTCTATCTGCATTTTTGGGTTTTGAGATGTTCTGAATATACAGTTCCTTCCATTGCCAGCTTTCCTACCCTCGGTATCCGCTGCAGTGACCTCAAGCTCATCCCAGATTCTCATTTCATCTTATTTCTTAGCATTTCAAAAACAGATCAACTGCGGCAAGGACAATGTATTCAGCTTTCTAAGATCAACTCTCCTCTGTGTCCCTTCACTTCCATGTTGAAGTACATTGCAGAGCATAAGGCCATTTCATCCTCCGACCCTTTGTTTATCAATTCAAGCGGTCCATTGTATCAAGGCATTGGTTTTCAACACACCTTTCCACCGTGGTGTCCAGAGCAGGTCTTCCTTCGCAATTCTACACTCCTCATTCATTTAGAATAGGGGCAGCTACTTCAGCTGCAAAAGCCAACATTAACCAGCATTTAATTAAAAATATGGGGCTGGACTTCATCAGCAGTTGAAACTTATATTAGTTCTTCATCATCTGAAATATCCTCCGCACATCAGTCCATTGCTAGTATGTCGGAGTGGGGACGACCTTTCTGCCTGGGCCTCCAAAGATTTCCCCTAAGAAATTAAATTAAAAGAAGGGGTTTTTCTTTCCACTGTGCAGAGGGTCTTCACATAGTCATTAGGGTACAGTCTACTAACCCCTTTGTCACGTTAAGTGTTTGTTTTCTTTCGTCTAAATGTTTTCTCTTTTCTCTTTTCTTATGCATTGGCGGTTCTCTCTTTTTCTTCTTCACGTTGCGTCAGCGAGGAGCGAGGGTCCATCTTTTGGGGGTTAGTGATTCCACTTTCTCCAACCCTTTGTTAAGCTCCGCTTCATTTACCTCATAGAGGAGGGTTCTCCATGAGTCAGAGGGACCCCGGCCAAACCCTTCCATCTGCATGTATGTTTCTTTTGGGATTCTTCTTTTGGGATTCTTCTTTCAGGTCTGATGCCTCTATCGAGGGTCCCCAAGCGGTGGCATCCCTCATGTTGTCGGGTCTCCTCAAAGGCGGTGGCCCCTCTCCTGTTTGTCGGGTCTCCTCAGCCACGGAACCCCCTTCTATTATGTTGGGCTTGAAGGCGGAACACCACGCATTACATGTTTTAACAGATACTAACTTTATGTTTTCTTTCGGTTCGCGAGCCTCTTAGTATGTCGGGTAACCTCGGAGGCGGTGCCCCTCTCGTATGTCGGGTCACCTCAAAGGCGGTGGCCCCCCTCCTGTTTATCGTGTCTATCGATCAAGTAAATGTTGGGCCTTGAAGAGCGGAGCCCTCTCTCCTTGTGTATATGTTCACTAACTCTGTCAATAAACACTACCAGGTGGCATAGCTCCGCCCGTGAAATGTTAACCTATAGGTGGGGTTCAGGGGAGGAGCTAGGCACCAACAACCTATCATCTGCTGTCATCAATTAAATCTACCTTATTTAAACATTAGTCACCTCTACCTAGCTGTCTTGTGTTTTTCGTTTCCTCCTCCTCCCTCCTCCTCCTCTAGCATCTCAACCGCCTTTGCATCGGTCTCCTCTGGGGGTTAGTGATTCCACTTTCTCCAACCCTTTGTTAAGCTCCGCTTCATTTACCTCATAGAGGAGGGTTCTCCATGAGTCAGAGGGACCCCGGCCAAACCCTTCCATCTGCATGTATGTTTCTTTTGGGATTCTTCTTTTGGGATTCTTCTTTCAGGTCTGATGCCTCTATCGAGGGTCCCCAAGCGGTGGCATCCCTCATGTTTGTCGGGTCTCCTCAAAGGCGGTGGCCCCTCTCCTGTTTGTCGGGTCTCCTCAGCCACGGAACCCCCTTCTATTATGTTGGGCTTGAAGAGGCGGAACACCACGCATTACATGTTTTAACAGATACTAACTTTATGTTTTCTTTCGGTTCGCGAGCCTCTTAGTATGTCGGGTAACCTCGGAGGCGGTGCCCCTCTCGTATGTCGGGTCACCTCAAAGGCGGTGGCCCCCCTCCTGTTTATCGTGTCTATCGATCAAGTAAATGTTGGGCCTTGAAGAGGCGGAGCCCTCTCTCCTTGTGTATATGTTCACTAACT
>CM060255.1:36610228-36626843 GCA_030684275.1 Acipenser oxyrinchus oxyrinchus
GTGTGACAGTCTGGCTTGCAGTGGTGAGTGTGATGACGTCACGGACCAGGAAGTAACTGAAACACAAAACAATGGATGGGCGGGTGAAGCTGAATGCTATGGCACTCAGCGTTTATTAATAAACAAATAAACAAAACAAAAGATTTAAACAAAACAACAAAACACAAACCAAAGCAAAGGGCATGAGGGCCAAACGAATAAACAGCAAACAAGTAAGTGGCGTGCTGGCTAAACCAGCACGTTTTAGCAATTGTTTTGTACTCTCGCGCTCTCTCTCCGCTCTCCGTACTCTCCTCTGTACACTCAACAACCAACCCGAACAGCTGCTGGTTCTTATACTCTGGCCGAGGGGTTAACTAGTTGTTAATTATCTTATTACCCCTCGGCCACAGTCTGCAGCGTTTGGTAAGGATGCATGACTGTCAGCTAGTTAAATAATCAGTAGCTGATCAGTCATGCATCCTCACGAGGTTTTAAATATAAATATAAAAACAATAACAAGCGGCGGCGCTTTTATCCGCGCCGCAAACAAATACAAATAATAATAAATAGGGGCGGGACACTCCGCCACACATGCCCCCTTGTGCGCAGCACACATGGCCTTTTCGGCCACCTCCCCTTATTCCCTAAAGTCCCGGCTAGCAGTCCTGGCCCGGAACAGGGGAAGCAAGGTGTCTCGAGGCGACCACGGCGGGATGTCCTCCTCCCACCCCAACAACTGTAGCGTCCTAGTGGACCACGCACAGGCCGGCCCCTCTGGCCAGAAAAATTTTGGGGTGGTCTCCAGACCTGCCCCCTTCTTCATGGCCGGCATCTCCCCTCCGTGGGGCTCCGGCCACAGTATTTCCTGCAGCGAAATTGCTGCGGGGAGCTGGTCTCCTGACCTCCCCCTTCTTCATGGCCGGCAGCTCCCCTTCATGGGGCTCCAGCCACAGTATTTCCTGCCGCGAAAGTGCGGCTGGGGAGCTGGTCTCCTGACCTCCCCCTTTTCCGTGGCGGCAGCTCCCCTTCATGGGGTTCCAGCCATAGTATTTCCTGCCGCGAAAGTGCGGCTGGGGAGCTGGTCTCCTGACCTCCCCCTTTTCCGTGGCCGGCAGCTCCCCTTCATGGTGCTCCAGCCACAGTATTTCCTGCCGCATGGCAGGACTGGTAGCGACTCCAGGCAAAACAGGACCCTCGGGAGGCGAAGGTAGCAGCTGCAGACCTTCGGCAGGCAGCGGCAGCAGCAGCGGACCCTCGGGGCGGCGGCAGCCGCAGCGGACCCTCGAGGCGGCGGCAGCAGCAGCGGACCCTCGGGGCGGCGGCAGCAGCAGCGGACCCTCGGGGCGGCGGCAGCAGCAGCGGACCCTCGGGAGGCGGCGGCAGCAGCAGCGGACGCTTCGGGGAGGCGGCGGCAGCAGCAGCGGACCCTCGGGAGGCGAACTTCGGGAAGGGAGCCCCTGGCCATGGAGGCGGCAGCGGGAGCTCCACTTCTCCCTTGTACCCTGTAACTGGTGGCTCTCCAGGCGATGCGGAGCAACAGGCAGCCCCAGGCGATCGCGGAGCAACAGGCATCCTTAGGCGTCGCGGGCAACAGGCATCCTTGGGCGGTCGCGAAGCAACAGGCATCCTTGGGCGGTGCGAAGCAACAGGCATCCTTGGGCGATCGCGGAGCAACAGGCATCCTTGGGCGTGCGGAGCAACAGGCATCCTTGGGCGGTGCGAAGCAACAGGCATCCTTGGGCGGTGCGAAGCAGGGCAGGAGCAGTCCTTCCCATGATGGTGGATGTGGAACCAGCAGGTATTCACCCTCTGCTGGTGGAGGTGGAGATGGAACCAGCAGGTATTCACCCTCTGCTGGTGGAGGTGGGAGGGGCAAGCAGTCCTCCCACGGTGGTTGAGGCGGAACCAGCAGGTATTCACCCTCTGCTGGTGGAGCTGGGAGCGGCAAGCAGTCCTCCCACGGCGGTTGAGGCGGAACCAGCAGGTATTCACCCTCTGCTGGTGGAGGTGGGAGCGGCAAGCAGTCCTCCCACGGCGGTTGAGGCGGAACCAGCAGGTATTCACCCTCTGCTGGTGGAGGTGGGAGGGGCAAGCAATCCTCCCACAGCGGTTGAGGCGTAACCAGCAGGAATTCACCCTCTGCTGGTGGAGCTGGGAGCGGTAAACAGTCCTCCCACGGCGCTTGAGGCGGAACCAGCAGGCATTCACCCTCTGCTGGTGGAGGTGGGAGGGGCAAGCAGTCCTCCCACGGCGATTGAGGCAGAACCAGCAGGCATTCACCCTCTGCTGGTGGAGCTGGGAGCGGTAAGCTGTCTTCCCACGGCTCTTGAGGCGGAACCAGCAGGCATTCACCCTCTGCTGGTGGAGGTGGCAGAGGCAGAGGCAGCTCCTGCTGCTCTGCTCTTGGCGGTGGAGGAGGCAGAGGCAGCTCCTGCTGCTCTGCTCCTGGCGGTGGAGGTGGCGGAGGCAGAGGCAGCTCCTGCTGCTCTGCTCCTGGCGGTGGAGGTGGCGGAGGCAGAGGCAGCTCCCGCTGCTCTGCTCCTGGCGGTGGAAGCGATGGAGGTGGCGGAGACAGAGGCAGCTCCCGCTGCTCTGCTCCTGGTGGTGGAAGCGATGGAGGTGGCGGAGGCAGAGGCAGCTCTTGCTGCTCTGCTCCTGGTGGTGGAGGCAGAGGCAGCAGGTATTCTTCCTCTGCTGCTGGAGGCCTGGGCGCTGGATGCACGGGCTCCCCCCTTCCGGGCGCTGGATGCACGGGCTCCCCCCTTCCGGGCGCTGGATGCACGGGCTCCCCCCTTCCGGGCGCTGGATGCACGGGCTCCCCCCTTCCGGGCGCTGGATGCTCGCCTCCCCCTTCTGGCGCTGGATGCTCGCGCTCCCCTTCTGGGCGCTGGATGCTCGCGCTCCGCCTCTTCATATTGCGTGGGGCATATGGCCAGCGTGTGCCCATATGCCCCACAGCCAGGGCACAACTCCGCCACGAGGTTCACAATATAAACCTCACAGTCATCGTCACCGATCTCCTCCTGCTGTTGCTGCGGTTGCTGTTGCTGCAGCCTTCCTCTCCCCTTCTCTTCCTGCTCCTTCTCCCTGCCTTCCTCTCCTGGGCCAATTCCTCCTCCTCATCCTGGAAGGGGCAGATTGCTACAGTGTGCCCATAGACCCCGCAAGCAAGGCACCAGCCTTGGTCCTCCAGACCACCGAGGAGGTCCTCCAGTTCCCCGCAGCCGTTTCTCCAGCTCCAGCCTTCCATTTTATTTATTTATTTTTTCCAAAAACCCCACAAAAAACACTTTTTTTTGAAAAAAACAAACAAAAAACGTCCTTTTCCTGGTCCGGCTGTTGGGGCGTTGTTTGTCCCACGCAGGACACCATATGTGACAGTCTGGCTTGCAGTGGTGAGTGTGATGACGTCACGGACCAGGAAGTAACTGAAACAAAAACAATGGATGGGCGGTTGAAGCTGAGTGCAACGGCACTCAGCGTATTTATTAATAAACAAACAAAACAAAACAAAAGATTTAAACAAAACAACAAAACACAAACCAAAGCAAAGGGCATGAGGGCCAAACGAATAAACAGCAAACAAGTAAGTGGCGTGCTGGCTAAACCAGCACGTTTTAGCAATTGTTTTGTACTCTACGCGCTCTCTCTCCGCTCTCCCGTACTCTCCTCTGTACACTCAACAACCAACCCGAACAGCTGCTGGTTCTTATACTCTGGCCGAGGGGTTAACTAGTTGTTAATTATCTTATTACCCCTCGGCCACAGTCTGCACGCGTTTGGTAAGGATGCATGACTGTCAGCTAGTTAAATAATCAGTAGCTGATCAGTCATGCATCCTCACGAGGTTTTTAAATATAAATATAAAAACACATAACAAACGGCGGGCGCTTTTATCCGCGCGCAAAACAAATACAAATAATAATAAATAGGGCGGACACTCCGCCACAGGCAGCAACACGCCTGCACTGCACAGACGTTAAAGGCCTCTTCTAAACATGCACGCACACACCGTTCGTTATAGGGTATATGCACACTGGGAATTGTAGTTCAATGGAAAGAGCAGGGCAAAATCCGGACATTTTTAGATATTTAAAAACCGGCCGGACGGAGATTTAAGGACCAAAAAGAGGACATGTCTGGGAAAAAACGGACATATGGTAACCCTAGTTCTTTATTATGGCTACATACCCAATAAGACTTAACAGAAAATGTCAAAGTAACTAAAGCACACTAGATAAAAGAATCGCTCTTGTGGTCCACATCAGTGAAATTCCATCTCATATTACTTTTTATTAAGGGATTAATAGTCATATGCATTTATTTGTAAAGTAAAACAGGGAATAGTCAACATATGGAATGTACTGCATAACTGGCATTTTGTGGATTATATAGTATTGAGGCATATCTACAGAGGTAATTATAAGGCATTAAATTTCGTAAAAAAAAAAAAAAATCATGAATAACTTGTGAAAGAAAAATATGGTAATTACATTTACCATAATGCATCGTAGAATGTAATAATGTTTTCATATTTCCACATGGCAAAATGCCAGGATAAAAGAAAAAAAAAATGGAATCTAATTACTGTGTCTGTAGTGTGGTCTATTTTTTTAAAATCTCAGTTTAAATTTGTTGAAAAAAAACCCCTTCCCAAGCATGAATACAGGTTTATTAGATATGGTCTTCTCAGGACATAGAAGATATGTTGAGTAGGGTACTGAATTTTTTTTTTTAATCAGCTTCTCCTTCTGCAGCACATTTTGGGAATGGTGTCTTCCCAGTTGTGTGGTTTATTAATAAAAAAAATGTGTTTCAGTCAGTACTTCCTTTCCAGCATACAGGAAACAACATATGAGATCCACCTCAGGAACTTGGGATTGAATGTCAGGAGATTCAAAAGGGTAATATTACCTACGGGGAAATTATCCTCTGAACTGGAAAGGAAACTAATAGAAATGTTGCAGTTTAAAACAGGATAATATTTGTCCCATTTGCTCAATTTTATTAAGATAAATCTCTGAACACATACATTAATATATGAACTGCTCACTCCTGCATGAAGGAAGAAACGTGTTTAATTTGTTTACATGTGGAACCATCATTGGAAGTATTTAATAAGTATTCATTTTTTGAAGCAGAAAAAAACGGTCACTGTTTCTGACAGCAAAGTATCATGGACTGCTCCGAGGGGTTTGATATATGAATCTTCAGTTCTCTAACTGATCTTGAATGCCACTTACTTGAAAGACATTGATAATCTGAGATGAAATGTACTTGTAGTGATAGATTCACATAACAAAGCAATGGGCTATTACTAAAGTAGTACTTTATTAAAAGCCAAAAGATGTATCTGTCAAAAGCAGCCTAAACAGATTCCTGTGCAATTTTCTTGGTGTGTAATGAAATATAGAAACCAGTAATTACAGTTATTTTAACACTATCTTGTCATATGAGGCAAATGTCAATACAAATGTTAAAAAATGGATGAGGTGAAGCATCTTCGATATTGCAAGTTATCTATTTATTTCATGTGTCACTGGCTTATAAATATTGTATACAAAACACTGTATATAGTACAGCACTAACATGATATACATTATTGACCGATTTAACAAGTTATAGCCTCCCAAGTAACATAAAATTACATTTTAAATGAGCTGATACATTTTATCTAGTATTGATATAGGCCATCTGCTGTGATACAGTTATTTTATCGAGGGCCAAATCCAAACTTACCCATGGGCCTTTCTCTGAAATCCCATCAAAGACAGGAAGGAATAGGTTTCTAGAAATGGATGCTGAATCCTTAACAATTCAAATCAAGATAAGTAGAAAGAAATCAACTGCTGGAGGGTAACCCTCACAAGGCAGAGGGTCTTAGTCTAAGTACCTTGCAGGGTGTCTCTTGACACTGCCATTATGCCACAATTACTCAAATCTCTTGTCCCTTTTATTGTTTCTTGGTAAAAAAAAAGCCTCCATTCGTTCATGCTAAAGTACATACACTACTATCAGATCAGATTTGTACAAGTGAAGAGTGATTGAAGGGGCTATTTTACGTGACTTTTTTGTGTATTTCAAACTGTTATCATCTGATTGAAAGGACAGAAAAGCCTTGAGGTATTATTTTACTGAACCGGATAAAGTACCAGTATTTCAAATTTCTTTAAAAGAAAAAATGGCACAGTGAAATAACAGAACCAGAACTGAATCCACTCGAACTGCACCAAAATGAAAAACACAATAAAGGCTTCTAAACGGGCTGTGAATATCCTACAAGACTTACATTTAATGTACTTTCTAAGGACGAATTGGAATTTTAAGTCGGTTAGGTGAGGAATAAAGATGGAGCATATCAAGCTTTGTAAGGCTGTGTTCACACTGGGTCTGTTTAGAGGGTTTGGCCCGCACTTGGTACAGTTCGGTACATTTGGTGTGAACAACAAAGTCCGCTTGGGAAATGAACTGTACGAGCCCACCTAAAGAGGTGGTCTGGGTCCATCTGGCAAACGTCAATGTAAAGTGTGAAACAAGAGAAAATTAAAACAGCAAAATACTTTCAGGTAAGGTAAATAATCATAATAATACCAGCTGTACTACAGGATAGCTACATTGTGATACTAGCTCTTTAATTTAAATTTAAACTTTAAAACTGTCAAATAAAACATGACAGACTTTACAGAGCTGTTTATTATACCAGTTATATCAGCTGCAAAACCTCATCTGTGATTCTTCAAGGTTAGTGGACTATACCTGCTTGTGTGTTCACATTTGCACCCACATTATTATTATTATTATTATTTATTTCTTAGCTGACGCCCTTATCCAGGGCAACTTACAGTTGTTACAAGATATCACATTATTTTTACATACAATTACCCATTTATACAGTTGGGTTTTTACTGGAGCAATCTAGGTAAAGTACCTTGCTCAAGGGTACAGCCTATTTAAAAGCCACTGACAACCTGCGCCGGCTGCCTATTGGTAGCCGGCTCTCAACCCAAAGGCAGCCGGTGAAAAGATTCAGTTTGGCACCCCTAATCAAAGGTGCCAACAAAACCGGCCGTTAACTAGCCCAGTGGTGGGGGTGGGGGTGGGGGTGGGGGGTTTCCCTAAATTAAATGTTCAAAACAAAGGGGTACAGAGAGCCATCCAGAGCCCACTGGTCGACAAAAGCCGCCATGTCGCCAGTGGACTCCGCATGGCGTGCTCTAGCCACCCGGAACGAAGGAGGGCTCCTGAACATGGCCCTCGCAGTCAAAGACCCTCCCCGGTGATCTTACGCTTCCTGGTCTTGTAGATGGTAAGTTTCCCAAGAGCCAGGAGCAGATTCACCAGGAGGTCTCTCTTCTTGCTGGAGCCACGAACAGCGTGCCCAAAAATAAAAAGGGTGGGGAAAAATGCAGCCAGAACTGCAGCAGGAGGTTCTTTAAGAACAAAAAGAACGGCTGCAGCCTGGCGCAAAGGAAATAAATGTGGAAAACCGACTCGGACTGACCGCAGAAAGGGCATGCGGGTCCGGAAGTCGGTGAAGTGACGCGAGGACAAAAAATATCCTCATTTTACTATATTATTATTATTATTATTTATTTCTTAGCCGACACCCTTATCCAGGGCGACTTACAATTGTGACAAGATATCACATTATTTTTTACATACAATTACCCATTTATACAGTTGGGTTTTTTTTTACTGGAGCAATCTAGGTAAAGTACCTTGCTCAAGGGTACAGCAGCAGTGTCCCCACCTGGGATTGAACCCACGACCCTCCGGTCAAGGGTCCAGAGCCCTAACCACTACTCCACACTGCTGCCCACAGTATGTAACAGACACTTGCTGTCAGTTCAGTCACTTCAGCAAGGTCAATAGTGATATCCAGGCCAAGCTTTACCTATTATCAAGCAAGCTTTCATTCTGTTTGTTATATTGATTAGTGCTATTTATAATTACGAACCTGACACTTTCCAGGTACTCCATAAATACATCAGCATACTGTATTTAATGATCAGCATAGTACTCTCTTAATTTAATGACACTATAATAATGGTTGCAAATGAAGTTGTTATTTCAGATTAACAGTAGCACATAGTGGTATCAATGGTGTCATTGGCAGAATGGTTCTCTAATGCTATCACAATGGTATGAACCAACAGACGCTATTAATCCATGCCAGCATTGTATCATATCAGTAACAGTGTTCTGCTGAGTCAGGAAGGCAGTGTGATAACATGGTCTTATTGTTCTGATAGGGTTTTTGCAGGGTAAAAAAACAGTATATTAATAGTATCACTGGGATTTCCAAGAACTTTTAGGGTGTGTGCAATGGACCCATCACTGGCTTCTCAGGCACATGTGTGTATTTGCAGGAGAGAGCTAGATGCTGTGTTTGTGACATGCTGCCAGCTGAGTTTTCGTAGCTGAAGATTTGGCGGTTGCGATTCCCTAACCAGCTGGTGGGCATGTCCCGGCGGAGTATCTGTCTATAAAAAGGAGCTCCCAGACACACGTTTCATAAATTAAATGGAATCTAGCACCCATGCTAAAAACCCAAGTAGGGTTGACTCTTGGTTTAAATGACAATGCATTAGAGACACCGTCAACAGCAAATACGTCGCTCCTGATTGGTTCAGGCTTTGAAATCTCAGAGTAAAGGAAGGAATTGCATTTTGTTCACCTTTCTATATGTCCTATGTACTAGGGCCTACAGTGGCAGAAAAGCTTATACAACCATGAATCAAAGTCGACAAGGCTGTTATATGCATTATTATCTGTGAAGTGTATGTCATCAGTAGAATAAATCGGTTCCTTACAACCCCTTGTAACATCAACAAAGACATAAATACCCTCATCTCATTCACTAGTAGGCATCCATTTTTTACTCGCCGAATGCGGACGTCCATTTTTACTGCTTATCTATGGATGGGCCGGTCTGTCAAACACATTTCTTAGATTGCTGCCATCTGCCAGCGAAAACAAAACTGCAGACTATAGTACCATATAGTATGCTTAATTATTTTCTGTAGCAGATCCATTGTGATACTCCCTGTGACATCCACTGCAATGGTAAGGTAGTATTTCAATAAGCAAACATGGCCCTGAGCTACCTCTCCAGGAGTAACACACTTTAACCCTTTGCAGTCCATTTATTAAGTGCACGTCAGGCGCGTCAGGTCCAATTTATTTTCACACGCGAGTTAATTTTAGACGGGCTGCTTAAAAGCATTTTTTTTCCACAGTCAAACAGGTTTAAAAGGCCCTGCATATCAACAAAGCACTTACTAGGCATCTCCAGCCCCGCCCCACCCTTTCGTTCGCTATCGCTTTCACATATGCTAAGAAATAAATAATAATAATAATAATAGTCGTACATACCGATCAGTCATCTCCTGATCACTCGTTTTATCACCAAACTCCTCAATAATGCGATCCAAGTCATTATTTTATTACTATAACATCTCAAAAAAGCTCTGCAAATGACCGTGATGTTCTCTGTGCGGTGATGCAGTATCAGCCAGCTTGTTTCCTTATGACCCTATCTGATGCCAGGGGCAAGTATGACTATTCATGAGATAAGCCCTTTTTTTCCGGCTTGTCTCGGCTCCTGTCACTCCCACTCAGCCATTGAATGGTTTTCTCGGCTTTTTCCGGAGAAAAACGACAGAAACCCGTTTTTGCGTTTTAATGATGTCGGACAGGGTCCGACATTGACCGGATAGGAATAATTGCAATGTCGGACCAGGTCCGACATAGGACCGCATAAGGGTTAAAACTACAGTACTATTTCTTAACACAACAGTAGGTTTACTAGTGACATTTCATTATGAAACATAATGTCAAAATTTGACACTCATTTAGTGTCAAATCACCCAAACAACAATTCCATAAAAACTGTACTGGTCATTTGAACTTTACTGTGTGGCATGAGAGTAAGCCTGCTGAATACTATCCCCCATTGAACAATGCTGTCTATTTATTTCACAAAGCATTTTAAGCTCAACAGCATTCTTTTTTAAGCTGTTAACCCTTTGCGGTCCATTTATTAATTCTGCGTCAGGCTCGCCAGGTCTAATTAATTTTTTCACGCGCAGTTAATTTTAGACACACTGTTTAAAAGTATTTTTTTTCACAGTCAAACGGGTTTAAATGGCCCTGCATATCAACAAAGCACTCACTAGGCATCTCCAGCCCCGCCCCACCCTTTTGTTTGCTATCGCTTTCACATATGCTACCAAATAAAAATAATAATAATAATAGTCGTACATACTGATCAATCTGTCTCTGATGACTGGTTATATCACCAAACTCCTCAATAATGCAATCCAAGTCATTATTTTATTACTATAACATCTCAAAAGCTCTGCAAATGTCCGTGATAGTCTCTGTGCGCTGATACTGTACTTCCAGCTTGTTTCCATAACGACCGCCCCATCTGATGCCAATGGGGTACTATGACTATTCATGAGATTTTTTTTTTTTTTATCGGCTTGTCTCGCTCCTTTCGCTCCCACTGCCATTGAATGGTTTTCTCGCTTTTTCCGCTGAAAACCGACTTTTTGCGTTTTGCGTTTTTAAAATGATGTCGGACAGGGTCCGACAAAGGACCTGATGGGAATAATTGCAATGTCGGACCCAGTCCGACAAAGGACCGCAAAGGGTTAAAACACTTTTTTAAAACAAAACTGATGTGCTTTTTTTAACATTTACTGTGGTTTATAAAAGTCCCTTATTTTAGACTGCATCAAGCCTTTTCCAGGTTAAAAAAATCAACCCGTTCCATCAAGGTAAGCCATTTGTTTTTTATCCATTAGAATGTCTCCAATTGTCCTTCGATTAACAGTATATGCCTCACTTAGGCGAAAAAACATTTGCGATGTCTTGCTTTCTTATTTTCAGATGCATACATGCAATTTTTTTTTCTTTTGCTCTGTTGTTGAAGGGTAGAGTCGACTCACCATTTTGTACTTTCTGTTTTGCTTTGGGAGCGGGAGTGTTGATGACATTGGTATGAATGTTCAGTTAACAATGAATTAGGAAAGCGGGTCAAAGGTTAACTGCATAACTTTGTTGTTTTAATTGGCCATGATTATTTCGCTGATGCTACAATGAGGCAAACTACAATGCTTATATTTACATTTGCTTGGCTGGGGAAGTTGGCGGGTGGCGGACAGCGGGGTGGCGATATAACAGGTAAAATTAACACTGTTTTTGTATTGGTGTCATTTGTTCAGAGAGAATAGGTGGCGGTATGCGAGGGTGGCGTTACAAAGGGGGGCGGTATAATGCGGGACAACTGTATATATATATATATATATATATATATATATATATATATATATATATATACAGTATATATAATAGATGAGTGAGTTATGTGACAATAATTCCATCTAGGGTTTCTGTGACGTCATAAATTACGAGACCAAAGGTCGAGTAATTTATAAACTGTCACAGAAACCCAAGATGGAATTGTTTTCCTGTAACTCACTGAAGAGGCCCATCTATTATTTTTTTATAATACATGGATACCCTTGTGATGCTAATATTAAAGAAGACGAGGTTCAGCAGTACAGTTTTTTTTAAACTTAGCATTTCAGTGCTGTACAGACATTCTATGTCATTATCCGTTACTGCTTCAGCTTTATTTGGATGATTGCCTTTACCTTGTTTTAATTTCCCATTCCTCTCCAGTTTCTCTGAGATACGAATGTACCCGCATTACATCATTTTTTTAACGTATTCTCATTTTTTTGATCATTAATGCACATTTCTGTACTGTGGGTGTTGTCGAGTGATTGAAAATGAGACATTTTGTGTTTGTATTGAAAGTGATGGTCTCAGAGTCGAATGGGTCAAAGTCAATGTTCCTCTAAATCTGCGCAGCAGCAATCTGGATATAAATACTGCACCGCCGCGGAGGTGTCAATCACCTGCTTTGTGTACATTAGTTTGGACATCGAGGAAACCTTATTGGTTAAGAGAAACAAAGAGCTACCTAGCAATAGCCAATCAAGTGCGTTTTAAGACATGCAGTGTCCACCCACTGATCTCTCGACATAATGTAATGTAATTGTTGGGAGTTCCACGCTGCCTCAGCAGAGTGGGACTTTATGGTAAAGGAATACTGCAGCTACCTGTCTCCGCTCTAACCGAGGAGGTTAAGTGCGCCAAGGTCCGACTGGAAATTACATTAGTAGAGTCACGCGACAAATGCGTAAGGGAGGCAGCACCTGTGTTGAAAACTGGAAGAAAGTGGGCGGCAAATAAAGCTGTGGAGGATGCAAAGGCTGCACTAACCGAATTGGTGATATCATGGGGCAAGTTCAGCATGGAAGAGGGGGTCTTGGTCTCAGTTCAGCTCCTCCTACATGGCACAAGACAGCCCCAGCTCAATGGAGGAAGCTGGTAGTCAACGAGGTGCAAAAACAGGAGGAGAGGATGAGGTGTATAAAGGCCATTTCCCAGGCCAAGCAGGGAGACTGGATGAGATAGGAGAGAGTGGAACAACGCAAGATTGGCTGGCAAGACCTATGGTCAATGGAACAGAGCAGGATCAGTTTCCTTATAAGGTCAACATATGATGTTCTCCCATCACCACAGAACCTAAACCTCTGGGTAGGAGAGGATCCCTCATGTCCTTTGTGTTCATCACCTGCAACATTAAGGCACATTTTGACAGGATGTAAGGTGGCTCTTAGCCAAGGACGGTTTACTTGGCGCCATGACCAGGTGCTGCGATGTTTGGCCTTAGCATTGGAAGACAAGCGTAACATGACCAATAAGTTGCCACCTGTTCCATCAAAACATTACACACAAAAGACAACATTCCTCCGCCCAGGAGAGCAACCACCAAGAAAAGGTGTTAAAACCAATCTCCCAGGACAACTGGAAGCTGCTAGAGACTGGAAAATGCTGGCAGATGTTGGTCAACGGCTTATTTTTCCACCTGAGATTGCCACCATTAACCTTGACCAGATATTGTCTTGTGGTCTGGATCAGCACGCCTTGTTCACCTGGTAGAGTTAACAGTGCCATGGGAGGATGCTGTAGATGAGGCATATGAGAGGAAAAAACTGCGGTATGCTCAACTAGCCACTGAAGCGGAACAGCGAGGATGGAGAGTCTGGGTTTACCCAGTGGAAGTGGGTTGTCGAGGATTTGTGGCACACTCTACAACCCGGTTTCTCAGAGATGTCAGATTCAATGGCCAAGAGTTGCGTCGCACAGTGAAGAACTTATCTGAAGCAACAGAGAAGAGCAGCAACTGGCTGTGGTTGAGACGGAAAGATTCTGGCTGGGGATCTCAAGCACAATAGAGAGAAAGAAATGCTGATGTACAGTCAAGTAAGCTGGGCTGAGTTGAGTGGAGGATGGAGGGGGGTGATGCTGGGACGCCAGAATCACCGTCGAGCCCTCTTGAGGTGTCGTGGGCTAGTCGACGAAACACTGAGGATGGAAGGTGCCCACTTAAAGACCCCAGAGATGTACCCTACTTAGCTCAGTCCAGACGTTTGTCATGCTGATGCGCTGGGGAGACCGCACTATGGTTGATCCCCGGAGCCAGCATCGCAGCCATTGTGTGTGCTGATGCGCTAGGGAGGCAATAAGCTTATCCCTGGAGCCAGCATTACACTTCAGCCATCAACACCAGACAGAAGGATATCTACATCATCATATGGAAGGAAGCGCAAATGGATGGAGACACATATGGATCACATTAGTTTACTGTGAAGCTACGTCTTAGTTGGTGCTTATCTTGGCGAGAGCCAAGTTCAAATCAGCATGAAGTTTTAACATCTACTCTCATGTAATGGAAATCTTAACATTGATGAGAAGATGGAGCTTGCAAATCGTTTTTATTAGTATTATTATTATTCATTCGGACTGCATGTTAAGTTACAGCAACGAACACAAAGGAAAAGAAAAGGTATGACACCGTTGTAGTTATACAGTATTTTTTTATATAAAAAATAACACTATGTACTATTTTTTAGCCGAGAGCTGCATTGTCCTCCGATGCCTAGCTCTTGGGTGGCTGCATGGTGAGTCCGCAGTGTGAAAAAAAGCGGTCGGCTGACGGCACACGCTTCGGAGGACAGCATGTGTTCAACTTCGCCCTCCCGAGTCAGCGCGGGGTGGTGGCGTGAGCTGAGCCTAAAAATAATTGGCCATTCCAAATTGGGAGAAAATAATAAAAAATAATTGGCAATGACTAAATTAAAAAAAAGAAACAAACAAACATAAATCCCAAAAACACAAGTGACCTCACTATCTTAAAACTCAAAGAGACAGCAACATCTTTACAACACCATTTAAAATAAAAAATGAAACAAATGCAGAAAAGTTATGTTATAGTAGTATGTGTACTTTTTGATAACTGCATTGGTGTTTGCTTCCTGCGTTTCCCTTTGATCGTATATAATACTGTGTGAGTACGACATGTTATTTCTTTGGTTTGGTAATTAAGAAGGCGCTGAAAGGATGGAAAGTGTGGTCGGACGATGTTAAAACCTATTTAACATTTATAGTGCCTTGTTCTTGCTGATAATTTGTTGCATGTGTTGCGTTTACTGACAATCACGTTTGCTGGTGATCATTGTTTAGTGGTATGGGCAGTTTTTATATTAACTTATTGTCACTTATTTAGTATTCAACTAAGCTACCCTTTGACAGAAAAGCAATGCTCAGAGAAGTTTGTAGTCCACTCAGTACAAAAAAAAATTAGAGCGGAGCATTGGTCAAAGTTCAAGTATATTTTCCTCTAGCGGAATTATCACTTTTTGGCATCACTACTGTGGTATTATGGCTTTTTTACTGAATGGCTCAGGATAGATATATATATATATATATATATATATATATATATATATATATATATATATATATATATATATATATATAGTACTGTGCCAAAAGTTTTAGGCCAGGTGTAAAAAATGCTATAAAGTAAGAATGCTTTCAAAATAGACATGTTAATAGGTTATATTTTATCAATTAATAAAATGTAAAGTGAGTGAACAGAAGAAAATCTACATCAAATCAATATTTGGTGTGACCACCCTTTTGCCTTCAAAAGCCAGCATCAATTCTTCTAGGTACACTTGCACACAGTTTTTGAAGGAACTCGGCAGGTAGGTTGGCCCAAACATCTTGGAGAACTAACCACAGTTCTTCTGTGGATTTAGGCAGCCTCAGTTGCTTCTCTCTCTTCGTGTAATCCCAGACAGACTCGATGATGTTGAGATCAAGGCTCTGTGGGGGCCATACCATCACTTTCACTTAATGACTTTCGCTGTATGTTTGGGGTCGTTGTCATGCTGCAGAATAAATTTGGGGCCAATCAGATGCCTCCCTGATGGTATTGCATGATGGATAAGTATCTGCCTGTACTTCTCAGCATTGAGGAGACCATTAATTCTGACCAAATCCCCAACTCCATTTGCAGAAATGCAGCCCCAAACTTGCAAGGAACCTCCACCATGCTTCACTGTTGCCTGCAGACACTCATTCGTGTACGCTCTCCAGCCCTTGGAGAACAAACTGCCTTCTGCTACAGCCAAATATTTCAAATTTTGACTCATCAGTCCAGAGCACCTGCTGCCATTTTCTGCACCCGAGTTCCTGTGTTTCCGTGCATAGTTGAGTCACTTGGCCTTGTTTCCACGTCAGAGGTATGGCTTTTGGCCAAGTCTTCCATGAAGGCCACTTCTGACCAGACTTCTCCGGACAGTAGATGGGTGTACCAGGGTCCCACTGTTTTCTGCCAGTTCTGAGCTGATGGCACTGCTGGACATCTTCTGATTGCGAAGGGAAGTAAGCATGATGTGTCTTTCATCTGCTGCAGTAAGTTTCCTTGGCCGACCACTCGTCTATGGTCCTCAACGTTGCCCGTTTCTTTGTGCTTCTTCAAAGAGCTTGGACAGCACATCTGAAACCCCTGTCTGCCTTGAAATTTCTGCCTGGGAGAGACCTTGCTGATGCAGTATAACTACCTTGTGTCTTGTTGCTGTGCTCAGTCTTGCCATGGTGTATGACTTTTGACAGTAAACTGTCTTCAGCAACCTCACCTTGTTAGCTGAGTTTGGCTGTTCCTCACCCAGTTTTATTCCTCCTACACAGCTGTTTCTGTTTCAAGTTAATGATTGTGTTTCAACCTACATATTGAATTGATGATCATTAGCACCTGTTTGGTATAATTGTTTAATCATACACCTGACTATATGCCTACAAAATCCCTGACTTTGTGCAAGTGTACCTTGAAGAATTGATGCTGTTTTGAAGGCAAAGGGTGGTCACACCAAATATGGATTTGATTTAGATTTTTCTTCTGTTCACTCACTTTGCATTTAGTTAATTGATAAATATAATCTATTAACATGTCTATTTTTGAAAGCATTCTTACTTTACAGCATTTTTTCACACCTGCCTAAAACTTTTGCACAGTACTGTATATACTGTATATGTTCAAAATTGCACCAGCCCCCCACCCCCTCCCCATATTATCGCCCAGGTTAATAAATGTATTTAATCTTAAACTCAACTATACTTGATTATTGATGTATAATTTGTTTAGTCTGTATTTGTCTTCTACGGTAGCGTATATAAAAGTTTCAGCCACAACAGCTGCATTATG